>JARCIV010000009.1:28026413-28583913 GCA_029618585.1 Citrus australasica | reverse complement strand
CTGGAAATTAAAATCAAATGCAATTAAAATTATCAAATTCAGGTCTATAAAGGTTAATTAATTAAGATAATAACATGAGTGTGACTTAATTACCTGAGGTGCGGGAAGAGTGGCCAAATTGTCAAACGTAGAAGAAGGGCCAGCGCCACAAACTTTTCCTTATTTTAAACGAAGTTTTATTATTACAGTTTACAAAACTCAAAGGCAAAATCAAATTGTAATATATATATATATTTCTGATGCACTGGTTAGTTACATCATTCACTTTAATTTCTCATTTTTTTTCCCTACATGAGCTTCTGATCCTTTAATCATAATGATGATTTTTTTCTTCCACAGAACGAAAAGAAAAAGTCTTCTAAGTATAATCTTGAAATCCCATGTTCTTAAAACCAAAAAAAAAAAAAATGGTGCAGAATCTCTAATCAGTTCTTTAATGCTTCCATTTGATGCTTGTTAGGTCACTTTAGGAGTTAACTTGGGTGTTCTTATTAATGGTGATGTATGATGGTTATGTATTGCGAGTGTGGTATCTTCGGGAGAATATAACTTCAGTTATAACTGTATGTTTTTGGCTTATAAATATTTCGAACCTTGCGATGAGATGAACCAAATTTAGAAGGATTTATGCCGTTCTATATAAAATGCCAGATGCTCCCTGAAAGTGCCAATGGCGGTTGATACAGCCAATGGTTGTGGCATCTCCAAAACTTCTTCCCTGACAGGATTGCATATGAAGAATTCCCCTAGATTCCATTTGTTTCAAAAGAACAATAAACCATTAGCAATGTTCTCAACAGTGTTACATTCCTCTGAGAATTCTAAGATTGACACTTCCTTGATGATATTACCATCACTTATAAACAAAGGCACCGTGTCCTCATGATCAACAAGTAGGATATGAGGTTCTTCATCAGCAGCGGCAGCTGGTGTAGTTTTCAGAAACAGATCTCAAACGCCCAAGTAATCCCGCGGGCAATTCCAGAAAAATGTCATAGAAGATATAATCAGAAACTTGTTCCTTCGTCGGTTTTATGCAATTTTTAACATCCATTTGGTTCTCTTCAATCGAAAACTATCACTTCTGCATGTAAAGCTACTTGAGTTCCCTACAGCCTGTAGTGAATCTACACTTTGAGGGGATAATTAAATAGAATAATTAACTTGAAGCTAATAGCCTAATGAATAGCTCAGTTAAAATAACATGAATTAAGAAAGAGAGCAAAACAGAGGCGTAGCTACTTGATGATGCGGAAACGTTAAAGGTTGAAAGATAGACGAAACTAAAATTTATAAATGATAATTTTTTATTGAATAAGTCTGATTAACAAAATTAGGGTTTTATTGAAGTGGAATTTCTAGAACCAATTCTTAATGGATTTATCGGGTATGTGAACTGCCAAGGTTTGGTTTATCGCGTCGCTTACCAATGGTCAATTGCTTCGCAATGTTCACACTTTGGGTACAGCTTCATGGCGAGTAATCTCTTCATCGGTTTGCTTTGCACCATATGGTCTACAGAATGTATCTGCACGTCGAGACATGTACTAGTTGATTTGGGATCGTAGAACTGATGGAGCACCCCTAGTATCTTTTGACTTCAAGATTGAGGAATTTATAGAGACTCCTCTTCCAGATTTTGGGTGCCTACGTGCACATTATACGAAATTTATGTTGATTGATCTGAAGGGATTCTTGGCTATTGTTAGTTTTTCATCTGCCACGCACATCGAGACATGGGTTCTGAGAGATTATGAGAACAAAGAGTGGGTTAAAGAATATAGATCTAATACTCAAGTTTGGGCAAGATAAAAGATTTCTGTTGGGTTTTTCAATCGCTGGCTGTCGTGTGAAGCTTATTGTCACGGAATGAGTGTTTTGCACAGTAAATCCGTGCGGCACTTAGACGACTTCTTAACACATAAGTTGTTAAATAAACATAGAACACTTCTCAACCTAATTAAGCAAGAATGCTTGCGGAAAATACTAGAGAGAAGTAGAGCAATGTGGCCAAAAATAGATTTTCTAATACACAATGAATAAATTACAAGAGAGTTTTACAAGCGAGTTAGAGAGCTTTTTGTGTGTGCTTGAGTGTTTGTGTGTGTGGTGTGGTTGGTGGGCAAATGAGAGGGCTCACCCCTATTTATAGACTTGGGTGCAAGGTTCTTGAAGTTTCCATGCAACTTGCACAAATATCTCCTGGGGGGCTAAGTGAAAAGTCCTTAAAAGTTCTAACTATTTACAATATTGTAGAGAAGTCTAGATCTTGGGCCTTGGGTGATTTGCTAACCGCACCACGGATGGCTTTTATATGTTGGTGGGCCACTTCTAAGCGCAACCCGTTTCTAAGTACATCCCGCCTTTCGTGCTAAGTGCATCCCACTTTTAAGCGCACTCCACATCGAGGCGGACTTTGTCACAAAATTTAGTGCATCTTAATTTAAGTTAACTCTCTGTTTTTCTAGTCAAATAATTTAGTTACGTATTTTATGGTAGAATGGGTCAATTTTAACAAGTCTTTAGCAGAAATTTCAGGTAGGATTTATTTTAAAAAGTGGCAGATTTTTAGGAGATGTTAGTTAGTATTTTTTGCTTATAAATGCATTCAGTCTTGCTGTAATTTTCTCAAGTCAAGAAGCAATAAAATCAGTCATTCTTCAGGAAATATTTCTGCTGTTCTATTTCTCATTACTGCAAACATTTCTTTTGTTTTATGGTATCAGAGCTTCGTTGAAGCTTCGAAATAGACTTTCTTTCTTCTTGTCTATCAAGTGGTGTTGTCTTGTTGGAGTAGATTGAAAGCTGTGAAAAGAGATGGAGATTGCGAATGGAGGAGGCAGTTCAAACACACAATACGGTGTCGATAAGCTTGTAGGGACTAACTACAAGTACTGGAGAATGTGTATGGAGGCATATCTTCAAGGCCAAGACCTGTGGGATTTAGTTGCAGGAGATGATGGTGAAATTCCTGCAGACACTCTGGAAAATTCTGAACCACGCAGAAAATGGAAGATTAAGTGCGGTAAAGCTCTCTTTGCTTTAAGAACTTCAATTAGCAAAGAGTTCATTAATCATGTTCGGGACATTAGCTCACCAAAAGAAGTATGGGAGACACTGGAGAGACTATTTTCCAAAAAGAATACAGCAAGGCTGCAACTGTTGGAAAATGAGTTGGCATCATCAACACAAGGAGGTATGTCTATTTCTGAATATTTCTTACGAGTTAAAAGCCTTTGTGCTGAAATCTCAGAACTAGATGCGGATGAGAAAATCAGCGAAGCCAGGTTACGGCGATATCTCATTCGAGGATTGAAGAAGGAGTACATTCCTTTTGTTACCTCCATTCAAGGGTGGGCAAAGCAACCTTCGGTTGAAGAGTTAGAAAGTTTGCTTTCTAATCAAGAGGCCTTAGCAAAGCAAATGGCTAAGAATTATGATACAGATTCTGCTCTGTTCTCAAAAGGGAAGAATTCAAGCACAGGAAAAGTTACAGATGATGGCTCACAAAATAAAAGCTCTTTTAAGTGTTATAGGTGTGGTAAACCTGGGCATATCAAGAAGAATTGTAGAGTAAAGCTCTCTAAAGCAAACGTTGCCAGCGAAAATGAAGAACAAGATCAACTCAAATGGGAGCAGTGCTTCACTGTAGAAATTAGTGAAAGCAATGACGAAAAATCACCACCTACTCAAGTTCTCTTGAGCAGTGGAAAATGCAAGGAGGAGTGGATCATTGATTCAGGCTGCTCTCATCATGTAACTGGAAATGATGAGCTACTCTCAGAGCTACGTCAACACAAAGGAGAGCGAGTTATTTTTACAGCAGATAATTCAGCCTATCCAGTAGTAAAAGAAGGGGTTGTGAAGATTGGAACGGATGACAAGAGCATCGTCAAGTTGAATGACGTCTTCCATGTTCCAGGTTTGAAGAGAAATTTAATTTCAGTTTCTCAAATTACAGATTCTGGGAAATATGTGTTGTTTGGGCCTAAAGATGTAAAAGTTCTTGATAACGTGAAAAATATATCTGTTGATGTTGTTACTTCTGGTGAGAAGAAAGGTTCTTTATTTGTCATGACAGCAGGAGAAGCTTATGTGAAGAGGACAAGCCAGACTGAAAGTGCAGCAATTTGGCACGCTAGATTGGGTCACGTAGGCTATCAACTGTTGCAGAAAATTTCCTCAAAGAAGTTAGTGGATGGCATGCCATTGCTGCGAAATGTTCATGAAGATATAATTTGTCAAGGGTGCCAATTTGGAAAGTCGCATCGTCTTCCCTTCACAAACTCATCAAATCGCAAATCTTCCATGCTTGAATTGGTGCATACAGATCTGATGGGACCAACAAAAACACCAAGTTTCAGTGGGTGTCGTTATGTCATGGTGTTAGTAGATGATTTTTCAAGATACACTTGGGTGAAATTTATGAAAGAAAAGAGTGAGGCCTTGACAAAGTTTGCTGAATTCAGAGATGCTGTAGAAAAAGAATTTGGGAAGAAGATAAAATGTCTTCGAAGCGACAATGGCGGAGAGTATATGTCTGATGATTTCTTCACATACTGCAATGATAACGGAATTTCAAGACAGATGACATGTCCAAATACGCCTCAACAAAATGGCGTTTCAGAAAGGAAGCTGGCCCATCTTGTTTCTGTTAGTCTCTCATGGCTGCATGACAAAAATCTCCCTCGGGAGCTTTGGGCTGAAGCTATGCAGTGCGCTTGCCATGTAATCAATCGGCTACCTCCGTGGCCAGGTAAAGAGAAGTCTCCTTTTGAAAATTTATATAGTGTCAAGCCAAATGTTAATTACTTTCGGGTGTTTGGTTCAATTTGCTATGTCCATATTCCAAAATCTAACAGAACCAAGCTTGACCCGAAAGCGAAAAAGTGTATCTTTGTTGGCTATGACCCTTGTAGGAAAGGATGGAGATGTATGGATGCAGAAACAAAGAAATTTGTCACTTCTAGAGATGTTGTTTTCGACGAAGTGTCATCTTATTATCAAGAAGTTGTGTGTGATAGTGAGCGGAGAAGCTTAAAGCTGCTGCTGGATAACAACATGGAAGCTATGTGTGATGGTGATGATGAACTTCCAGTGTTTGATACCTCAGATGTAGAAGGTGATGAGCAAGAAACTCGAAGGAGGTCTACAAGAGAGAAGAGACAGCCACAACACCTCAAAGATTATGAGGTAAAAATCAACAATTGTTCTACTACTTCATGCTTCTTTATTGGAGCAATGGATGAAGAAGAACCAACCAGCTATGAGGAAGCTAGAGATCAACCAGAATGGCAGGCAGCTATGATGGAAGAAATTGATGCTTTGAACAAAAATCAAACTTGGGAGTTGGTGCCAAAACCAGAGAATTGTGATCCCGTCACTTGTAAGTGGGTGTATCGCTTGAAGAGAAAACCAGACGGTACTGTTGATAAATGCAAAGCTCGGCTTGTGGCACGTGGATTTTCACAAAGCTATGGGTTGGATTATGAGGAAACATTCAGCCCGGTTGCAAAAATGGTAACTTTGAGAACAATTTTTTCTCTGGCAGCCTTCAAAAATTGGAAGCTATGGCAGCTTGATGTAAAGAATGCGTTTCTTTACGGAGATCTTGATCGTGAAGTGTTTATGGAACAACCTAAGGGCTATGTTTCTAAACAGCATCCTCACCACGTTTGCAGGCTCAAGAAAGCATTATACGGGCTCAAGCAAGCACCACGTGCTTGGTATGGTAAAGTGGCTCAATATTTCATCTTTTGTGGTTTTAAAGTTTCGGATGCAGATTCTAGTTTGTTTGTTAAATTAGAATCAAACTTGCACTTGTTGGTGTTATTGTACGTGGACGATATGATTATTACAGGAGATAATGAAGCTGAAATCTCTAAGCTGAAAAGTGATTTATCAATTCGCTTTGAGATGAAAAGTTTGGGAGAAGTTGGCTGTTTTCTTGGTCTGGAAATTGAAATATCAAATGATGGGTATTTTATCTCACAAAAGGCTTATGCAACAAAGCTTTTGCAGCGATTTAGCATGGGGGAGTCGAAGGAAAAAGCAACTCCAATGGAGCCACATGTCAAGTTAATGAAAGACGAAGGAAAGTTACTGCAAGATGTTACGAAATTTCGGCAACTTGTTGGTAGTTTAATTTACTTAACTATCACAAGACCAGAAATTGCTTATTCTGTCAGTGTGATCTCTCAATTCATGCAGTCTCCAAGAAGTACTCACTTGGATGCAGCAAAGAGAATTTTGCGATATGTAAAAGGTTCTCTTGATTATGGTTTAATGTATGAAAGATGTGAGAAGTTTGAGCTAAAGGGATTCACTGATGCAGATTGGGCAGGGGATGCAAATGATAGGCATTCTACTTCAGGCTATTGTTTTAACGTTGGTTCAGCTGTTATATCCTGGTGTAGCAAGAAGCAAAATGTGGTGTCTCTATCTAGCGCTGAAGCTGAATATATGGCAGCAACTATGGCTGCACAAGAATGCATGTGGTTAAAGAGTTTGATGAAAGATATGCTGTTCAAAGTTGATTATGCAGTACAGATTAAGTGTGATAATGAAAGTGCTGTCAAACTTGCTTCCAATCCGGTTTTTCATGCACGAACAAAGCATATTGAAGTTCGTTATCACTACATTCGTGAGAAGGTGCTGAATCAAGAAATTGAGTTGAAAGGAATCTCTACAAATAATCAAGTGGCAGACATTTTCACAAAAGCATTGGGAAAGCCTAAGTTTGAAGAGTTTAGAGCTGTACTTGGTGTTGTTAACCTTAAGCATGCACTAAGGGGGAGTGTCACAAAATTTAGTGCATCTTAATTTAAGTTAACTCTCTGTTTTTCTAGTCAAATAATTTAGTTACGTATTTTATGGTAGAATGGGTCAATTTTAACAAGTCTTTAGCAGAAATTTCAGGTAGGATTTATTTTAAAAAGTGGCAGATTTTTAGGAGATGTTAGTTAGTATTTTTTGCTTATAAATGCATTCAGTCTTGCTGTAATTTTCTCAAGTCAAGAAGCAATAAAATCAGTCATTCTTCAGGAAATATTTCTGCTGTTCTATTTCTCATTACTGCAAACATTTCTTTTGTTTTAGACTTTTTCTAAGCGGACCTGTATGCGCGGAATTAACCTCCGATTGCGGGAGATTTGGGTGGCCCGTGACATTATGCTCATAAGCAGCTATTTTTTCTTGATATTGAAACAAACCGCCTCTGGTACATGCAATGTCCAATTGCAGAGCCTATTTGGTTGTACAGGCAACATTCTTTCTCTCAGATACTTTGGCTATCCAATTGCAGAGGTTTCAGATTACGTATTACTTTTTGATGATGGCTCCTAGGATCTATGTTACGCCACATAATACTACTAATTGTAATTCATCTCACTGTGCTTAGTACTTTGTGTGTGATTCCTTTGTCTGGCAATTGCTTCAATATTATGTAGCAGTCTTTTGACAAATGCCAAGTTTTCGTCAACTAAAGAATGAGGAAGAAGGACGAGAAGCATCTCGTCCTAATTGATACTTTTGAAATAGTCATTACGTGTAAAGAAACGTAAATAAAACACCTAAAGCCTTCGTCAATATTCAGGCTCTCTTTTTTTTCTTTTTCTTTTTTTCCCTTCTTCCTTTCTCTCTCTGTAGACCATTCAAAAAACTTGGTCCCCAAATATAAGCTAGTGGCTTATTCGAAAAAGAGGATTTTCTCCATCACAAGCCTTCACTGATGAATTGCGGTCGAAAATTTCTTAGCAGATTAGAACAAAACTTTAGTTTCCCTATAGATTAACCATGCAAAATTGCAAATTTTACACCTCTTGGGCTATATGAGTAGTAAATTTCGCAGTCCAGCAGCAAGAAGAAGAAGAAATTTGTAGAGCAAGAAGCTGACCTTTTTACCATATGGCCTACGGGTTAAAACCTTCTATCACAAGCCTTTACTTGCCATGCTTGTGCCATCCACTCCGGGGATCCCAGCATAATATACTGTAATTTAGAAACGGTGAAGGCTCTCGATTAGCTCAAAGGTTTGGGGTTTGGAGTTTACTTTAAATGAGCCCATTGGACTGAGTGGAGCAGACTTAGCTTTGGGCTTTTCAGATCATCTATCGCGAGGGGTGCAATAAGAACCCCTCTGAAATCCTCAAAAGGAAACCCCTTTAAGGGTATCTTCCAAAATACGCATTAATTTCTAAACAAAATAATTTGTTTCTTTAACTTTCTCAGTTCTTACTTTTATCTCTTTTTCTCTCTCTATCTCTAAAATCTCAAATTCTATTAACAAATTCCCATCTCTTAGTGCATTTGATTTTATTTTCCATCATCTTGTTGTTGCTTGTTGTCTTTAAAAACAAAACTGAATATGGTTTCTTTACTTAATTTTTTAAAATTTGAAAATAGACCACATATACACAAGTTTAATGGCCTCCACTCTTAAATGAGAATTTTGAAAATAAATATGACTATAAGAAGTGTATGCAGAATTAAAGGCTAGCTAGCTTTTTGTTAATTTTTTTCAGATGCATGATTCATGAATCATGATTACATTTAAAATAGGGTGCGAACAGATTTTAAGCTAGACAGAGAGATTATGCCTTAATTAAGGGTACGAACATGAAAAATAAAAATAAAACATAAGAATGTCAGTGGTTGCCTGTAGCGCCATTCATCTATCAAACATACCCCTTTGTAGTTTTGAAATATTTCAAATTTCCCCTTGCAAATTTAAAGATTTTCTGAAGCAACTTTATAATTTTGAAAGTTACTAACATATAAAATAGTGCAATCTAAAGATTCTGGTTCCACCACGGGGCACAACAATCCGCATGTCTTAACGCTCATTAGGTCCCTTGACGACGCAATAATTACCTCAATCTAATTGTAATAGATGATAGAATTACGAAAACAGCTTCACATCCCTCAAGACTTTTTGATTCTTTGAAGAGAAAAAGGCCGTACTTTCACTTTTCATTGTTAAGGGAAGTGGTGATGTTACCCTTGCACAGTTTTTTAGTGCATAGAAGCCTATATCTTTATGTTGCAAGACGAATTACATAATAGGCAATAAAAACTAAGCCCCAGTTGTTGCTGAAACTGTATTGGTGGCGTTTATTCCTCCGAGATATATTTGTGCATTCCTTTTGTAACGCCAAATCCTTCTGAAACGCCAGTATGATTGTAAGAAATTAACTGAGTGCTGTTTAATAAACAGATTTTGCAAGTCATCGGCCATGAGAACAACAGCTTCAACATCAGTAAGCGCTTGAATTGTTCTGGTTGATACAGGAAAGTTAGAAGAGTAGGGGTCAGCCTGAAACCAAGCAACAAGTTCTTCTCCACAGAAGTCCCCGTCTTTCAGATGATGATTTTTGTGATCGCGGTGACCAGTCCTCTGAGATCCAGTTCTTACAGTACTGCCAGAAGTGTAGACCCTCAGCTTGCCCTGCACCACGAAGAGCATCTCATCAACTGGATTACCCTCCCGGCCAATGTAAGAGCGTTCATTGTAGTAAGCCAGCTTCAAACATTCGCAAAGGGAGTCCAATGTTGCTTCATTTAACTTCTTCAGCTCTTGCACCTTGAAGTATAAACATTCAAGAATCAGCATACGAGTAGAATGCTGACACGAGGCCAAGAGCAATCAGTACATTAATTAATAGATACTAGGAAAAGGAACTCACTTTTTTCATCTGTTCTAAACAGAGTTCACGTTTTATGTTCCTTTTAAGGTCCTTGGGAAGATTGAGCAAATTACTTGCTACGTCAATGCGTGGGATTTCTTGCCATTTATATGGCTGGTATTTCTTGAATTCCATTTGGAATTTCTCAGATAGCTGCCGCGAGGACATCCACTGCTCTATCTCTCGTTCCTTCAGTCTCACCTTCTCCGACTTTATTGTTACAGACTGTAGATACATCTGTTTTACAGAACCATAGTTCAAAGCAAATAAAATTTACCATGCTACATCTTAAGCAATAGAGAAAAAAAAAATACATAGATAAGAATTTTAATTAACCTCCATATTTCCAATAAAAAGGACAAAGAGCACCATCGAGTAGGTGATTATGGAAATTACGAAGATATTTTCCGCTGGAGAGGCACTTGGTTGCAGGCTTTGACCAAAACTACTGCAAAAGTGATAGGCAATGCACATGTTAAGTTTTCACTTCAATTAAAATCTTAGGCCAATACACAGGCACAAGGGGTAAATTCCTGAGGGGGGGAAACAAAAAAATAGTACAAGAGGTTCAGATATGACAAAAAAGAGAACCTAATCACATTGTAACATCATCAAACCCTAACCCCAGCACCCAAAGATAAGCAGTATCTTTAATTTAAACCACAAACCTGAGACTTTGCAGGCCCCATCGTAAGCAATATGGGAACTTCCCTACGAAACTGGTGACATCCACAATCTGATGCTGAATTGCTTCTTTAAATATTCCAAAATCGAAGGCCAGATCATCTCGACAAAGATCATTTACAGAAAAGAACCATTGGTTGTCTATTGAATTCTCATGGCTACAATAAAAAGACCTACGACTGCATCCAGTGGTAGAAACAGAGCAGGCATGCTCCCAGCATATCATCTCTCTTGCTACAGCAGAAAAGTACCATAGAGCTCCGAATACCTAAATTAAGGACCAGGACTTCACTTGTTGATAAAGAAAATATGTGCACAATTGAGACATAATGATATATCTTTGCCGAATAGTAATAAAAATTACATTATAATGTATCAGAATCATGCATATTTTAATGATATAGTTTAACTTACATGACCACCATTCAGGTAAAGAAGAAAATTGAAAGCAGCTTTGGCCCATTTAGCTTCTGCAAGTATGCCTGATACCCTTGTGGCTTTTGTAAATAATGTGTAGCATCGAGTAACTCTTAACAAATATTGAAGAAGAAAGAAGTTCATTGGAAACATATAGGTCTGGACTCCGAGTACTGGTATATCAGTAATTAAAATCAGCAGCACCTGGACAAATTAGTTAGTACAGCAAGTTTAGTCTTCAGAGTCCGCAACTAATGCTAATAATTACAGGGGACTATAAATTATGACTGCGGACACGAAGCACATTCACAATCAACTGCGCTGCGCCCAAGGGGCTTACTAGTACCATATCCAAAGACCAAATACATGTAGCTTAATTACCAGAGGGAGGGGAAGAACGACAAGAAGATCAATGAGAGAGAAGTGCCAGAAATGTTTCACTTCGATTTTAGGTGAAGCGGTAGGCAGAAGGTAGTTAACATATGTCAAATAAACGATAGCAGATATTGAATGGAGAGCAATAGCCGTGATACGCAACTCTCCGTCGAAACCAAGGCACTTTCGCTCAGCAGCGACTGTCGGAACATAAAAGAACAATGGATCCACCGAAATAATCATCACACATGATATTAGAAAAACCCAGTACCCGTAAGGCCTCTGCGGGTCATGTATTTTCTTCAGAGAAAGAAAGCATTTTGCCAAAAAATGGTTACAAGATTGGGCTAGTTCTTTAATTTCAACTCCAGACTGTGAGCCTCCTTGAAAATGTCCGGAAACCGGGTTTGCACCTTCCTCCAACCTTAAGTCTTGAGACCTGACGGAAACAGGCATTAGTTAGAAATCAGTTCATAGTAAAGCTGTTCTAGGACTAATTATAAATTAAATTTATAGCGAAAGCGACATATATAGTAAAACCCACTTACATGATCAAAATAATCGAAGAAGCGAACTTCGTGTGGCTGCAAATCTGATTGGACACTTTTCCATCAAAGTGTCAATTTATGCAGGTTGGACAGCTGAGGCTTGGAGTAGAATGGTACGGTTAAAAAAAAAAAATAAGTAAATAAATAAATGTGGGTTGACTCAGTCAATTAGTCATGAATTAGCCAAAGACTTTGAATTCTTTAGTCAATATTGGTCAGCTTGAGCACAAGTTCAATAAAAAATGAAAAAAAAATGTAAATCTTTTTGTTCTTCCAAGCTTTTCAGCTTTGTATTAGCTTCATGTTAATTTTCAATTTAAATTTATCCCTGAAATGTAGATTGATAATGGTTTGCTGTTCTTTCGAAATTAACGGCATCTAGTGGAACTCTTCATAAACAATACTCCCAGAGGAGAAGTTTCTTGACAGATTACTCTGTCTAGCAACTGGTTCAATATTTTGTAGCGGTCATTGAACAGATGCCAAGCCCAGTGGTCACCAAATTTTCTTCAACTAAAAGAATGAAGAAGAAGAAGGAGAAGCTCGTTGCTCTAATTGATACTTATACACAGTCATTACATACAAAGAGAACATACACAAAACACCTAAAGCCCTCATCTATTTGCTGGCTTTTTTTTTTCCCCCTCTTTTAACTTCTTCTATAGACCATTCAAAAACTTGGTCTCAATATCCTATACCCCAAATTTGAGCCAGCTGCTTAGTCGAAGAAGAGGATTTTCTCCATCTTGACAGACGTAGTAGGAAAGTTAACACTTCCGATGGATCGTTCAGAGAATACAAAGCTTTAGTTTCCTTCGGAGTTGAAGATACAATTATCGGATACCCTTGGCCTCTACCCTTTATAACCGGAAAATTTGGAAAAAGTATACCGAATATAAACAATTACGCCCCCATCAAAACTTTTATACTTTCTGTGTAGTGTGTGTGTGTGTACAACTAGCCGATAAAAATACCTTGAAAGCATCTTCATCAGTGCGATCATCGCCAATGTACAGGGGGAGAACATCGTTGGGATTGCTCAGCCCTAGAGTGTCCAGTAAATATTCAAGGGCGTGACCTTTATCCCATCCAATAGAGGGTCGAATTTCCATAACCTTTACGTGCAAAAATTCAAAAAATAATGGTGAGTTATTGAGAGCAAATTCAGAATCAAGAGCTGAGATTCATCGTAACTAGTACGTTGAAAAATTAATTAATCCTACCTTTTTACCCTCACTTAGATCAAAATCAGGATAGTTCCTCATCACAGCTTTCACCTTCTCTTGTAACATATTGTAATCCTGCGTGCCATGTAAAATACTATAAATTCCTTGTGGAGGAAGCTCTAGCTGTCAAGTGAGAGTTTTTTGGGAGGAGGGGGGGGGGGGGGGGGGGGGAAAGAAAGAAAGATGAGGCCTATATAATTTCCGATTTTTGTTACCTCTTCTCGGACTTGTCTGAAATGCACGGAGATGCAGAATCGATTGTCCTCAATCCTTGTGTTGATGCAGCCGAGCTTTTCAGACTCTTAACACAAAACAAAAGAACCAAGACTCACAAAGAACCAAGACTGAAGCAAATAGAAAACCAAGAAACTCATCCACAAGACAAGATTTTAACGTGGTTCAGCTCCACTAAGAAGCTTACATCCACGGATGCAATGCACCAGCAAGGGCAGAGATTTTATTCACTAAGAATGGCTTGACTACAAAAACAAGAAACCCTTTGTTACAGAATACACAACCCTTGAAAGCTTAAACTTTCTCTCGATTATGCCTCTGTTTCTTTTCTCTCTGTAAAATGTATACTAGCTCAATGAAAGAATATATATACATATATGCTTCTCACGTGTGTATCCATGTGTCAGCTATTAGTCTGTTATTTAACTAACTTAACTGACTCTGCTTTCGGATCCACTTAAGCCAGCTCACCTGCCACCTCATAGCTCCTATAACGAATTAAAACTAACTCAGCTTCACAAATCTCCACCTTAGTTCTAATTCTGTTATGTATCCCCCTTCACTGTAACACAGCATCAGCAAGCTCGTTTTCACAAGCTAACACTTCCAATCAGATTCAGTAAGTCCCTGAACCTGATTGATGGCAAAGGCTTGGTTAACATGTCTGCTGGATTCACTTCAGATGGCACCTTAACTACATTTACTACTCCTTTGCTGATCTCATCCCTTATGAAATGCATCCTAACATCAATATGTTTAGTTCTCTCATGATATTTAGGATTTTTACTCAACTGAATAGCACTCAAACTATCACAGCCAACTACCACAACTTCTTGTTTAAATCCCAATTCAGAGACCAACCCTCTCAGCCATATTGCCTCTTTGACAGCTTCTGTAAGTGCAATATACTCAGCTTCTGTTGTTGAGAGAGCAACCACTGATTGCAGGGAAGACTTCCAACTTATTGCACCTCCACATATAGTGAACACAAAACCAGTGATGGACCTTCTTCTATCTTTATCTGCTGCATAGTCTGAGTCCACAAATCCAGCAACTTCTGCTGATGCTCTATTTGTTTTCCCAAACATGATGGCAGTGACAGCAGTCCCTTGAAGGTACCTTAGAATCCATTTCACTGCACCCCAGTGTTCCTTTCCTGGGTTTCCCATAAACCTGCTGATGACTCCAACTCCATGAGCCAAGTCAGGTCTGGTGCACACCATGGCATACATGATGCTGCCAACTGCACTGGAGTAAGGTATATCTCTCATATAGTCAAGCTCATCTTCAGTTGCAGGTTCCAGTGACTTGGACAACTGGAAATGAGCTGATAGAGGTGTTGAGACAGGCTTAGAGTCTTCCATCTTGAACCTGATTAACACTTTCTTCACATAATCTTCTTGAGATAGATACAACACTCTGGACTTCCTATCTCTTATTATCTGCATACCTAAGATTTTTGTAGCTGCCCCCAAATCCTTCATTTCAAATTCTGTGCTGAGCTCCACCTTAAGCTTTTCCACTTCTTCCTTTTGTTTACATGCAATAAGCATGTCATCCACATATAGGAGTAAATAGATCCCACCACCATCTGACAGGAATTTGTAGTACACACAATTATCAAACCTGCTTCTGCAGTACCCATGACTTATCATGAAGTCATCAAACTTCAGATACCACTGCCTTGGAGACTGCTTGAGGCCATACAAGCTCTTCTTTAACAAGCATACTTTGCCCTCAGAACCTTTCTCAATAAACCCCTCTGGCTGTTGCATGAAGATTTCTTCCTCAAGGCTGCCATGTAAGAAGGCAGTCTTGACATCCATCTGCTCCAGCTCCAGGTCATGATATGCAGAAAGGGCCAACAACAATCTGATTGAGCTGTATTTAACAACAGGTGAAAACACCTCATTGAAGTCTACTCCCTCTTTCTGTGTGAATCCCTTTGCCACAAGTCTGGCTTTATGTCTTGGTGGTTCATTCTCTGTGGCTCCAGCCTTGATTTTGAAAATCCACTTGCTTCCAACTAATTTCTTTTTAGGTGGTCTGTCTACTAGGATCCAGGTTTTATTCTTCTTCAAGGAGACTATCTCTTCCTGCATTGCAGCATACCATTTCAGCCTATCTTTGCTTCTCATGGCTTCCTTATAGCTCAAAGGTTCTCCACCATCAACTTCATCAGCTACTGTCAGTGCATAGGAAATGAGGTCAGCTATGCCATACTTCTTTGGCATCTTGATAGCTCTCCTCTCTCTGTCCCTAGCAAGCTGATAGGTTTCCAGTTCTGATGATTGTTTCCTTTCCTTGGTTTGGTCTGATGTTACTTCAGCAGGCTTGCTACTGTCAGAGTGCTTTATCATCTGATCAGCACTTTCATCTCCCTCTGTTTCAGCAGCTTCAATCTCAGTTTCTACCTTTGACTGGAGCATTTGTTCTTCATCAAAGGTAACATCCCTACTGATTAATATCCTTGATGGTTTGCCATTTAGAGTCCATATCTTATATCCCTTGATGCCTTCTGGATAGCCTAGAAAATACCCTTTTACAGCCCTTGGTTCCAGCTTGCCTTGCTTTATGTGTGCATAAGCTGTGCACCCAAAGATCCTCAGATTACTTAAATCTGGTGGCTTCCCAGACCATAGCTCCTGTGGTGTTTTGAAGTCAAGTGCTGAGGAAGGGCTTCTGTTTATCAGATGGACTGCTGTTGTAGCTGCTTCTGCCCAGAAACCTTTGGTGAGATTTGCATTCAGCAGCATACATCTTACCCTCTCTATTATGGTTCTGTTCATCCTTTCAGCCAGCCCATTCTGCTGTGGTGTGTAAGTGACTGTTCTATGCCTTGCAATGCCCTTGTATTTGCAGAAATCTTCAAACTCCTTACTGCAATATTCCAGCCCATTGTCTGTTCTGAGCCTCTTTACTTTCTTCTCAGTCTGGTTTTCAATAAGAGTGATCCACTCTTTGAACTTCTGTAGTGCCTCACTTTTGTGTTTCAATACATAGATCCAGACCTTCCTAGAGTAGTCATCTATGAAGGTTACAAAGTACCTAGCTCCACCTAGAGATGGAGCTTGTGCTGGTCCCCAAAGGTCTGAATGAATGTAGTCTAAGGTCTGTTTGGTTTCTTTCTTCCCAGAACTGAACTTCAGTCTTGTGGCCTTCCCAAACACACATTTCTCACAGAACTCTAGGGTAGTAACCTTGTCATTACCAAGCAACCCTTGGCTGCTTAACTCCTTGAGCCCTCTCTCACTGATGTGAGCTAATCTCATATGCCAGAGCTTGGTTTTATCTCTGGTCACACTTGCTGAGATTCCTTGCTCTGGTGTGGAGCCAACTAGTATGTACAGCCCATTTTTCCTGACCCCTTTTATCACAAGTTTTCCCTGATCTAAGACCTGAATTTCTCCATTTTCAGCTTTGATTGTGCACCCTTTCTGGTCTAACATTCCTAGGGAAATCAAGTTCCTTTTTAACTCTGGAACATATCTTACTTGGTGTAAGTCTCTAATGTTACCATCATGCAGTTTCAAGCTAATGGTTCCTATTCCAGCTACCTTGCAGGCCAGGTTATTTCCCAACAAAACCTTCCCACCATTTACACTCTCAAAGGTCTTAAAGAAACTCTTATTTGGGCACATATGGAATGAACAGCCAGAGTCCAAAATCCACTCACCAGTTGGGTGTCTTTCTGCAGCCACCAGGACATCTGCTTCATCATAGTCACCTTCATCCTCAGATGCAACAGCAGCCTTGCCATTTGATTTCTTTTGTAGTTCCTCTAGTTTCTTCTTCTCGAAGCAATCTTTAATGTAGTGACCTTCCTTCTGACAGAAGTAGCACTTCCTCTTTTTCTTCTTCTGTTCAGCTTTGTCTTTCTGGTTATTGTTCTTCTTTTGCTTGTTGTTTTTCTTTTCTGGTTTGCCTTTGGCAACAAGCCCTTCTGCATTGCCTTGTTCTTTCAGCTCTGCCCTTTTCTTCAAATCTTTAGACTCTAGAGCATCCTTGACATCCTTTAGTGAGAGAGTCTGTCTGCCATAGAGGAGAGTGTCAACAAAATGTTCATAAGATTCTGAAAGAGAACTCAACAAGATGAGTGCTCTGTCTTCATCTTCCAGAACTATGTTGACATTTTCTAAGTCAAGAATGAGCTTATTGAACTCATCCACATGGTCTTTCATGGCTACTCCATCCTTCATCGAAAAGGTGTATAATCTCCTCTTCATGTACAGCCTCTTTGCTAAAGATTTCTTCAGAAACATTTCTTCCAGTTTTGTCCACAACCCAGATGCTGATCTTTCTCTTGATACTTCTCTCAAGACTTCATCAGAAAGATGCAAGATGATTGTGCTATGAGCCTTGTTGTTTATGATTCTTTGATCTGTTCCGAAACTTGAAGAACCTTCTGTCTTTTCTTTCTTGGACATTTGATCTTCTCCATCATCAAGGGCACTGTCAAGTCCTTGTTGAATTAGAATTGCTCTCATCTTCAAGCTCCAGAGATAGAAGTCATTATCTCCATTGAACTTTTCAAGATCCACTCTGGTGCTTGCCATCTTTGAGTCTGATCCCAAACAACTCCTTGCTCTGATACCAGTTTGTTGATGCAGCCGAGCTTTTCAGACTCTTAACACAAAACAAAAGAACCAAGACTCACAAAGAACCAAGACTGAAGCAAATAGAAAACCAAGAAACTCATCCACAAGACAAGATTTTAACGTGGTTCAGCTCCACTAAGAAGCTTACATCCACGGATGCAATGCACCAGCAAGGGCAGAGATTTTATTCACTAAGAATGGCTTGACTACAAAAACAAGAAACCCTTTGTTACAGAATACACAACCCTTGAAAGCTTAAACTTTCTCTCGATTATGCCTCTGTTTCTTTTCTCTCTGTAAAATGTATACTAGCTCAATGAAAGAATATATATACATATATGCTTCTCACGTGTGTATCCATGTGTCAGCTATTAGTCTGTTATTTAACTAACTTAACTGACTCTGCTTTCGGATCCACTTAAGCCAGCTCACCTGCCACCTCATAGCTCCTATAACGAATTAAAACTAACTCAGCTTCACACCTTGCACCTTGTATTTTCTTGGTTTCTTCTTCCAATTCTTTGATTATCTGTTACCATTAATCAAATTCGTTATAATACAGGAGGAGGTGCAAGTGCAAGGAAAATGAAAAATAAGAAGGTTAGCTATTTAATTACCTCCTGAATTGCAGGCAAAAATTTCTTAGCAGGCTGAAAGAGAACTTCCTTTCCCTGTAGATTAACAAATATAACCATGTGAATTTTATACATTAAGGGCTAGAAGAGTTAGCAAGTTAATAAAGCAAGAAGAAGAAACTGACCTTTTTACCAGGGACTAGGGTGTGGTACTTTCCCTCACAAGCCTTAACTGGCCTTGGTGGTGCCAGTATGTCCATTCCATGGCTCTCAGCGTAATACACATTACACAACTCTACAAATCCCATAACCTGAATTCAAGATAATAAGGAGTTGTAAGTTTTAAGGTTTGAATCGTTGGCGGGACCACATTAGGCCAAGGGGAGCATGTGTCCCTCTTCCTTTTGAGAATTGTTTTTTGGTATAATATCAAAACTGCCCATGCTAATTTAAAAATTCACTAATCTGCCCCTAATAATTTGGAGGTGTTCCGTAATTTCACTTATAATGTTAAAAAATTTCGTACTTTTCTCGGCTCCTACCACTAATAATAGCAGTTGGAAAATACTTTGCAACTTCACCCACGGCCGCACGCATCTGAAAATAATAATAATAATATTTTTAATTAATTAATCAAACTCGTAATATATAAATTTGGAATATTATTATGAATATCAAATCCCTTAATCAAAGAGCTAGTGTTGATATTAATTACCTCATCAGACATAAAGGTGCGATCGGGATTGTCAACAATTGGTGAAAGAGTGACATCATAATCTAAAAACACAGCAATCTTCTTCCTTTTCGCTGCCTTCATCATCTTATCAAATGAGCCTAGAGCTGAAGGATGTTCCATCTATATAACAATAATATACGAAGGATTTAGTCTTAATTAATGTTGGAAAAAGATAAAAATAAAACTAATATCGTTATTATAAAATAAAAATTATCAACTGCGAACAATAAAATACAAAATAATATTGTATTACTTAAAATTTACATTATAAAGTGAGAACAAGTGCACTAAAGAGTAATTCATAGGTAATGATTACGATACATACCCTCCAACTTTTACATTGAAAAGCCTCCCTAACTTCTTGTTACGAATTCCTAAGTTTTTAATTCTAACCTCCAACTTATGACATGTTTATCTACTATACCCTAAAACTTATGATACCAACAACTGAAAACTTGTGAGTATGTCAAAAATTTGGGGTAGTCAACGGAGAGCAGGAAGTGTTATACCAACAGCTTTGTGTTGTGGATATAGCTCTTATTACAAGATTGGTTTTTGTTCCTCATGTACGGTTACAAATCGACATAGAAAAACAATGATGATGAAAATTAATGAAAGCCTACCATCCATGAATTATAACTTGCATCCGAAGTAACAGAATCGGGGGGATTAGATGTTGTTCTTGCATTTATGGAGTGATCTCCACCATTTTCATCATTGTTTTCTTTTGAGATAGGCTTCACTTTCTGTTTACTAGAAGGTGATCTTTGGAACCCCATTGCTTGACTAAGCTTTGCAAAGTTTATCTGAGCAACAAAAGGAAACGAACAGATTAAGAAAACAAACGAAGCAAAGCAATGAATCTGAAGCCCATAAAAGCAGCTATTTAAATAATTATTTAACATGGTAATAACGTTATACAGTACCTGAATTTCACTAATCATACTGGCTGTGTTATCAACTTAGTCTGCCTTTCTGCTTGCTTCAAAATATGTACCTGCCAGAGAACCAATTATCTACTAAATTGTATTTAAAAATGTTGTTGATATTATATTACCAATTAATGTTGCTAATTGCTTCCAGATAACATAAAACAAAATATTCTTTTGCTTTCCAAAATACTTTCGAACGCAATCTTGATGCGAGGTTTCAATGCCGTGACAATTACACATAGTACTTCTCTAAATACATGAACTAATAATTATAATTAATAATAATCACATAGAAAATGCTCTGGTTAATTAGGTTCTTAAAATCTTCTGATAGTTGGAAAATAGGTGAAGTGAAGCTTTCGGGTCAAGATTTCAAAGGTCGGTGGTGTAATACAACACCTGTATATACGCATAAAAAAATTATTGAAGTACATTTTTTGAAGGTCATTTTCAAGAAACAATTATGCCACAAGTGTTTGTGAACCGAGCCATTATCCATTATCCAAGAACAGAAAGTTTAAGGAAAAAATAAATAAATAAATGTCACTTTCCAGTTCCAAGGGTAACCACTTATGTCGAAGACAAAGTACAAATTGTGACAATCTTAAAAGACAAAAGTGAGCAAATTAACACAATTGATCAAATAAGTTAGATTCGATGACTCAACATTACATGGCTAGTTAATTTCAAACTCGAGTATAGTTACAATCATCTGATTCGGATGACTGTGACATGGACTAGCTAGAAATTAAAGATTTTAAACAACATTAGATTTAAATATATGTAATATAGTAATAAATAATTAATAAATGGAATGTATGGCTCCACTTTAACTACCATAATAGCTACTTCATTTTCCAACAGAATTGAAATAGACTAATTAAATTTAAGGGCATAAAGACATTATTGACATGGGTCCTCTTCATGTGTAGCTCAGGGCATACGTTAACTGAACTAAACGACTCTAATATTACATTACATAATTGTGTACTTGTCAATACTTTTTGTTTTTCAAAGAACAAAAAAAGGTAGTTTTCTTTTTTAGTCCCCAGGTTATGCATCATTTACTAATTGGTCCTAACCTTTTCTTAAAAGATCGTTTTGTTAACTTTATTTTTTTTATAGGTAAAGAAGTGGGTTAAACTTAAATAATTTTTTTAAACTACTATCAAAGCTCGAATTTAGGTGATTAACTGCTACAAATTTTATGTTGTTACCAACCCGACCACACATTTAGGGGCTTGTTAACTTTAATTAATTGTGCTTGTAATAAAACTCTTACTACCACCAATTAAGATTTAACTATTCACCAACCCAAATTATACAAAGCCAATCTAGTGAGATTAATTCATTTTTAATTAGAAAAGCAATTAGAAAGAGTAGCTGTGTACTTTTGTGTTCCGTTAATCACGACACCAAACAAAAACCCTAGCATGCATGCACATGGGACCGGTCCCAAGAACACACGTGTATCATACGAAGCCATGAATTGACTTGCCCTCTTTCAAATTTCACCATCCATGAGGAGTGAGGACCATGACTCAAAAGTAACAAGAAAAGTATAAATGAACAGAGAGGAAATTTTCACTTGGCAAAAAGAAAAGTTAAAAAATAAATAATAAATAAAAAGAATAAAAAGACACATATCACGTGTCCGACTCAAAAGCAACAATTGGAAAATCTTTTGGTGTTGTACGAATGACACGTTGTTGACAAAGATTAGGCTGATCGAAAAGCCTCTCTTGGAAGCAGACAAAGGTGTCTGGGTCTAATGAAACTACTAGGAACTGCAGTTCAAACATTCATATATGTACAAAGTGACAAAGTCAAGTCTTGGATCATTTTAAATTGATTATAATGAAGAATGTTTTCGAAAGCTTCATAGTGACTTCTGTTCTAAGTAAAGCATCTATTGTTATAAGGATAATGAAATTTTCAACAAGAAATCTTTGTATTTAAAATCAATAATCATTGTTTACTGTTTATTAATAGTTGAATTTTTAAATATGAGTAACAAACTATTGAAAATATTGGTAAAATGAATGACATATCAAATGTTTCACCATTTGAAATATGATTTTATATCACAACTTTATAAGTAAATTATTACTTTCAATTTAATGACTATAGCACATTATATTGTTATCACAATCACACACAAAAACCATCTCCCTTTAACAAACTCAACCACCTCTGTGTATACCAAAATTTCCTAATTTTTGAAATCTAATGATAACGAGTAGATACTGATAATGCTTGCCAGGTACCGGATACAAAGAAGAGTTTTAAAATACTTCATTGGATAAAAAAAAATTGGGTATCCCTGTTTTTCAAGGAGAATAATACCCGCCATCTGTTTATAACAGAGCAAATATATGATTTTACTAAAAACGAAGATAATTTTATCATATTGTGAGTAATAATTAGACATAACTCTTGAAGAATTGATCTCACCGCTAGAATGGAATAGTAGATTAAAAAGTTGATGACGAAGCCCAGTGAATTTTTGTACGAGAGAAATATAACCATATGAATGCCAATAAGAAAAAAGCCGAGCACGAAAGCATTCTCAAGAAATTGCTGGTTCATATCGAAGCATTTTCTCACATCGTTGATGACGGGAGCATAGAAATACAGAGCTTCGACTTGTATTTCAATCACAGAGAATATAATTTTCATCCAATCAAAGTACGTCCACTGTCGTAGAAAGGTTAACATATCGGGCATGGATGTTGTAGACTCTGTAAGGCCACTAGATTCATCAATTTCGAGACCAAAATATGGATCTCTTTGGAACTTCCCTGAAACTGAACCTTTTCGATGTTTAAGCTTCCCGGAAAACTGCCCAGCTGTACCTTTCCCGGTTCTTGTCCGAAGGCATGAACGAATCACAAAGTAATTTAGAGATCAGTCCTAAAACACCAAGTACAGCAACTGAAGACTAATGTTTCCAATTTCTTCTAGCAATACAGCAAACAACCACTTACATGATTCAAAGTGGTAGAAGGATCCTTCTGATTTTTTGCAGCAAATTAGAGCCGGTAAACCTTCTGCAGATTCAATACCATCCTCTATCAGCACTTCGTTCAATATGAATTACGAAAGTCTTGGTTGATATTGTAGAGAGTAAAGAAGAAACGCGTTGACCGAACATAGATGGGTCGATTTAGATATGTGCCAGTCAAGACGGCCAGGGCTATACATGTAATTAACACCAAGTCGAAGACCCAAGTAAACTTATCATAGACCAATTTTTTGTAAGAAAATTTTGGAGAAGGAAAAAGTGATTCTCATTACTAAGGTTTTATATAATAACTTATTTTATTTTTATTTTTTAAATAATAAATTAAAATATATTTCCGTTAACTCATTATTAATTGAATGTTACTTGTTAATAATATATTAAGGGTAAAAATAGATTTTTCATCAAAGAAAAAATTAAAATAAATAAATAAAAGTCTACGTGTAACTAAAAATAATACTGAAAAAAATAATAAAAAACTTCTATTTCAGACAATTTTTTTCATTTATTTCTATGTTAGATCCATGAAAGTCCTATAAATCCTAGATCTAAGTACTAAAAATATTACAATTTTCTTATTCATATAAGTATACTCTCTAATTATCTGTAAAATAGCTTAAATTGAGTTAAAAATAAATAAGATATTCAGCACATATGAGTACATAAAAATTAGTGGTATTTTTTTAATTTTTCTTTCAATAATTTAAAGAATAAAGATATTGTGTTAATTATAATCTATTTCTTACGATAATTATTCAATGGCTATGTCAAACTATATCATCGTTGATTTTATTTAAAAAAAAAGTTAATGAGTTTTACATATTTTATAATATCATTTCATTATATAAAAAAATATTTTAATATAATTTATAGCACTTTAATAAAAAATTATATTTTGTCTTTAATAAATTATTAATTAATAACTTTACACTAATAATAAATTAATAAAAAAATATTTTAAATTATTATTTAAAAAATAAAAATAAAATGAGCTATTACATTAACTAGATGAAAAGAGATTTTTTTCCCTTTCGGAAACGTGCCTGAGCTGCAATGCCATTATTGATTTTTTAGAAACTGTGTGACTGTATCTGTTTGGCTGTGTGTTAACTTTAAATAGACAGATATATCCTTCTCCCCAATAAAAAAGGGTAGAAAGGTACATTCCCAAAATGTGCCTCACATCCACGGCCTTGAGGAGGAACAATACATGAGTTTGATTTTTTTCCACTGGAGTAGTGATTTGCCGGATCTGAAACTTTGTAGAAACCACAGTATGGTTCCTCTGCTTTGATCTTTACAAAGTAATCATGTAAGTGATTAGTTGCTGTATTGAGCTTGAGCTGTTCCAAATATTTTTTTGTTAAATTCATTCTAATAGTGGATGCATATGGATAGAGCCATGAATCATCCCTGCAACTAACGATCTTGTTCAAGTTTTAGTTCTGCAGTTTACATAAAGAAATGACAACGCAAACTTTCAGGCCATTTAGACGGGGCACAAATTTGGTAGTGATTTTCCGGATCTGAAAATTTGTAGAAACCACAGTATGGTTCCTCTGCTTTGATCTATACAAAGTATACTTGACGTTGATATCCTAGTGAAACACCAGGTTATAATACTTCAAGCTATTATTTCATTAAAAGATTTAGTTGCTAAAGACAAGGACAAACTTCAGTTGGCAGTCCCACTCAGTTTCCCAGGGGAGACTTCTGCAAGTTCTTGTTAGTCATGGAGACCTCAGTAGCAGAATCTAACAGATTCTTTAATACAGTTTTCAAGTCATCAGCCATAAGAGTAAAGGCCTCAACATTTGTAAGCGCTTGAATGGTTCTGTTTGACTTAGGGATGTCAAATGACCAGTTTTCTGGCAAAGCCCAATGACAAAGTTCTTCTCCATAGACGTCACCATCTTCCAGAATATCTATTGTGTTTCCATCTTGCAGAAGATCTTCTATTGTGTTTTTTCCATCATATCTTTTATGCTCAGAGCTTGTTGAGCCACTTTGTATATCCTTGAGGGTGTAGGTGCGCAGTTTGCCCTGCACTACCAAGATCATCTCATCAATTGGGTCTCCTTCACGAAGAAAGTGAGTGTGCTCGGTGAGGAACGTTGGTTTTACACAGTCGCACAAATGATCCATTATTACGTCGACTAGCTTCGTTGTTAGAAATACAGAGTCATCCATTAGGACCAATACTCTGCTTAGCAGATTCCAGCATAGTTCATGCTTTATATTTCTTCTGAGCTCCTTGGGAAGATTATTGAGTAATTTTTCTACATCAATGTAATCAGTTTTTCGTTGTATATATGACTTATATTTCTTCACCTTTTGCTGGAGATCCTTGGAGAGCTTCTGAAAGGGCTCCCATTCCTCTATCTCTCGTGGCTTCAATGTCATCTCCTTTACTCCAACAGTTCTGAACTTTAGATATTTCTGTTTGACAAGAAGTCCAGTTCATAAAATTCAAATTTATTCTCGAGTATATAAAAACTAAAATGAGAGATTTTCTGGGGGAAAAAAAACGAATATAGCAACCTGCATATTTCCCATTAGAAGAGCAAACAACAGGAATCCAGAGCTGACAACCAATATCACAAAGATGTTTTCCTGAAAACCGCTACTTGTTTGCAGGTTGCGACCTAAATTACTGCCAAAAAAAATCCAATTATAACATAGCTGAGAGTAATCTTGAAAGTTGCGAATTCCATATGTTTGAAAGTAATGGAACTTGTACGATAGATGACACACTTCAATAAGTGAACTGAAAAATTATGACCCAACTCATGGAGGGACTGCTAATAGATGAAACAGAATGAGAATTTCAGCATCCCAAAATAAGACAGGAAATCGTATCCATTACAGAAAAAATTAACTTCACAAGGCACTCACAGTTCTTACCTAATCAGTACCAGATAAGACAAAACTTAGTAGTTACATCTACAATGGTTACATGGTCCGGAAAATTCTATGTCAAAAGTTACAATCACTCAACTAGGGTATGAAATGTACTCTCATTCTCTTTCCTTCTTCATTCTCTTTCTCTAGTAGTACCAATGACCTGATTTTTATAACTCCACTCTCTCTCAAATCAACTATCCGAAATAATGTTACTAAAAGTGGAGGTGGGCGAAAGTTCAGGGTGAATGAGGGTATCTGCCTAGCAGCACTGAGGAACAACCACAAGCCACTCGAGTAGAGCACTCAGAATGGAATAAATGTATAGGCCGCAGATATTGCACAATAAAACTGGAAATGGCTGACATAGAATAAAATTTCTTGGTATATTGGCTTGGCTCAATAATTGTTACAAGAACAGCAATTGATTTGGCACAAACCAATAATCTAAGATAAGAAAGGTATATCTGTATATCACCAATGACAAATAGAGAAAACCACATCACCCAACCTTCTACCAACAAGAATAATATCATACATGCACAAACCTGAGATTTTGCAGGCCCCATATAAAACAACGTAAAAACTTATGCAAAAAGTTTTTCCCCTCCACTATACCAGACTCCAGAGCACCATGAAATATTCCAAAATCATGAATTGTCATATTTGGTGTCCTCGTTGGGCAGAATTCATTCAGAAATGCATAGTCTTCTAAATTGTCATGACACTTAAAAGAACAATGACTCCGTCCAGTATGATTTCTGCAGGCTCTCATCCAGCATTCAGCTTCTCTTTCAATAGCCATAAAATACCATAAGCCTCCAAATACCTAAAGACACATGCAAGTCACTAGTTGAACAAAAAATGTGTGCGGGCGAGAGAAAGCTTGAGAAATAATTGTACATCTAATGATATCAAATTTTCAAGGAAAAAACTTGCATTAGCAGCTTGCAGGTAAAGGAAAAGATTGAATGCAAATCTGGCCCATGTAGCTTTAGCATGTTCGCTTAAACTCCTTATAGCTGTAGAAAACAATGCATAGATTCTGATCATCCTTGCCACATATTGGATGAAAACAACATGTATAAAAGACTCCATTGAATCCACAAAATTTGGGCTGCCCGTAGTTTCAATGAGAAGAGTTCCCCCCATCTGCATTGAACAGAGCAAATCTACAATGTTAATAAAAACCAAGATAACTATCTGCATAATTTTAGTAATAGTTAAACATAACTGTAGAAGAATCCGTGTCACCTGTGACGTGGGAAGGAGGATTAGAAAGTCAAATATGATGAAGCCCCATTGATTTTTGTGTGAGTTCTGCATCAAATGTCTAGCAAGTGGAACGTAAACGATGATAAGCACATAAATGACTGGAGAGATGAGCACATTAGCTATATCCGACAATTGGTCATGCAAATCAAGGCACTTCTTCACATTATTGATCACAGGAAGGTAGAAAAACAAAGGATCGACTGATATCACAATCACAAATAATATTATTTGCATCCAACCAAAGTACGGCCAGTGGAGGAAAACATTTTTCATCTCATAGAGTGATCTTTTGACATTGGATGTTGGAAACTCTGTAGGAGGGCCACTAGATTCATCAATTTCGAGAGCAGAATATAGATCTCTTTGGAACTTCCCTGAAATTGGACCTTTTCGATATCTAAGTCGATATCTACGCTCCCCAGAAGACTTCTCCATTTCAGGAAATCAGAACAAAACACAAGTAGCTTAAAGATCAGTTCTTAAAATAAATAAACCCTAATTTTGTTATATATTGAAGCAATGCACGAATAATAATTTTTAGTTCAGCAATTCTTTCCAAGGGCTTCAATGTATTTATAATGAAGAGTAGGAATCCATATTATACTAGGATTAATTTCCTTATTAACTAAAGTTTAAAATTTTTAAATTCTTTTTTAATTTAAAATTTTGTTTCCCTTTTAATTTAGGATTTTGTTTTAACTTCATGAATTTCCCTTATATTCCCTCCATGAGCTTTGACCATTCTTTAATCATAAAGCTGATCTTTTTTCTCATTAAAAAAAAATCAACTCTTTAATTAGTGCTTTAATCGCATGATTCTAGACAAACAATTTCAGCCTTAGGGAGTTATTTTGTTTGTTCTTTGCAGTAGCCACCCTGTTACGCTCTGTTTCTTGACTCGTGTAAGTTCTGTTCAGATAAAAAGTGTAGCTTCGTATTAGCTTCATGTTAATTTCTATTTAAATTTAGTCCTCAAGCGTAGATTGCTAGTGGTTTGTTGTTCTTTCGAAATTAATGGCATGTAGTGGAACTCTTCAAATACAATCCTCACAGAGGAGAAGTTTGTTGACAGATTACTCTGTCTAGCAACTGGTTCAATATTTTGTAGCGGTCTTTGGACAGATGCCAAGCTCGGTGGTCACCAAATTTTCTTCAACGAAAAGAATGAAGAAGAAGAAGGAGAAGCTTGTTGCTCTAATTGATACTTATACACAGTCATTACATACAAAGAGAACATACACAAAACACCTAAAGCCCTCATCTATTTGCTGGCTTTTTTTTTTCCCCCTCTTTTAACTTCTTCTATAGACCATTCAAAAA
Organism: Citrus australasica; assembly: GCA_029618585.1. NCBI lineage: Eukaryota > Viridiplantae > Streptophyta > Magnoliopsida > Sapindales > Rutaceae > Citrus > Citrus australasica. The sequence goes on along the minus strand of JARCIV010000009.1, from coordinate 28,555,387 downwards.
CTTGGTCTCAATTATCCTATACCCCAAATTTGAGCCAGTTGCTTACTCGAAGAAGAGGATTTTCTCCATCTTGATAGACGTAGTAGGAAAGTTAACACTTCTGACGGATCGTTCAGAGAATACGAAGCTTTAGTTTCCTTTGGAGTTGAAGATACAATTATCGGATACCCTTGGCCTCTGCTCTTTATCACCTGAAAATTTCGAGACAGAATGCAAAATATAAATAATTAGCCTTCATCAAAACTCTTAAACTTTCTGTGTAGTGTGCGTGTACATCTAGCCGATAAAAATACCTTGAAAGCGTCTTCATCGGTGCGATCATCGCCAATGTACAGGGGGAGAACATCGTTGGGATTGCTAAGCCCTAGAGTGTCCAGTAAATATTCCAGGGCATGACCTTTATCCCATTCAATAGAGGGTCGAATTTCCATAACCTTTTACGTGCAAAAATTCAAAAAATAATGGTGAGTTATTGAGAGCAAATTCAGAATCAAGAGCTGAGATTCATCTTAACTAGTAAGTTGAAAAATTAATTAATCCTACCTTTTTACCCTCACTTAGATCAAAATCAGGATAGTTCCTCAACACAGTTTTCACCTTCTCTTGTAATATACTGTAATCCTGCATGCCATGTAAAAATTAAAATACTATAAATTCCTTGTGGAGGAAGCTCTAGCCGTCTAGTGAAATTTTTTTGGGAGAGGAGGGGCAAAAAAAAAAAAAAGGATGAGGCCTATATAATCTCCGATTTCTATTACCTCTTCTCGGACTTGTCTGAAATGCACAGAGATGCAGAATCGATTGTCCTCAATCCTTGCACCTTGTATTTTCTTGGTTTCTTCTTCCAATTCTTTGATTATCTGTTACCATTAATCAAATTCGTTATGATGCAGGAGGTGGTGCAAGTGCAAGGAAAATGAAAAATAAGAAGGTTAGCTATTTAATTACCTCCTGAATTGCAGGCAAAAATTTCTTAGCAGGCTGAAAGAGAACTTCATTTCCCTATAGATTAATAAAAATAACCATGTAAATTTTGCACCTTTGGGTTAGAAAGAGTTAGCAAGTTGATAGAGCAAGAAGAAGAAACTGACCTTTTTACCAGGGACTAGGGTATGGTACTTTCCCTCACAAGCCTTAACTGGCCTTGGTGGTGCCTGTATGTCCATTCCATGGCTCCCAGCATAATACACATTACTCAACTCTACAAATTCCTTAACCTGAATTCACAATAATAAAGAGTTGTAAGTTTAAAGGTTTGAATCATTGGCGGGACCACATTAGGCCAAGGGGAGCATGTGTCCCTCTTCCTTTTGAGAATTGTTTTTTGGTGTAATATCAAAACTGCCCATGGTAATTTAAAAATTATCTAATCTGCCCCTAATAATTTGGAGGTTTTCCATAATGTCACTTATAATATTAGAACTTTTCGTACCTTTTCTCGGCTCCTACCACTAACAATAGCAGTTGGAAAATACTTTGCAACTTCGCGCACGGCCGCACGCATCTGAAAAAAAATATTTTTTTTTAATTAATTAATCAAACTCGTAATATATAAATTTGGAATATTATTATGAATATCAAATCCCTTAATCAAAGAGTGTTGATATTAATTACCTCATCAGACATAAAGGCGCGATCGGGATCGTCAACAATTGGTGAAAGAGTGCCATCATAATCTAAAAACACTGCAATTTTCTTCCCTTTCGCTGCCTTCATCATTTTATCAAACGAGTCTAGAGCTGAAGGATGTTCCATCTATATAACAATAATATACGAAGGATTTAGTCTTAATTAATCTTGGGAAAATATAAAAATAAAACTAATATCGTTACTATAAAATAAAAATTATCAACTGCGAACAACAAAATACAAAATAATATTGTATTATTTAAAATTTACATTATAAAGTGAGATCAAATGCACTAAAGAATAACTCATAGAGAATGATTACGATACATACCCTCCAACTTTTACATTAAAAAACCTCCATAACTTCTTGTTACGAATTCTTAAATTTTTAATTCTAACCTCCAAATTATGACATATTGTCTACTATACCCTAAAACTTATGACACCAACAACTGAAAACTTGTGAGTATGTCAAAAAATTTGAGGTAGTCAACGGAGAGCAGGAAGTGTTATACGAACAGCTTTGTGTTGTGTTATACTTCTTATTACAAGATTGATTTATGTTCCTCATGTACGGTTACAAATCAACATAGAAAACAATGATGATGAAAATTAATGAAACCCTACCATCCATGAATTATAACTTGCATCCGAAGTAACAGAATCGGGGGGATTAGATGTTGTTCTTGCATTTATGGAGTGATCTCCACCATTTTCATCATTGTTTTCTTTTGAGATAGGCTTCACTTTCTGTTTACTAGAAGGTGATCTTTGGAACCCCATTGCTTGACTAAGCTTTGCAAAGTTTATCTGAGCAACAAAAGGAAACGAACAGATTAAGAAAACAAACGAAGCAAAGCAATGAATCTGAAGCCCATAAAAGCAGCTATTTAAATAATTATTTAACATGGTAATAACGTTATACAGTACCTGAATTTCACTAATCATACTGGCTGTGTTATCAACTTAGTCTACCTTTCTGCTTGCTTCAAAATATGTACCTGCCAGAGAACCAATCATATCATCTAAATTGTATTTAAAAATGTTGTTGATATTATATTACCAATGTTGCTAATTGCTTTCAGATAACATAAAACAAAATAATATTTTGTTTTCCAAAATACTTTCGAACGCACTCTTGATGTGAGGTTTCAACGCCGTGACAATTACACATAATACTTCTCTAAATACATGAACTAATAATTATAATTAATAATAATCACATAGAAAATGCTCTGGTTAATTAGGTTCTTAAAATCTTCTGATAGTTGGAAAATAGGTGAAGTGGAGCTTTCGGGTCAAGATTTCAAAGGTCGGTGGTGTAATACAACACCTGTATATACGCATAAAAAAAAAATGATTGAAGTACATTTTTTGAAGGTCATTTTCAAGAAACAATTATGCCACAAGTGTTTGTGAACCGAGCCATTATCCATTATCCATTATCCAAGAACAGAAAGTTTAACGAAATAAATAAATAAATAGACGTCACTTTCCAGTTCCAAGGGTAACCACTTATGTCGAAGAGAAAGTACAAATTGTGACAATATTAAAAGACAAAAGTGAGCAAATTAACACAATTGATCAAATAAGTTAGATTCGATGACTCAACATTACATGGCTAGTTAATTTCAAACTCGAGTATAGTTACAATCATCTGATTCGGATGACTGTGACATGAACTAGCTAGAAATTAAAGATTTTAAACAACATTAGATTTAAAGATATGTAATATAGTAATAAATAATTAATAAATAGAATGCATGGCTCCACTTTAACTACCATAATAGCTACTTCATTTTGGAACAGAATTGAAATAGACTAATTTAATTTAAGGGCATAAAGACATTAATGACATGGGTCCTCTTCATGAGTAGCTCAGGGCATACGTTAACTGAAATCAACGTCTCTAATATTACATCACATAATTGTGTACTTGTCAATATATATATATATATATATTAAAGAAAGGAAAAAGGTAGTGTTCCTTTTTAGTCCCGCGGTTAGGCATCATTTACCAGGAAAAAGGTAGTGTTCCTTTTTAGTCCCCCGGTTAGGCATCATTTACCAATTGGTCCTCAGACTTATTCCTAAAAGATCGCTTTGTTTATTGTGCTTGTAATAAAACTCTTACTACCACCAATTAAGATTTAACTATTCACCAGCCCAAATTGTACAAAGCCAAACCAGTAAAATTAATTCATTTTTAATTGGGAAAGCGATTAGAAAGAGTGGTTGTGTACTCGTGTGTTCCGCTAATCACGACACCAAACAAAAGCCCTAGCATGCATGCACATACGACAGGTCCCAAGAACACACGTGTATCCTACGAAGCCATGAATTGACTTGCCCTCTTTTGAAAAACTTCGCCATCGAGTGAGGACCATGACTTTCTTTTAAACCGAAAGTATGAACAGAGAGAAAATTTTCACTTGGCAAAAAGAGAAGTTAAAAAAATAAATAATAAATAAAAAGACACATATCCCGTGTCCGACGCAAAAGTAACAATTGGAAAATCTTTTGGTGTTGTACGAATGACACGTTTTAGACAGAGATTAGACTTATCGAAAAGTCTCTCTTGGAAGCAGACAAAGGTGTCTGGGTCTAATGAAACTACTAGGAACTGCAGTTAAAACATTCATATATGTTTAAAGTCAAGTCTTGGATCATTTTAAATTGATTATGATGAAGAATGTTTTCGAAAGCTTCATAGTGACTTCGGTTCTAAGTAAAGCATCTATTGTTTTGACCTAATAATGCATTGACTGACCGACCAATAGGGCATTGTTTGCCATGTATCAAACAAATGAACTTAATGATAGATGGTCGGTTTTTCTATATGATAAATCCAAACAAATGACGAACTACACATAGCTAATGGCAAAGATAAAAACTTTTTCTGAAAACACTGATAATTAAAGTGAAAAAGAAAATTTATTTTACTCTACTTTTTAAGTAAAACTCCTTCAATTCTTGCACTCTATTAGAAAACTCTTCAGATATATTTAATTTGTAACGATAATGAAATTTTCAACAAGAAACCTTTGTATTTAAAATTACTGTATAGTAATAGTTGACTTTTTAAATATCTGTAACAAAATAACTGAAAATATTAATGAAATGAATGACATATCAAATATTACACCTTTTGGAATATAATTTTGTATCACAACTTTATAAGTAAATTATTATTTTTAATTTAATGACTATAGCACATTATATTGTTGTCACAACCACTCACAAAGAGCCACCTCTATGTATACCAAAATTTCCTAATTTTTGAAATCTAAAAATAAAAAATCATTTACTAAAGTTGACAAAAACCTTAGTTAAAGCTTGCATGCGAAAGAGTTGTGTCCATCACCAGAACAACTCACCGTCATAACATGCTGCTGACCGGTTTTTTAGGTACGAGTCGTTTCTTTCAAAAAGCGCCTACGCTGTGGATCCCATGTAACCGAAGGGACTTGTCGGCGAGACACTGCCATCCTACTCTACACGTGGCATTTGTTTTCAGACGTTTTACCACGTGGCATTTGCACATGAGACCAATTAAAAAACCAGGTGCTTGGGCCCCAGAAAGCTTTAAAAAACTATGGTTAAGGTCAAATGGGCCGCGAGGCCCAGTCAAGAGATGGGACCTAGTCACGACACGTGTACGGTGAAAGCCATTCGTTTCCTTTTACTACTAAAAAGAAAGAGAAAAAGTTCACTCGTAACCGAAACTGAAACTTCTCCATAACTCTAACAACCACATCCAATCGCGCGTGTGACACAATCCTCCCGACCTTCGACTATCGTGATACACACGCGCTCGTTAATTTCGTAGAGCGTATGTTTTTGAAACAAACGAACAACAACCGCTTTTTCGTTTTGTTTCTTAGTTCTAGGTTTTAAGTCAACCGGTCTTTCCGGTAACAGAAATCGTCAAAGGGAATCACAATCGATGGTCTAGACTCTAGAAATTAAAAAAAAAAAAAAAAGACCGGTTTAAGCAGTTTCAGCTTCCATCGGAGAATTAGATATATGCATTAAAATGCTGCCGGAAAAGCAAGAACATGCATGAACGTGAAGAAGATTAAACATTAACAATGATGGCATCTTTTAGAACAAACTAAGTCATGGGTTATGATTATAAATATGTAGTATAAAAAATATATAAATAAATGCGCACACACCCAAAAAAAAAAAAAAGCTTACCGGAAAAAAAGTTATTCCTCGCAAATTCTTGATAAGTGATAATTTGGAGGGGAAAAGAAAATGAGAGAACTTAATTTAAAAGGAAAATGAAACAAAGAGAATTTGTTTTAGGTTTTAAGAGAGAAAGAGAGAGGAAGAGCCAATGAACCTTTGAAATGGAGAGGGTGAGAAGTGTAAGGAAGGTGGGGTTTATTTATAGAATTGACAAGGGGTTTAGGGGGATTTTGGAAGTTTGTGAAATGGTCATTGCTAGGATTCCCATCTGCGAATTACCTTGAGTTTGCGCTACTAAATACAATGACCAAAATAGGTCTATGTATTTGTTTAATTTGGTAACAATTTTTTATTAATTAAACGGGAAGCGCTGAGTCTGAAATTTAGGTCACATTTTCGTTAGGTAAACTACAAGATATAGGGCAAAATTAAAATCTTATAATATTTTATTGAGATTATATCATAACAAAAGAAATGAAAAAAAATTGTTCCAAAATACCTTTTTTTTAATATATGCATAAAGAAAAATTGCTAATTCATAAGCGTTAGATAGTTTTGAGCTGATGTATTATATCTGTGGATAAGATATTATTCAGGTTAAAGAAAGAGATTAAGATGACAAATAATTGAATAACACAAAAACAAGAGTTATGATCAATTTTCTATATCTTGTCCACAGATTTAAAATGTCTTGTCCATGAATTCAATTAATAAAATTTCTTATAATGGCATCATAGGTGCGAGGTTTGAAATTTTCTCACTCAAATAAAGCCATAGAAGAGTTAAAAACTTTTCCTAAAAAGTGCTTTTTGCTATGGACATATAAAAAACATGCTAAATCAAAAAGTTAGTGGGTGGTTTTGAGCTGATGTGTTAAATATTGCATTTGGATTAAAAAGAAAGAGGTAAAGATGTACGATATATATTTTGAATAACACATAAAAAAGTGGATACTAATTTGTTCATCTGGCAATTTCTTGTGGTGGTATAAGAAGAGTTGGATTTGAATTATCTCACTCAAATAATCATTGACAAAGGAAAAAAAAAGCAAAATTTTTTGAGATGTTATTTTTTTGTATGTGTTCATAGAAAACGTGCTAATTCAAAAGCGGTGAATAAATATGAGGTGATGTATTTCATTTGTGGCTACTAATTCAAAACCAATTGGTAGTTTTGAGCCGATTTATTAAATCTGTGGACAAGATATTATTCATATTAAAGGAAGCGATTAAGATGATAAATAATTGAATAATACAAAAGAAGGTGAATGCTAGTTGATTTGACTGGTAAATTTCCTTATAGTGGTACCAGAGGTGCGGCGTTTGAAATTATCTCATTTAATTAAATATTAATAAAAAAGAGTGAAAAACTTTTCTAAAATGCGTTTCTTCATATAGGCATATAAAAAAACATGCTAATTTAAAAGCAGTATGTGGTTTTGAGCTGATGTATTAAATTTGTGGGTCTGGATTAAAAAGAAAGATGGAAAGATATATAATAAATAATTGAATAACACATAAGAAGGTGGATGCTAGTTAGTTTAATTTGTAACTTCGTTGGTGGTGTAAGAATTGTGGGCTTTAAATTTTCCCACTCAAATATCATTAACAAAGAAGAAAACATACTTATAGAAAACATTCTAATTCAAAAGCAGTCGGTATGTATGAGCTGATGTAATTAATTTGTGGCTTATACATATCCGGATTTTTTTTAAAAAAAAAAGTAAAAATAATTTGTTTCTCTTAGTGATTTGGAAGCTAAGGCTGTAAAATATTTGGTAAATAATTGTAATTGCGGTTTAAAAGTTGAGGTGAGTTTTCACACGTTGCTTGATGAAATACTAAATCGTCCTAATAAATTTAGGAAAATTGATTTTTTAATTAATTATTGAAATAAAATATTACTTCATTATAATAAACAAAAAGACAAAAAATTTTAAAAGCAAAAACCATAGTTGTCTTGTCGGCCACCACCGATGGTATCATTGCATAAGTGAGGAGATACTAAAGATTCCAATGAGTAATACAATACGATTTCTTAAATTTTTATTATGTACGTTACCAATTTTGACATGTATGTGTGGCAAATTTTTTTTTTTTTTCACAAACTTTGAAATCATTAATTTCACTATATTACAATCTAATGATGAATGCCAATTAGCTTTTCACAAATATACATGTATTATTAACTTTCTTTCATAATAATTATTGAATTAATTTTAATAAGATTAACAGTCCCTTTTGATTACTTTTGAGTGGCTCAAAAGTAATTTTATAAAGTTAAAAGCTAATAATGGTGTTTGTTATTTTTTTTAAACCACTTTTGAAAAAATCACACTATTTGGTAGTAGATTTTGAAAAGTAAAAAAGAAGTAACTTTTTAAAATCTGATTTTGAGAATCTGTTTTATATTTAATATAATTCCATATGCATCCTCACATGTATTATAGATATCCAAAACTATAGAAAATAAAATCATCAAACTTAAAAGAATGTTAATATTACTAATTATATTGAGATAACAAACTAAACACTAAAATTAATAAATTATATTAGTTATCAATTATCATATATACACAATAAAAAAATTATACATACATGTTTATGTATGTGTAAGTAAATTTTATTCAATATTATGTCCATATCAATCATTTGAATTCTCACAACAATTTAGAAGTAAGATTTACTAAATACATATAATTGTTTTAGGGGGAAAAAATTGCTTAGGATATGTAAGCTTGTCTCATTATGATTCCTTATACAAAATATGGTGTTAGACGTTAATATGAAGAATAAGTAGACATCAACAATTTAGAATAAGTAGACATCAATATATATATATATATGAAAGAAAGAAAAAAAATTAAAAAGGTACGCGAGAAGAAATATAATGTTATGGTTTTAAAATGTATATGGACGTAAGGTAGATATTATTATTATTATTATTATTATTATTATTATTATTATTATTATTATTATTATTATATATAAAAACTAAGTTCATTCAAAGTGAAAGTAACAGGTAAATGCGTTTAATGAAATTTTGTTGTTAATTACGTCATGGTTGACATCTGCCACCAGTTTCATATATTGTATATGACGCCATCAATCAATCTTCGTTGGGTATTTTACATTATTAAATCACAAAGGAAAAAATAAATAAAATAAAGATAAATGCATACAATAAGCCAAGCAAAAGAGAGTGAAACACATCACATCTTCTCTGATTCTTGCTGAATACATGCCCATGTGGTCACAAGATTATGCATTCAACTCTCATCATGTGTGTATGTATGTATGCATGTATGTTAGTGCAAAGAATATACTATGTACATTGTTGACAAATGCAATTTACAATGACCAAAACATCCCTATATTGAGAGGTCACAGTTTGAGGGAGCAAATGTGCCGTGAATTTAAGGGATCGTGAAAGAATCACTATAGTGACCTGCCAAAAAGTTATTATAAAAAATTGGAAGAAAAGACTAGAGAATTGGTAAAATTATGTAGAAGAATAAGTCATTATTTAGGATCAGGCTACAGTGTAACTGTGGTACCGTGCCACAGTTGCATCCAGCAGTTAGATGCACTTAAATTGGTAGGGTCTATTAACATTCAACGACTGAATACAACTGCGGCACGGTACCACAGTTGTACCATAGATTTTCCCTATTGTTTATTGTTTTTTTTTTCCCCAAAGTTCCTTGAACTTGCCCTTGGAATCAATTAATCAATTGCCATGAAACTTCCTTTGCACTAACTATTTTTTTCTTTATTCAAACTTGCATATTCTTCTCGAGCTTGCATATTCTTCTGGCTGTTTGAATAAATAAAGATTGCTCAGTGCTCACTCATTGGATTCTCAGTCTCGTGTGTTGACAACTCTTGCCACAAATGTGTTGAACCAAGCACGCATGAATTGGTATTGAAACATGAATGGAGGACACGATTATTTATAATTTTTGAGTTTATGATTGATGAATTAATCATCAATATAAAAAGCACTAATTAAAAAGTGATCAAGACAATGATGTGGGGTTTGTTAAAAATTTATACATACATTCAAAACACGAAGCTGAGGTGGAAATTTTTCAAAACAGTTTAATCTATTAATGCAGTTGTGAGTTATTTATATTATATTTTACTCTGTACACTCTTTAAATTTTGCAAAAAACCAACAACTTTAGGAGTTGATAAAATCATTACACACTCATATACTAATTATAAAAGATTAAATTTTACTCTGTACACTTTTTAAAATTCAAAAAGACCAGCAACTTTGCTGAGTTGATGAAATCATTTATTGATTTAATTAAAATGTAAATAGCTAGTAGTGTGAACGTCCTCACCAAAAAAAAAAGTGAATTATCACTTCTTGGCGCTATAGATTAAATATATAAAGTGTCGTTATCGTATAATCATGGTGTAAACCACCATTTTGAAAAATGTAGGAGATTTGCAAGAAAAAATTATTTATAAATTGTAGTTTAAAATTATCTTCCGGGATTTGTGGAGTGGGAAATTGACTGAAAATCAGAAAAAGAGACAGAGAGAAACGTTTTGATTTCTTGAGAACAAACGAGAAAGTTAAAAGAGTTATTATAAAAGGGAAAAATAAATGTCATTCCACGTTGAATAGACCAAGCTATTTCCAATTAATTTCATCAATTTCTTCCTACTGTCTTTTAAGGAATATGTAAATACTTGGAAACTTCCTTTCCCCATCAAATCAATGACTCAATTAGGTGAGGCCGTGAGGACATGGAATGAAGTATTTTTCCTTGGGGAAGCTGAATTTTTTGTCATTAAATTTGGTAAGAGTTTTAAGGCACTCTTGCATTCGGGGAAAGTTCTACTTCATTTCTATGCATTTGCGGTATGAAACTCTGCATTACTGGAAGGTCAATATAGACTATAAACCATCCAATTTTGCCTGATTCAGTGACAAAAATGGCAAAGCAAGAGTGGGATAAGGCCTTTGTTTGTTTCATAATTCATCGGCTCTCATTGTTACGTTGAAATGAATGGAGCATTTAAATGGTATGAATACTTGCAAATTCAAATAAAAAATTTGCTATATGGAGGAAAAGGGCTTCAAAAAGACAACTTCTGTTGAACTTTTGAGGTATTATCATGCACAAGTTCCTATAGAAAACTTTTAGCAGTCCGCAGATATACAACAAGAACCAAAAAACTATGGATTTCCAATTACACTTATGGCACAAAAGAACCATTTCTACAATTTGCTTGAGGCTTACAAAAAAAGTGAATTAAAACTCACCTAGTTTCCAGTATCTTTAGCTGTCCCCACGTTCTAAGTTCTACCATGTCAATGGCCCCAACTTCTGTGGATGGCCCTTAACTCTCATCATCATCAGTTTGTTTATCGTTCTCCACCATCTCAGCTACCTCAACTATTTGGGCATTCTGGAAACCCTGTTTGTCAGCTTTCCCACCATTGTCCACCAATTGTTCATTAGCTTCTGTAGTTACCTGAAGGAGTTCCAGAGGGGTGGCAGCAGGGTCTAACTCCCAACTTCCCACAGGAGCATTATCAGCTTCTTTGCCTGTAAGAAAGTGACTAGGAACCTGATGAGAGAAGCGAAACATCTCTACTTTAGGGATTCTGCAGACTTTCTTGGGATCCGCATGCTTCTGAAAAACTGTCCTGAACCCAGCAACTTTAACAAGAGGTTCAACAGATACACCTTCTACCTCATTAAAGTCATCAAGCACCTCCACCATGTCGTATGTGTGTATCAACTCATCTGGAGTACTCTCATTCCAATCAGGAGACCAGTTTCGGTAAAGAGCCCAGATATCACCCTTAGAAGGAAAGATGCGAATGGCCCCACGTGCACCTTTTGTCCACTTAACCTTGTGAGAGAAAGCATTTAAAGTTTCACTAATTTCATGCCTGCCAGCCCGGAAATCTCCACAAGTTTTGGAAAACCCAGAATCTACCCAGCGTACAGGGCCGAACTCACTGTTGCTTCTTGAGTTAAGCCAACTGATCTTCATCTTAAACGGCTTCAAAGAGATCACTTTATGAATTCGAGCATAGTAACGAGGCATCCCATCATCATCATCATATGCAGCCCAGACCTGGTCAACTCCAAAGGAACTTTCAGTTCTATCCAAGTCAAAATTATGAAAATCAGAATCTGGAACATTAATTGACAATGCAGGGGCATTTTTATCCGAGTCAACATCAGATGAGCTGGAACTAGAATCCTTGTTTTGGTGTTTACTGTCGGACCCATTGCATTCATTAAGATCATGCAAATCACTGTTAGACATGCTTCTCTGCTTCCTACTTTCTTTCTCTTTCTTCTTTTCTTTCTCTCTGCCAGCAGTCTTGACATCAGTTACCGAGCTCCATTCCCGAAGTTTCTTGAGAATTTCAGACCGTGCCTTGTACACAAGCATATTTCGAATCTCAATTAATGATAATTCTCTCTCACTGTTGGGCTTGTTATTAGTACCATGAGAAAAATTGATATTCTCTGCTTGAAAACTGCCCCTTCTGAACTCAAATGCGCTTCCTGAGCCAGCTCCATTGCCCATTGACATCTGATTTGCCATGCCATCTCCGCACCCATAAGCATCATAGGCTCTTCTCTTTTTCAAGGCAGCTGCCTGTGCCTCTTCACGCTCTCTCTTCAATTTCTCATGCGCCTGCTGACCCGCATTTGCAGCTTGAGTAGCAGCAAAGGTTGACGGAACCTTGCTATTATTACCAGCTGTTGTAGAAGAAGAACCCCAATGGAGGTTTTTACTATTAGATGAGTAAAGACCTGCCGACCCCCCAGACTTATACAAGTTACTATTTGCAGAGTGAGGTCTTGAATTCTGATGCTGCTGGCGAGAAGATGAGTTAAGGGACTTGAAAGCATTCGAAGGTGGAGGCTTCTCGACAGCCAGAAAAGCCTCATGGCAATTAGGGCATAGGAGAGTGTTATTCAGGTAAATCCTCAGATACTCATACTGAGTCCTGCATTTGTTGCAGATAGTCCAAAATGTACCAGGATTTTGATTAGAAGAAGGAACTGAGGTTGAACTCGTTCCAGTAGCATTGTTCCGAGCCTTAGTTTGTGAAGTCACATTTTTTGTAAACCTATGAATCCCATTTGCACTAGGAGATGCAAATGAAACCCCCGCTTGTGTTGTAGAACTTGTTCGGGTAGCATCATTCCGAGCCCTCGCTTGTGAAGTTGCATTTTTGGTAGATGTATGAATACCATTTGTACCAGGAGATGCAAATGACACCCCAGGCTGGGCTGGATATTTCTGCTGGCCTCTTGGATTTAATTTCTCATTATAAGCTAATCTCTTAGCCTTATCCGATAACAAGCTCCAGGCCTCTGAAACCAGCTTAAAAGCACCATCTGCACCTATAGCCTTGTTTTTGTCAGGATGAAGTGACAGAGCTAATTTTCGGAATTGTTTCCTCACTGTTTCATCATCAACCCATGGGTTTGTACCAAGTATAGCATACCAATCCACTTCGCCATTAACTTTTTTCTCTGCAGCAATATAAACATCAATTGTCATCAACATTTGGGAGATACCCTCAAGCCCAGGATATAAATTTTGAGCCTTCAAAGCAAATTTCTTTGCACCAGCATAATTTTTTTCTGTAAGCTTTCTCTCAGCAATTTCCTTAGCCCTGGCTGCCTCATCTTTGTTACACTCCATAAGCTCCTTATGGGATAAGAAAACACTTTTTCCTCACGTATCTATTATAAATGTCAGCAAAACTTCAACAATTAATCAGATAAAATTGCCCAATGCTTGTTCACACATTATGACAAAAAGCCAGTATAGTAGTTTCAATGATTTGATACCTGAAAAAAAAGGGAAATAGAAGATCCAAATTAAGAACTGATTTTACAGCTCAAAACAATGTCAAACAAATAACATCACAACTTCATAACATTTACTAAAGAAAATAAATAAATAATTTTAATCAACAACATATGGAATCCTAAAAGTTTGATTTCTCACCAAACACAAATTAAGATATTTGATATAGGTACATGTTTCTCTACTAATTCAAATTTGTATATTTAATATTTTGCAGAGTTTTCTTCACCAGAAACTGGAAATATGAAACAATAAGGGAATTCAATTAATTAGACTCATAACAAATCAAGCAAAATACATGAGTATGCCACAGTGCTTGCCAAATGGAGTTACAGTTAGACATTTTCTTTTTAACACCAATGTGAAGCTACCATTTTGTTTTTCTGAAAAATGTCTAGCAACAAAAGACACATAATTTGGGTTTAACTCTTTTCCTCCATAGAATAATTTGTTTTTCCACAAGTACGAGAATACCATGCACTTGCAGACACACTCACTTACAGTCAGAAACTATACCATGCATTGTAGAGCAAGGATCACGGGTCTTTTCATTCCGATTCGAGAATATTCGTCCTTAAATAATAACAATAGATGATGTGAACCAAGATAATAATATATTTGCGAGCAATGATTGTCAAAATGATCACATTGCGTGGATAAGTCCAATTGATAAATTGACCACATAGAATAAAAGAATAACTGAAACTCAAAGCATGATACCATGCATAAGTAATGGTTCCCTAATTTACTGCATGATTGTTCTAACTAGCCAATCAGTGGAGAGTAGGTGTCTTGCCTAACTGGCCAAACAAAAGGGCACAGATGCCATGCTAATTGCTGATTGTGAATATTGAAGGTGAGACCCCTAGATAGAAGAACAGAAGGGAAAAGCTTCATCGTATTGCAAACATCCTTTAACTCCAAAACAAAGGTCAAGAGGATTAGATCCATACTGAATTCTAGACATGTTTAACCTTGTCCAGTTTTTTCTTGGCCAGTTTAAACTCTTAAACCCCCCCCCCCCCACCAAAACAAAAATAAAAAAATGAAGGGATCCATGTTGAAAGCAACAATTAAAGAAAAAGAAAAAAAGCTTGATGAAACAGTCCTACAAGAGATCAACATGCATGCATACAACTAAAAACCTTTTATCAGCTATGGCATTTAAGCACTAGAGTCCTTTTCCGAACCAACTTTTCACACAGATTGCTGTCGTTTCTCTAAATAAGGCAATAACAACACTTTAAATTGTTTTAAATTCTTGATTTGCTCAAAATTAATAATAAGAAACCTTTTATTATTTTAAACTCCATACCCCTCAATTTATGAAGCTAATCTTACCCTGATCGCACTTCATTTATACATATAATATGTTAGGACATTAAAACAGCCAAGATCACTCAACTTCTAATTCTTTAAATTCACAAATTCAAGATTCTGATAACTCAGTAACTCGCCAATGTCCAAACATGTAAACATGATACCATGCACTAATGACCTTGCACAACTAGCCATAACACCTTCGCAAGTTCCTTTTCACTTACTAATAAGATCTGAATTTCCCTTTCTATATCAGACCCGAAAGATAGATAACAAGTGAATTCATTACAAAACTCCGGGTTACTTGAAATACTGAATCATCAACAAACTCACGATGCAAACCCAAAAAGGAGTCAAAGCGATCACATAAACCAACTCAATGAATTCATTCAAAGACCAACAAAACAACCTGCAGAATATACCCACACAATTTACAAAATCAAAGACCCCTTTTTTTTACTTCACCAAGCTTGCATTCCATAAACCACACAGAACAACAGCTAGGTCACATTGAACAACCAAAAAAGAAAGACACTAACAGTTGTCAAAACTCAAAACTTTTCAAGTTCACTCAAGCCAAATTAAACAAGATGGTCACCATGGATCTAAAGTACCAAAAAGGAGGAAAATTTTAAACAATTAAACAGTCAAATTCAGAACTTAAACTCAGCCTCTCAGCAGAAACTGAAACCCTAGATTCTGACATATTAACATGAAATTTTTTTCATTTTATCAGTTTTTCTTTTTTTCTTTTTTTTTGAAAAAATGCATATAGTACGGAATAAGGAAGTGGGTAAGTTTTACTTACTTAAAGAAGTATCCACAAGGTGAGAAATTTGAATCTGGTGACAATATGAAATCACCGGCTACTGTGACCCATATTGTCAAAGGCATGAGAAGTTGAAGAGAACTTTTTTTCTTTTTTCTTTTTGTTCCCTTATTTTAAGTGAACAAAATGTAACTGAAACCAAATTTGGACATAACAAAGGAAAAAAAAAACAAAAGCATTAAGTATGGGTTTGGTTAATATTCTAACCTTTTTGTAAACTAACTACACACCTTTTGATAGTGGGGTTGAACCCAAAAGACTTAACTAGGGTTAGTTTTTAACCCTTGTGTTGGGTTAATAATTTGCCAAATATTTAATTATTTATTAGGAATACCCTAAAAATTAATTAGCAGATCTAGTCATTTGAGCAATGAGATGAGATAATATAATAAATAATAAATAAAATAATAGTCCCCATACCTTTTGTACCTTTTGAAAAAATTTTATAAGTTAAACTAACTAACACCTATAAATAAATATGTAACTTTGAATCAGTCAATTCACATGTAAGATACTTTGTATTTGACTTTATCTGTTTTACTTAATTAATTTAATTAGTAAAAATATGAATAATACATTCTAATTAGATTTTTTTTTTAAGTTTAAAACTAGAAAGTGTTTCTCCTCTATTTTATGTGAATACCATTTTACTCATTTTTTCAGTTTATTCGAATAACACATTTTTCATTCATTTTGGTTTGCAATGTCTCTTTAAGTTGCGAAGTCATTCTTTGTTTATGTTAAGATCCTCTCGTCATTTCTCCCAATCCCATAAGGCTGCCCTTCTTTGAAAAATTTGTTCACATGAGTTTCATCAAAAGTGATTTTTTGGACTTTATTTTGCAATTTTTTGACCTATGTACAGTGGCAGGCACTCCCACTTCAAAGAAGTTACTATCAGTCCTTCAGAATAATCTAAAACAACATTCCTAGTATGGAATTTTAGGATTCACGAGTATTTCAAGAGAAATATCAGTAAGTGAGATCCATCTCTTACAAGTTTATTTTCAAATATAATCCTTTTAAACCTCTTTTTAACGTATAAAGAGATCCAACAATTAATCCATGCAGTAACACAAACCCTTGAAGTTGAAGAAGAGAATTTGAAGATCTAACTGTATGCATTCGCGGGCATGTGACTTCTCTGTGCCATGCACTCTCATTTCAATATTCAAGTGGTGAACTATATATATAAAAAATTAAGGGTTCCATGACACATTCATTCTATAATCAATATTTTGCCATTTAAACAACCGAGCACATCCACACGTGTGAAAAAATGACAACGATCGCCCAATGACTTGATGATGAAAGCAGCACATGCTGAAGCAATCATCTTATTTTGTAAGCTTCCATAAACGAACAAAGGAAATCAGTAAAAGCAATGCATCTCTAACCTCTTTATGGCAAGAGCATTATTAGCTTTCTTTGCTAATCCAGCAACAAAATAAGGAGGTTACCAGCAAGTAATGCACAATACACTCGCACTCCATGCTCCAGCTCCGACACTAAAACCATCCGGAAAGCCAAATCTTCACTAATGTATGCACAGTATTTTTGTTTGGGTAAGAGGTTGTGATAAGCACTAACGAGTATCCACAAAAATGAAACTGTACATCCAAAACCTCTGTACAAGTGTTAATTTTCAATAGAGTAATCAACTCTGATGCAATTTTCGGCAGTTTCATTTCATTCAGGTCTAAACATATGTAAATATTTGTGGTATTTTACTGTAAGATGATACCTCGATTTAAAACCTCCAAGCTGAAAATCTGAAATTTACCAAAGGATCTTTGCAAAATAATATTTATCATACCAGTTCAAAGTGTCAAATAACCAATAATCAGTCTAAAATATCACCTCCGAATGGAATCACAATGATCAGTCTAAACTAGAAAACCTTGAGTTTTTATTAACTTAAGACCGAAATACCCAGAACGGGCATTTAGACATACAGATTTACAGGCCACATTATGGAGCGAAGAGGAATAGTTATTCTGGAATGAACCAAGACTCAATATATGCAGTCAATACAGAAAGGTTCGAATTAGGGGGGTGCGGGGAAAAAAAAGAAACAATGAATAAAAAAATCGCCTTCCTCCCTGTTGCTATGCACATTCAGCCATGCATGTGCAGATTTCCAGATGATCTACAGCCTAAAGGGTCGATAAACCTACACCATGCAACATAAATGAAGATTCCTACTCCTGCTCCACTTCAGGTTCGACTGGATCTTCATTGACGTGGTGGAATCTCACTACAATGCACGTTATGTTGTCAGCACTGCCTCGGGTAAAAGCAGTCTCCGTTAACTTCCGAGCTGCGATTTCAGGTTCTTCCCCTGTTCGGGCAAGTGCAACAGCATCCTGCACGTGTAATGCATTTATATGTATAGGCAGATGGTTGAAAGAAAACCAATAATTAGCATCCCACCAAAACCACATTTTTTGAGAACTGGATCACAATGTGTGTATTTATGGTGACTCATTCTTTATCTTTATAAAGATGCTACTTCATGTACAAAATAATATTAAAGTAAAGAATGACAACTAGAATAAGTAGCTTCAGTATATCCTCCACAAACAACAATAGCCAGCCCATTACTACCATGATTCAACAAGGTCTTTTTCCTTGGAGTCTCAACACAGGGGGAAAAACATGCTCACCCACTGTAAATCTGAAGCAAGATTTTGCAAGCATATGTTAGACCCACAGGGCAAGGCTTACCTCATTGGGTACTACATCCCATAGTCCATCACTTGCAAGCACAAGCAGCTCAAATTCTTCATCTACTTCAAGGTCCTGCAAAAACAGAGCAAAAGATATTGTAAATTCATTTTTGATAACTTCCAGCCAACTAGAAATATCCAGTTTGTGCCTTAAAATAGATAGGGTTCCCAAAATGTATGTATCACATTAGAAGCTACTGGGCATGTACCATTAAAGAAGGAAAAAAATAATAATAATAAAAAGAGTGGCTCAATGTCTGAATACATTGCTAATAGTCATGTTGAACACAGTGTCAACAAGAAAGTTATGGTTTTCAGATAGGCCCACTAGAAGCCCACTGACAGAACAACTTAGTTCTGATTATCAACGATACTCGTACAACTGATCATACACTATCAGATGATTGAGCATAATACATTTCAAACCCAGGAAATTCTATATCAAAACATAGCAAAAATAAATAATTTGCAATGTCCCCTTTATTAGACAAATGTTCTCCTCACACATGCCTAACTATGCACTGAATATGGAAAAGATATGAAAATGAACAGACTTATAAATCACCTAAACTTGACAATTACCTGGATCTCAGGTTCCGCAACGACAAATTGCTTCAGCATGCGGTTACCAAAAGCACGAGACATAGCTAGCACACCTCCTACTCTCCAAGTGCCTAAAAACATAAATACAAATAAATAAATCACTAAATGCAGAAGACTTGTTTACATACGACTTGGCATGTAAGCTAAACTTTTTGCAACAAAACCAGTTTTCTTTTTGAGTCCTAGGCTGACATAGAACTTCATTCTATGCAACAAAATCCTAGTTAACAGCTCAATTTTTTGCACCAGTAGCCATTGAATCATTGACTAACAGCCAGCAGATTAGTTGCATTACATAGTGTACTGCTTCAAAATTATCATCATAGCAAATATACAGGTAATTTGAAGTTTCTTTGCATCAGTAATAAAGGTGATGTATTAGAAATTTTACCTGCCCACATTACAATGCCTCCGGCATTTTCAATTCTCTTCCGCTCATCACATCTGTTGGGTTTATGATCCTCAGAAAGCGGAATTGCTGTCAAGAAAGAGAAAGAAACTGCCTTTAGGAGCCAGCTGCACAGTGTCCAACATTTACTTTCATTTGCAGCACAGGTAAATAACTTCAATAAGATCATGAACATATGCAGATATTTAAAAGATCATATTCAATAAAACCACAATTACCGCTGACACACGTAATCACAAAAGCAAAACCTCAGGTTTCAAATATAAAACTAGTCTGATTCTCACACAAATAAATTTCCAGACAAGTCAATGACTATATTTCCTTGTAGTTTTAGACATCTCGTATTAATATTTTGAAACTTTTAGATTACTTATATTAGGAGTTTCCTAAAAATTCCAAAAAATTAGTTATTTATTCAATCACGACCAACAAAGAAACATTCCCTTTTTTTTGGAGAGGGGGGGGGGGGGGGTTGGTGGGGGCTGTCTCAAAGGTGCATTAAGAATCCTAAATTCTAGAGTACGCAAAAGATGATGTGCATCTGCAAGTGCACAATTACCTTCAGCCAACAACATTTGAAGCAAAATAATTTCTTCATTCAGCACTAAAATGATGCTTCAATAATAATTACAGTGTTGAACAATAAAAACAACATGCACATACAAATATGATAAATTTCTCACAAAGTCACCAGATCAAATACAGGCATTATATCTGTTTCACTATAATGTTTAAGACCAACATATAAACGCTATGACGGGACTATTTCCCCCGAACATCCAATTTAAGCTTTACTAATTTATTCTGCATTGAA
Organism: Citrus australasica; assembly: GCA_029618585.1. NCBI lineage: Eukaryota > Viridiplantae > Streptophyta > Magnoliopsida > Sapindales > Rutaceae > Citrus > Citrus australasica. The sequence goes on along the minus strand of JARCIV010000009.1, from coordinate 28,534,995 downwards.
CTCTACATTTACGTCTTTCTGCACTGAACTCTACATTGTCATCATCTTTTTACAACAGCTCCATTAATTGTTTTACCATATTCCTGGTTGCCATCTTACTCCCAACAGGCTGTACATAATGGATCATGCCATATTTATAATTTTTGTTTCCCCTTATGGAAGTTGAAATAGAAAAATAATGCAAGTAATACCTTTACCAGCCTTGGATATTACAGTCCTAGAATCTCCGACATTGGCAACATATAGATGGTTACCAACCAATACAGCCGTTGAAGCAGTAGAACCATCATCCCTGTAAGTATCTCTTTCAGATTCCAAAAAGTCGACATCAGTCTGTTGATATGTTTCACCTGCAAAGTCACCCAAGTCACAAGATGGAATTACACAATCAAAGTCAACAGATTGGAAGGTATTCCACGAAGACCCGACACTAGAAAGCAAATAACAAACTCAGAGCCACTTGATGTTTCACCCTGTTGTACACAAAAATGTAAACAAGCGGATCTATCTGCATGGGATCCAGCATGGAATGCCGAGAGAAAAGATATGATGCGATCACGTGATTGATTCTTTTATAACAAATTAATCCATAAAAGACTATAACTATGTCAACCCAGAATAGGGGAACGCACTTATAGCCAATTTGGTGTCTGTCATAAATTGTGGATGCTTCAAGAGATTCTCAAAGAGGTGCTCCTTCAAATACTCAGCTGCACGGGAACCACCATGACCTGTAACAGCACATTTTAGGATTTAGAAAAACAAGCTCTTCCCAACGTAGAACAAAACACAAAATCTTGACAGAAGTCTGTATCCATGACAGAAATGGGAGGACATGGATGACACAAACAAGTCCAAAACTTGATTATTTAATAAGGAAATCTGAGACCTTCAAGCAAGTATCGTCCTTGCTCTGTTGATAAGCAATTATATTATATTTTTTAGTATAGTCATAACTAAGAAAAACAACAAGCTGCAGCTAAGACAACATTGACCAGCATATATAGTCAATGCTCCCTTTTGTGTACTTTTTATGGTGAGTGACATTAAGGGCTGAAATGCGTTAAGGGCTGAAATGCGTTTTAAGACCCTTAACTAATTTCCATATATAGACATCCTGCGCTAGGATCATAATTACCATACTTATAACGGTCAAGATTGACATGATAAGAAGAATTGCTTATAGCATGTCTTTTCCCATCAGTCACGTGCATGTAGATAACCAGTTGAAAACTAACTTCCATGTGGCACTTTGAATCTTCTATTGTCGCCATGTTGGACACTTTGTTACAGTGTCATCACATGGTTATTCCGTAAATACCATAATTTAATATCTCTCCAAGGCAGGAGATGATGAGGGAAAATCTAACCATCAAAGACTCCAAACATGCAGACAGCTTGCCCATCAACATTGAAAGTTTTAATGTCATAGAAATCCTCCATAGTTGCCCTCTTTCCCCTAAAACTTGAGTATCCACATCGCAGTTTTCCATCTTCACTGTCAAAAGCACAAAATCACATTTGTAAGTTCGAATCCAACAACATCTTCTGACACATACAGATTAGCATTGCATAAAACCACTATAAGAAATACAGAATATTAGTCTAAGAAGGAAACATGGATATTCTGTTTAAACTTGCAGCACAAGCTAAAGGGAATATCAATTTTAATTGTGTAAGTACCAGCCTAAGTATGCTGAATCCTTAACAATTATGAAATAAAGAAGTTTACACAGATGATAAGAACCTATAACCACCTTTTCCACCCTCCGCTGACATAACCACCGTCATCCTCTTTCTCAGGTAATACATCGACACTGGGTCCCCGCTTCGCTGCCGAATCAACCATCATCTTGGAGCTCTTTCTAAATTCTCGATTCCAAGTATAGCCTACACGAAGACCCGCATGCAAACTCTTGTTTATGTTGCTTAATTGCACCCTCGTTCTCGTAAACGATCCAATATTCACAACCCGTAGAATCACAGTCCTTATATAACTGTTGCATAACATCTAAATTATTCACTCCGGCCTTCAATGCCAGATCACCAACCCCACAATAACATAACAATCTGCCAAATAAATATCACCAAAAAAAAAAATCATCATAGATTCTTCAGCACTATGACAAAATCCAATTGATAACTTTAACAGCCAAATTTTTTACTAATGCAGGAGATTAACGAACAATCAAATGGAATCTGATAAGCATATAATCCAGTTATTGAAAAAATGCAGCCAAAAGATGTCAAATTTTAATGTGAATAAAGAGAATTAAAAATGGCTAAAAATAGAAAGCTTACTTTTTTAAACTACTGGAGTCATAAAATGAAGCTTTTTGAAATAAAGATTGCTTTTTTTTTTTGAAATGGGGACCAGAATATTCAAAGCAAATTACAGATCTAGTTTGGAAGGCGGATCGGATCGGAGGGGGAGCGGGGTGGTGATCGGTTTCGGGTCGGATGATGGGACACGTGGAAGCAGGTGAGTAGATGTTGGTGTTGCAATTTCTTTCTCTCTCTGGAGCGATAGAGAAAGAATCTGGAACCCTAGAGATAGAGAGAGATTCGCATAAGCAGTGAGCGAGTTAAAGAATATATACAATTTACGAATTGGCTTGGCTGATTTTTGGCCAAGTGAAGAAGAGAAGAGAAGGGAAGGGAAGGGAAAGAGAAAGCCGGCTCTCTCTTTTTAGTCCTTTTGTCAGTATGGCACCGAAGCGAAGTGGCAACGTGGCAACGTTCATGCAATCACTTTAGCGTTTATCTCTGCGGCTGAGTCTATTGTATTTTGATTTTGCATCACAATGGGAAAGTTTACGCATTTGACGAAAAAATTGGTTACAATGGGTTGCATAACATCCGATTGTGGCTCTCAAACCTCAGTTCTAGACCCTGCGGAGTGGATAAAATGAAGCGAACGTGGTCTTTCCGCAAGTGCTCTCCAATCGACGTCGTTTTTGTCTTTTCTCTACCAAATAGTTATGCAACACGTCATTGATCATGAAGAAAAGGGAGCCATTCAAAACGGAACACCGTTCCGCTTTAAGTTCTCCTTTTGTATGCAAAGCCATCAACGCTTTTGAAAATTACTCAGGAAAAGCCATCAAGTGTCTGTATATTTGAACTCTTCATGGTCAATTTATCAAGGGGTTCTTACAAAATCAATTTTAATTAATTTAAAATTAAAGAAAATTAATTTAAGAAAGGACTTTAGAACTTGAGAAATATATTCTAGATCGATTTTAAATTTTAATATTTAGAAGCAAAAAATGTACTCGCGCAAATTATGATGATAATTAATAATGTGAGTGGCTTAGATTCGATTAGCGATACGTGCGCAACCGTACAAGTTATTTATGACTTAATCTGATCCCAGGCATCCAAGTTGGATTGTTGTTTCTTTTCTGCAATGAAAGGCGACACGCCAACGCCACCTGGATTTATTTAAACATCAAATGATCAAAATGGTGGATCTTGATTTGGGTCGATTACATTTGACATGTCGTGTTCCAATGAAGGCAATAAGATCCTTATTCGTTTTTCTAGTAGGATCAACACAAGGCAAAGCCATTCAGCTTTAGTTTAAGTTAGCATAACATCACATAGATTATTAAATCTCATTCCAATATAATTGTGATCCAAACAAATGCCATTCCAAGACCTATTAAATAATTTAAAGATATTTGAATTCAATTTGTTAACATCAATCATTCTATTTGCTCTTAGACTCGCTTAATTACACAATGGAAAAATGATCAAGGTATAGGATAACAATTATTCGGCCAAACGGTAGTTTAATCCTCAATTCGTATGATTAAATTATTGATGAACAAATCTTCACTAAAATTTTGTTCAAAACGAAAGAGGGAATCAAATGTGGAGATCAATGTTGAAGAATACTCTACAATATATAATCAATGATGAAGGGTACTTTCAACCATAAAAATACGCTCGAGTAAATGGATGTAAATAGAGTTATAATATCAACAATTTATAGAGTAATTGTAAGTATGTGATTATATAAAAGTTTGAAGGTCTTGACCCCTCAAATTATAAATTTTATGTTACGATTTTCTTAAATTTACTTTTTATCAATTAGTGCATAGTGCCATTACCTTGTTAGACTTAATAGCATAAAATTACATACCATGGCTTAAACTGAACTCGACTTTTTTTTTTTAAACGGAGTTATTCTCATATTCAAGTAGTTTGAATAAAAGTCTATGTAGCAATTCTTTAACGCTGAATACATCTTATTAAAGGGTGACAAGTGAAAATTGACATCTCTATAAAATTGGTTCTCACTTCACAAATAAGCATTTGGGCCGAAGCCCGATAGGCTTAGTCGGTGTCCTACACTTTGGGCCTTCTCATCATCCACTAAGCTATTGGGCCTAACTAAGTAAAGCTAGCACTTCATTAGAGCTGCAAGTATCTTTAGCTCAAACTTTTATAATTATTTGAATTTTGCATTAACGTCTGTAGGATTAAAAAAAATGCTTATCCTATTTTTAATTAATTATCATTGAATCACTGGAAAAGAATTTTCCGAAAATTATACATTTCCATTTGCACCTATATTTTTTGAATGACGTATCACTTATATTTCATCTTCTAAATTGAAAAGCTTTATGGCTGGGGCTTGCGAATCTAATGGATGATGCCAACTCAATCCAAACCATTGCGATTTATGATCGCGGTCAATAATCAACTCGATTTCTCACGCCCCCTCCACAATTAAATAACGCTGTTGTAGCAGATTAGTTTTTTAATTTCTTACCCAAAAATGAGCAACTCAAAAGTTTATATTTTCATTTTGAAAAATGAAAATATTATATAAGTTGTTGATAAAATCAAACCAATTATTGATTGGTTGGCTTTCTTTATATAATTTTAGATTTTAGTTTAATTGTTTTGAAAACCCAACCCGATTTTGAACCAATCTCCAAATCGAATTGAACAAGTACAAGTTTTCATTCCATTAACGAAAATGCAGGCTAGGATTAATATCAAGTTTTGATAAGGTAAGGAGTAATAATACAACCATAACTATTTTTATACAAAATAATATTGTACAAATTGATGTATTTTATTATACAACTGGTTGAACTAAAAACATCAAGCGTTTATACTTTCAATCAACTAATCATATTATGCCACATAAATTTATACAAAATTATTTATAACAAATATATATTTATGGCTGGAAGTAAAGGACTCTCATGTTCGTATTTGCATCTTTTTCCTCATCAACTAGTAATTAGGGATATCAAAAAGTACTCACTCGACCTTGACCTTGGTGATTACCCAGCCTAGGAATGAAGTCGGACTAGACTTGACCTTCATTTAATAAGCTCCGGGTTTGACCTAGAATATGAATTTTATGAAAAAAATTAAAATAAAATTATATTTATTTGTCTCACCAATTATATTTATTTAAAATTTTAAATACTTAATGCGTGCATTTTCAAGCTCAATTTTATTAGAATAAAATTTAAATTATATAAAAATTTAATATATATATATATATATATATATATAAATTATAAAACATAAAATTTAAATTTTAAACTTTTTCAGACAAAAAAAAAAACCTGACCTAAATACTTAAAAAACATGCTCAAACCAGGCCTTGGTGTTTGCCAGCCATCCCCAACGTTGAAGTACTAATATAACCAGTATTATTAATTCAGAAAAAAAAAAAAGGATTGCTGGGTCTGTAACCAATTGTGAAGTAACAGCAGAGGGGGGCACGTGAACAACGAACAAAAGTCTACGGTGTCTTTTTCGACAGTCAAAATGGCGTTAGGCCTGGGACTTTGACTTCCGCTGAGTCACCGGTGTGCGCTGCTTCCCCGTTATTAACTGTGGACCCGTGTAGCGCGTGCCGTACTCGCGAGGATAAAGTCTCTCTCTCTCTCTTTCTCACAGTTTGACCTCGTTCGATCTTGTGATTAAAATTACCCCCGTCGCGAGGGCTAGCAAGTAATTTTCTCTCTGTTAATAATTTTCAAAACCACTCACCAACGTAATTTTGACTTTCTCCATTACCACCACACTTTTGTCGTCTTCTATTTGTCTCCCTCTCATTTTCCCGCTAACACTCCCAAACGACGTACCGTTTAGCCAATAAAAAGAAAATTAAAAAGCTGTCTGTCAGTGGGTCCCGCCTTCACAAGAAAAATAAAATCTCTTGCCTGTTCTCTTACTTCAACTCCCTTTTCTCTCTCCCTAGAGACCAAACTTCTTCGCAATAATTTTTCTCTGTGAAAAAGACCGGCACTGCCCCTCCTGCTCTCTCCTTCCTCGAAATTTCCCCTCTCTCTTCAAAAATTTCTATCACCAAAATCTTCAAACGCAAACCTCCAATCTTCATGGCTGGTTAATCATCTCACAAAGTATGTCTAATTTTTTTTTTCTCTAATGAATTATAATTGATTGTTAATAACGAAGTTTGTTATATTTCTTTTATTTGTGCAGACATTTGGAACTTCACAGAACAAGATATAAGCTATAAGTTATGAATTTCCAGTCCGAGAAGCTAGTGAGGTTGGTTACTTTTATTGTGTTTTTGATGGTTTAATTATTCCAAATAATATGATTGAAAAACTTATTATGTTGTGATTCTGTGATTACTGTTTGTAAACGTCGTGTTTTTGCTTCATTTTGAAAAACGCAATTGCTAAAGCGTTCGGCGAACGATTTACTTATACTTGACTGCATCGAATTACTATCCTGGGCGATTGGGATTTTGGGTTTTTGTTATTTTGTTACTAGGGTATGTATGTGATTATTGTGTCTCTGCTTAATTTTGAATGTGTACGTTGAATAGTTACTTATATTTGACCACTAGTGATTTCGTCATGCAACAGCTACAAATTACAAGCTTCTCACCTCAATGCCAAGCATATCCTATAGTGATTGGTGGGTTTTCTTTTTTTTTTTTTTTTGGGTTCAGGTTTAATGATTGGAACGCGGAGAAATGCCCTGATGGACAATATCCTTTGGATTATGGGTTGCACTCTGGGAGACTCCGTACGACAATTAACTCAGTTCCAGTGAAGTTCCAAGGAGGCTTTGAATCTGGTTCCGAGAGGTTTAAGAGGATTAAAAGAACACTAAAATACTGTTCCTTTAATAGTTTTGTGAATAAAGGCTTGGGTTCAGGGAAGAAGGTTCTTGATCCACAGGGAGCATTCCTTCAGAAGTGGAATAAGATATTTGTACTGTCGTGTGTGATTGCTGTCTCACTGGATCCTTTGTTCTTTTATGTACCTGTGATTAACGGTGATAGAAAATGTGTTGATTTGGACAAAAAGATGGAGACTACAGCTAGCGTGTTGCGTTCTTTCACGGATATCTTTTATATATTTCATATTATTCTTCAGTTTCGAACTGGTTTTATTGCACCCTCTTCTCGAGTCTTTGGAAGAGGTGTTTTAGTTGAAGATACTTGGTTAATTGCAAAGAAGTATATGTCATCACACTTCTTAGTTGACATTCTTGCAGTTCTTCCACTCCCACAGGTAAGTGAAATATTTTATGCCTTGACCGCAAAAGGTTTTCTGGTGTACTTGAGCGTTTCAACTGGGCGGAGAATCAACGCCCCATCTAAATGTAGTCATTTTGTTCTGATAATAATTACTGTCTTCTTAATTGCTGTTCTGTGCACAGGTAGTGATTTTGATCATAATTCCTAACATGGGAGGATCGGAAGTGGTGAATACGAAGAATTTGTTGAAATTTGTTGTTTTATTTCAATATGTGCCTAGGTTTCTTCGAATATATCCGTTATATAAGGAAGTTACAAGGACTTCTGGTATACTCACTGAAACTGCATGGGCTGGAGCGGCATTTAATCTCTTCCTTTACATGCTTGCTAGCCACGTAAGTTTAATTTCATGGTTGATACTTGTGACTTTAAAGTTTCGCCTAGAACAGTACTCAGTTTTCTAGTTGTTCATCTATCTTAATCTGAAGATGCAGAGAGTTTTTGATTCTCCAAAAAATTTTACCTTTTGATTTTGGATCCTAACCATTGGATTAGATGGATGAATGATTGGGTTTTGAAGACAGAATTTATTGATGGACATAAAAGGCCATCTTGGATTAACTGTTGGACATGTGTCAAGTATGGTATCTAATGCTCTGTTGATTACTAGGGAGAGCATATTACGCTTACATTTTTGAGCAGAAATAGTTTTGTTGGGTTTGGCCAAACCTACATCCATTAACTGCTTTAAAAGAGATTTTTTTTTTGGGGGGGTGGGGTGTGTGGGTGGAGGGGTGGGGGTTAGGGGAGGTATGATAATGGGCCTTTGCCACTGAAGAGTTTTAAGAGTTCTACTTTTTGATTTGTGAGTCTGTTAAAACTTATCATGTTATTTTAGTCCTGAACCTTTGTTTTCATACTGTTATTTAATTTGGTTAAACTGTCTGTGATTGGGACTGCCATTTTGCTAAAATGCCGGTAGGGGAAAATTTATCGATGGTCATAAAAGGCCATTTTGGATTAAATGTTGGACATGTGTCAAGTATAGTATCTAATACTCTGTTGATTACAAGTGAGAGCATATTATGCTTACATTTTTTAACAGAAGTAGTTTTGTTGGGTTTGGCCGAACCTACATCCATTAACTGCTTTAAAAGAGATTTTTTCTTTTTGTTGGAGGTGAGGTTGGGGGGGTTGGGGGTGTATGATTATGGGCCTTTGCCACTGAAGAGTTTTACTTTTTGATTTGTGAGTCTGTCAAAACTTATCATGTTATTTTAGTCCAGAACCTTTGTTTACGTACTGTTATTTACTTTTTGTTTTTTGTTGAATTTTCTATCACTAAGCTGTAAGCTTCTCTTTTAGGTACTTGGAGCATCTTGGTATCTGTTTTCTATAGAAAGAGAAACCACTTGCTGGAAGGGCCACTGTAAGAGGGATAATGGATGCATCTTGTATTGTGATGATGGTCAAGGAAATAATTCATTTTTGGGTGATTTATGCCCTATACAGCCGGCAGATACCAAACTCTTTAATTTTGGAATATTCCTAGGTGCTCTTGAGTCTGGTATTGTGGAGTCAACATATTTTCCAAAGAAGTTCTTTTACTGTTTTTGGTGGGGCCTGCGAAATCTGAGGTATGTTTGTATAGGATCTTTACTTATTTGATTGGTGTTCATATATTGCTAATTGGTTCTTGATATTGGGTTTGCCTGGGATGATGATAATTAAGAGTGATTGAATCTTGATGATGACATCAACATTCTGCCTTAACTGTTTTTTACTTGTTAGTAACTCATGGTTAATGCATCTGAAAGGTTTTGGCTGAATAATTGTAATAGCCAACCTGCTGATTCTAGTACTACGCAGTTGTTACCTATTTTCCTTTGGTGCATGTTTCTGTTATATCATGTAGTCGTCTTTGTTCCTGTTCTTTTTATAGATGCATATGCTTACAGTGTTTGATACACGACAGTTCTCTTCTGATCTTGCAGTTCTCTGGGTCAAAACCTTGAAACAAGTACTTATGTCTGGGAAATATGCTTTGCAGTCTTTATATCCATTGCTGGCTTAGTGCTGTTTTCATTTCTCATTGGAAACATGCAGGTTTGTTCTACTGATTTTTATTTTTTAATATCATTGATATCTTAATTTTTATTTATCTGCCTTAGAATATTTTCTTCCCTGAAACTTTGTGTTATCATTATTAACACCTTGCACAGTATACTTTGATGAGTGAGAAACAATAGTTTCTAGAGTTCGACCTTAAGTTTTGGGGTTGAGTTATAAAAGTGGCATGATTAAGGAATTTAGATTCCAGGACTGTTATTTAAGGTATTGATGACCTGAACTTGTTGCGAAACAGACATACTTGCAATCTACAACAACTAGATTAGAGGAGATGAGAGTGAAAAGACGTGATGCAGAACAATGGATGGCCCACCGCTTACTCCCTGATACTTTGAGGGAGCGGATTAGGCGTTATGAGCAATACAAATGGCAAGAAACCAGAGGCGTTGATGAAGAGAATCTGCTTTGTAATCTTCCCAAGGACCTTAGAAGGGACATAAAGCGCCATCTTTGCTTGGCTTTGCTCATGAGGGTGAGTTTGTTAATCATCATTGTTTTTCCATCCATCCCTAGAGTTAGCAATCTAACTACCAAATCGTAAAGTCTGTCACTCATTTTGTTGGTTGTGTTTAAGGTGCCATTGTTTGAAAAAATGGATGAACAACTTTTGGATGCATTGTGTGACCGCCTCAAGCCGGTTCTGTACACGGAGGAAAGCTACATTGTCCGGGAGGGTGATCCAGTTGATGAGATGCCCCTCATCATGCGAGGCAAGCTACTGACCATAACTACCAATGGTGGAAGAACTGGTTTCTTTAACTCCGAATATCTTGGGGCCGGTGACTTTTGTGGAGAAGAACTTCTCACATGGGCTTTGGATCCTCAGTCCTCATCTAATCTCCCCATCTCAACTAGAACTGTTAGAGCTCTGACAGAAGTTGAAGCTTTTGCTCTAATGGCTGATGACTTGAAATTTGTAGCCTCTCAATTCAGGCGGCTTCACAGTAAGCAGCTGCGCCATACTTTCAGATTTTACTCACAGCAGTGGAGGTCTTGGGCAGCATGTTTCATACAAGCAGCTTGGCGTCGATATAGCAAAAAGAAGCTTGAAGAATCCTTGCGTGCAGAAGAGAATAGGTTGCAAGATGCATTGGCCAAGGCTGGTGGAAGTTCCCCAAGTTTAGGAGCCACCATTTATGCATCACGATTTGCTGCTAATGCACTTCGTCTTATAAGACGTAATAGTACTCGTAAAACAAGGGTGCCGGAGAGGGTGCCACCCATGCTGCTTCAAAAGCCAGCGGAGCCAGACTTTACTGCTGAAGAGCAATAGGTTAAGGTGAGTTCCTCGTATTTTGTTTCTATGATTGATTTTATTGTTGTAAAAATATAATTGTTTAACCTTCCGAGACAAGAAAAGTCGTATGTAAATTATTTTTGTATATGCAAAATTCTAGGCCCCATTGACGACAGAGTGAGTTATTGGTTGAATTAGTTAAATGATTTTGAGGGTTGATGATGAAAATGTAAAATTTGTATTAGTAGTCTTCACGCTTTATGGCCAAATATTGGTCGAAAACAGAATTCGGATGATGTATTTGGGGAACCAATAAATTTTTTTGAGCGTTGAAATGGTTTTGACACTCGATCCATTCAGGTCTGAATTGGCAAATTAAAATTGCCCAAAAAAATAAGTAAGTTTATTAAAAGTCACGAATAGACTTTCTAGTATAACAACCAGAGGTGTTGCAAGAAAAAAATTGTAAAACAAATTTCAGATTTTATTTCCGACAACACAATATGTCCTGCGTTTATTTTGACAGGATCTGAGGTTTTTGGATTTTGATTAATAGCCCCGGGATCTTTAATATATATTTTTTTCAAATATGATTTATTTAAATAGAATTTTTATTTGTAGATTTAAAAAAAAAATTAGTTGTTTTGCTATTAATGTCCAATTACAATTTTTATTAAAAGTATAAAATTATTTTAACACGTAAAATTTATTAAAGTTATATTCTGAAAATAGTGAAATAAATGAAGAATATTTTTTAAAAAATTAATTTTTATTCATAAAGTTTAAAATTTTAATTTTTACAAATTGAGGTAAAATAAAACTGCAGGAAGTTTGAGGCCTGTCCAAATCAAACTCGACCGGAACCCAATTGTGCCCCTGAAATAATAAATATAAAAAATTCTCTTTCTTAATTTTGGTTTATTATTATTGTTATAAGTCTATATCGAACATAAAGTTTAGCTCCCCAATCGGTGAGTGCGCGACATATTTTATGTTTGGATTTTCTCAGATGCTGCCGGCACTAATGATTAATTTCTCTAATTTCCAAAAATAAAATAAAATAAAATTATCGTTACGCAATCTCCTTCAGCATATCCCACGCTTTTACATAATGCAAAATTTCCGTAAATAAATGCATGCAAAGATTTAGGCGTCACTGCTTGTTGTGCTCGACATAGTAGGATGGATATAAAACAACTTCCCAAAATTGGGAAAAAAATTTTTGAATCGTGAGTTGATATTTAATTTAACAAACAAACAAACAAAAATAACTGGAATATGTCGTTTTGGCCTTAACATTTAATTTCTTTTTTCATAATTATTTCAACTTCACATTGACTTAAAACATTCTTTATTTTCTTGGATTCTAAATTTGTGTGGGACTAATTTTATGGTAATTTCGTCTAGATTGAACTCATATTTGATTAGTGGGTGTGAATATTTATCTCTAAAGGTTTAGTTAAGTGGTTTTCAAGTACTTTATTTAATTAATCAATCACTGGAATTTGAATCTTAAAAAAAAAAAATCAAAGGTTGAAAAATTAATTTAATCCTTGTTAGTCCCTTACTTTCTTTTTTCCTTTTTTTTTTTAATAATCCGTATGCTCTTAGCATAAAAATGGCATATAAAATACAAAAAATATAATGGTGAAGGGGAATATTAAACAAAGTGGGAATTATTAGTTAATTCCCTAACTAATTCGAGATATTATACGTGTAATACAAAGTCAATGCACGTATTAACTCACAGTTTCATACACCCACAACAGATCACCACTCTTTGATTGTTGCAAGCAATCATTTCTTCTTCGTATCTCTTCGATCTCTGGTGATAATCCGTTTTCTTCTTCTACGATAATCACCTCATCGTTAATCATGTTAGTCAAAATAATTTAATTAATTCGCTATTTTGGTCTATGATATTAGTCACTAATTTTCCATGATAATCCGTGTATTCTGATCCTGGAATCAATTCTCTTATTATTATTTTTTTTTTCCCTTTCATGCCAAGAAGTGTGGATCAATCAATAATATGTTTCAAAACCTCGTAGCTTTGCCTTTTCTCGAACTCTTTGAATATGTTCTTTGACTTTCGACAGCAATTTGTTCATTTTTTTCATTATTATTTTTAATTTAACTTTCCATGTCTTGCACTTTCAGGCCTGAGACAGAGCTTGTTCAGTATTCACCTTCTTCCAGGAGATTGAGAAACCGGATCATCTCAGCACCAAGAAATTCACCTTCTTCTTCTCGGAGCTTCGATAACTGGAATTTGATCTTTGTTGCCACTAGTTTGTTATCGATTTCATTGGATGGCTTATTCTTCTATATCCTTTATATCGACGATTACAGGAAATGCCTCGTTTTGGCCAAGGATTTGGCTTTTACCTTAGTTGTTCTCCGTACCGTCTTGGATAGCTTTCAGATAGTTTATGTTTATATCAGAGCACATACTCATGTTCCTGTTCCTGACTTTATCAACGGAAGAGGGTTTCACACAAGTAAATGGACATTTGCAAAGAATTTTTTATGTTTAATAAACGGCATAGTCTCCGTTCTCCCTCTCCCCCAGGTATATATTTTACATAATTTATTCCCTTTTTCATTCGTAGTTAAGTTTACCAATTCGTACACAGTGAAATTCCTGTTTATATGTATACACAGGCGGTGATTTACCTTGTAGTTCCCAAAATGAGAGGACACAAATTTTTGAGTGCCATAAGCTTGTTAAAATTCGTTCTTGTTGCTCAATTTCTGCCAAGGTTTGTTCGCATGTATCAATTATTTACAAAAGCAGCAAGCTCATCTGGCTCTGTTCACGGATTAACCAGCGCAATTTTCCATTTTCTTGTTTACTTGCTTGTCAGTCACGTAAGTTAAATTACTATTACAAATGTATTATTATTGATGATTCACAGGACACAAACTAAATAATGTTCATTATTATTTCTGTTTAACTAATTAGCTATGCATGTGTATATCTTTGTTTTAATTTCTTCAAGAGCTTTGGAGCACTGTGGTACTTTCTAGCCATAGTGAGAGTGAGTGTATGCTGGAGGCAAGCCTGCTTACACGCTGGACGCAGTAGTCATGATTCTTTTTACTGTGATGATGACAAGTTTGGAGACCACAGGAGTCTAAATGCTTTCTGCCCTGCAAAGCTAAGAGATCCAACAAGCTTTGATTTCGGAATGTTCCACGATGCTCTCCAGAGCGGTATTGTGGAAGTCACAAATTTTCTTCAGAAATTCTTGTATTGTTTACAATGGGGAATCAGGAGTCTCAGGTAAATTTCTTATCACTCTTTCCGGCATGTCTAGCTACTTCTAATATCAACGTACTCTTGATTTGTGGCGTCTGCGGGGACATTTATATTCCCTCTTAATATTGCATTCCGAAAGAAACAAAATATTAATTAAGAATATTATATAGGTCGTGCATTTAGACCTGCATTAGTTTGCATGTAACTATGCATGTTTGTTTTGCTTTGTATTAATTCTTCAAGTGAAAGAAACTGAAAGAAGTGAAAATTTATTATATAATTATAGATTGTTGGAACATTTTTTTCTCCGAATATGTTGGGAATTAGATAAACACTTTTTGAATTACCAAGAATGTATTTAACTTGTACATATATAGTTTATAAACTAATGGACATATAGGTACATGGGGTTTGCATGCATGCATGCATGTGTGGATTGATGGATGGATGCGAGCACATAGAAATACATGTATGTTTGTGTATATGTATGTATATGCGCGTGTATGTGTGTGTCGATATATATGGTAATGTGAGGATAAAACATTTTACAATATTGTAAAAGTGTTCATATATATGTATATGCATCAAAATTTATGATATTATCTATGTGATATTATTTGAACATAACTGATTATTCTTGAAATCATCATCAATGGTGCATTATTTTATCATTGTTTTTAGGTTTATCACACCCCCCAAGCTTTACTTGACCTCATAATTAAATAAGTACCTTTTCAAGAAAGTGTGAGTGGGATCGATCCTTTGACCTTTTCCTTAACTGCAAGACACCAAACTAGCTAAATGGGTTATCCTCCATTGGAGACGCAGAGTCGTGAGGTTTGAAAATTTCCCGCTTGGTGTGCCCCTTTTTCAAAAACAATTTTGGAATATTCTGTCAAATTCTTTCATATTATAATTAACTAAATACTAATTGAGAATGTATCAAAAAAAAAATACTAATTGAGAATGTAATAATACTGAATTGAAACTTTTGCTGTAGTTTTGCTCAAAACTTTCAAACAAGTACCGACGCTTGGGAAAACATCTTTTCGAGTGCAATGACCATCACTGGTGCAGTGTTCATTCCCTTTCATCTTTGGAATGTCATGGTTGGTGCATTTTTCTCTTTCAATTCTATCAGTTTTTATTGTATGCTTAAGATGAAGCACAATGAACAACTTAAGTGAATTTTAGTTGTGTATCAATGACTCACTATGCTTCTTGTTTTCTGGTGAACAGCAATTCTTGCAGCACATTAACGGAAACTCGGAGAGGAAAATTCGAAAATCATCGCAGATGCAAGAGGTAGAGATGTGGAGGCTCTTTCACGTGCTCTCAGACAATCTCAAACAGAAAATCCGGAAATATTGTCAATCTGTGTTCCAGGGAACCGAGGGTTTTAATTTACATCAATTCTTCAATGACCTTCCGCCGGAACTCAGCTTTGCTATGAAGCATGAACTCTGCTTACCGGTACTCAAGGAGGTGATCATCTGTTCCATTGTTTCTTTGATGGTTATCTGGCATATTTAATTTGACATGTCGAAGGTTTAATTTAGGAAAATATTTGGGGCATTCTCGAAGGTCTAATCAAGTAAAAAGGAAAACATTGAAGAAATCTTGATTTTCTTACTCATTTTATATCTTGATGTGTTTAATTAGGTACCAATGCTTCGAGGGATGGATGAACAACGAATGAATGCAATATTGTACCATTTCAATCTAGTGCGATACACGCAAGGAATGTTCCTTGTTCAGGAAGGTAACCCACTAAACAAGCTGCAACTCATTGTCGTTGGAGGCGACACATTGAGCTGGAGCTCGACAAGTGTCTTTACTGCGCGCAATGACGGTGAATTTTGCGGAGAAGAGCTTGTGTCATGGGCTGTGGATCAGCAGTCCGACAGCAGTACTGTTTTCCCCAGATCAACTAGAACTGTTGAAGCTGTTACTCAAGTGGATGCCTTTTCCATCGAGGCTGGTGACCTGAAGGAATTTGTAAATCAGTGCCGACAACCCAATGGTCAGCTTCCTGAGTGTTTCAGGTATGGCTCAAAAAAGTGGAGGAATTGGGCAGCTGTGATCATACAGCAAGCCTGGTACCGCCAGAGGAAGAAAAAGCTCAAAACATCTTTGCTTGCTTTAACTCCCTCACCGTTCGCGGTTAGTTCACTTCGTCCCATAAGGGCAGAGGGTACCTGAATGTACCCATAATCAAGCAAGAATAAAGAAGATGACAAGCTACCAGAGCATGGTGGACTGTAATAGAAGAGTTTAGTAGTCTTAATTAAGTAGTGTTAAAACCAGGTTTTCTCATCCTCTTTCCTGGTATCGAGTCTTAGAGGGTCCTTTGGTCGGGTTTAGACCTATTGACTTGAAAATGCACAATCATGTCTCTAATTTGTTTGCTGTCAAATTTATTAATAATAAAGAACTACAAATAGAGACTTCAGATATTGAAAAAATGAAAATAAAAATTTTTGTGCTCTTTCGTTCTCAATGCCTATTCTTTTATCCGTTAAATTTTAAATACACATTTATTTATTTTTGACAAAATTAATTAAAGAGAAATGATAGAGCCATAAATTATTGTACAAACTTATTTTGTACAAACTCATATGGTATGATAAGATTGATTGAATTAAATATCACTTAGCCTACATGATTTGTTTTTATTATTTTATATTTTTATTCAACCAATGAATTAATGACATGTCAATTTATACAAAATAAATTTATATAAGAATTTGTGACTCTATCATCATTTTTAATTAAAAGGTGCAGGGCGACGGCCGGTAACAATTGAACAAAAAAGACAAGAGCAAGGACACATTACCTACTGCAATCAAACTTTCTAACAGTGACTCTTTTGATCATATTGATTAATTTAAAATATTTGTTTGGATAAGTAGTTTCATGTCTATCCCTTAATCTGACTATAAAAAATAAGACCACTAAAATACAAATAATTAATAACTATAATAATAAGTAGGTTATAATGTGGGTAATCTTTAAAACAAGGGGAAAAGTTAGTATTATACATGGAAAAGACTACGACATTCTTAATTAAAAAAAAATTTCTCATTAATCATCTTAAAAATGTAAACTCTTTATATAAAGATTCACATGATTTATTTTTGTTATTTTATATTTTTATTCAATTAATATTACAATATGCAATATATCAATTTTATACAAATAATTTTATGCCTTTATCATTATTCTATTTTAATTTTTGAATAATTCTAAACTTTGGGATAGAATGGTTGAGACTTGAGATATTAATAAATAAATTTACAGTTAGTAAAATAATTTTTAGATCTCAACTAATTCCGTCGACAAAATTTGTGTCAAAATAAGAGAATGGATTGTCAACTTGTAAAGGGTAATATCGTATTTTCCTTAAACCCTAGGTTTAGCAGTCACTGTTGCTCGCCTTCCCATGGCCCATGGTTATATGCAGCGGATAAATAAGTAAATAACAAAATAATTCATTCGCAGTCAGGTTACCTAACTTAACTGTGTGAAGTCAACCCCGATACCTGCTCTCCAAATAATTAATTTTCCGATCATATTTCGAACGATACTGATCTTGGACGTTGCCTTTGGACCAAGTTTTCTTTGCCCATATTACCACAACCATTCATGTAAGTAGCTAATTTAGTTTTTGCTTTGCCGTCTAATTTTCTTGAACTATTTTCTGCTGAACTAACGCCAGTGATTTATATCCTTTATTCAGGTCTCGGTACTCTTCTTTAAGTGCTAGTGAATTAGAAGTGAGGAGGGAAATAGTGGGCCCACGGCAGCCTCCTCCCTGGAAATTCATTTGGTTTATGCTGTGTGCTACCGCGGTGTCATTAGATTTTTGGTTCTTTTACATTCCTGTTGTAAATGATGATAGAAAGTGCATTAGCTTAGACACTAAGTTGGCAATTACAGCTTGTCTTCTCCGTTTCCTATTTGATTTCTTGTATTCAATCCCCATTGCTCTGCAAATGCTTACTGATCTTGCCCCTACTGACTATGTGTCGTATGGAGAAAATGATTCGTATGTAACCCACACTCTTCGGATGATTGTTGATCTTGTCGGGGGAAATAATTCGCGACGAAATATTTCTCACAAAAGGGTGTGCGAATATTTGTCCCCCTCCCTTCTAGTGGACCTTCTCGCCATTTTTCCCCTCCCACAGGTAATGGGAATTCTTTTTAAATCTAATTTAAAAGGATTGGGTATGCCTGTATGTACGTATATAATTAGTACAAACTCATGGACTCTTAAGTTTGTTGTTCTCTTTCCAGCTGGTGATTTTATTCATCATTCCGCAAATGAGAGGCTCGAAAATTTTGGATGCCATGGACTTGTTGAAATATTCTGTCTTTATCCAATTTGTGCCAAGGATTGTTAGAATTTACCCATGGAGTGTAGCCAAACTTGCTGAAGCTACATGGGTCATTGCTGCATTCAATCTTCTTCTTTACATGTTTGCTGGTCATGTAAGTTAAGTCCTTGTTTATGAGTTGATCAACGCATAGGTTTTTCTTTTTTAATGATTCATCCTTTGGATCAACTAATGACTAGATGGACTTTTAGGTATTTGGAGCCTTATGGTATTTTTCGGCCATAGAAAGAGAAACTGAATGTTGGAAGAAAGCTTGCATGAATGATACCGGATGCAATCGTGGTTCTTTTGACTGTGATGACTGTATAGGGGACTACAAATTTCTAGATGGAGTCTGCCCAACGAAGATACGAAATACTTCGACCCATGATTTCGGAATATTCCAGGATGCGCTTCAGTCTGGTATAGTGGAGGTGACAGATTTTCCACAGAAGTTCTTACATTGTTTTCGATGGGGCCTGAGAAACCTGAGGTTTGTGTATAGAAGATACCTCTCTTGTTCCTGGGATTATTTTTTGGATGCTTATTATATGAGGTCTTCTACATTTTGACATATGAAGCTATATCTTATAACTTTTTTTTAAAAAAAAAAAATCAGGCTGTTGTCCCATTTTATGTCTACTGTGCATACATTAGTGTCATCCTCAGTGCACTCTTGAAGTGGCTTGTGGTTGTTTTTCAATGCTTCTTTACAGACGACTAATCACCCTATTTTTGGCCATCCCACTACAGTTGTAATCTCTTATGTCCGTATTGTTGCCTAGAGAGAGTGGAGGTTTTATCTGTTTTGTTAGTTTAGCTTATCTGGTGCTCTGTAGTGAAATATAGTAAATGACTTGCAAAGGTTCATATGGTTACAATTGTCAAATTCCTTGCTACCTATCTTGGGATAGATGAAATAGCTGTTAGGATCTTCTTAGTATTAGTTCTGGTTCCTGCAAATTGAGTCATTGTTAATTGATGCATTAGGTGACACGCATTATTTATACTGAAAGTGTTAAGTGTCTACTGTCATATGGAAGTTCCAACTTCTGAGATAAATTTCTGATGTACTGGAATTGAATTGATTTTTTTTTTTTTTTTGCAGTTGTATTGGTCAGAACCTGCAAACAAGTAGCAATTCGTGGGAAAACTTCTTTGTTATTTTGGTTACCATCTGCGGTTTGTTGTTATTGCTTTTTCTCTTTGGAAATATGCAGGTTGGTATAGGATATTTGTTTCTGATTTTTACATTAATATTTATATGCTTAAACTGAAGAAGGATCCAAATTTGTAACTCCTATGAATTGTGCTTCCTTTTAATCAGATGTATCTGGAATCCAAAGCTTTGAAATCAAAGGAGATGAGTGTGAGGATGCAAGAGATTAATGAGTGGATGCCCATTGAAAAGCTCTCCCAGTCTGTTCAACAACAGCTTAAGATATACCAGCGATATGTATGGCGAAAACCCAATAATATTGATGTAGAGAGCACACTCAGTAGTCTTCCTAAAGAACTCATAAGAAATATAAAGCACGAACTTTGCTTAGAGCTGCTGAAGAGTGTGAGTCCTTTGTCTTTTTTATAACTGCTCACTTAAGTACCTGGTAGAAAGTTCAATCTTCCTGTTATTTTATTACATTTTGTTATCAATTTATGTAGTAAAAACAAACTAATAAACTACCAACATATAGGCGAACTTTGATGCCACTGCAAGGAATTTGTAATGTGTGGTAATAAGATACTATTACATTTGATATCTTGTGTTTCATCTCCCTCAAAAAGGATTTGGACATACATTTTAATGGTACGATTGGTTTCCTTCGAATGCAGCAGTTAAACCTGATAATGTTAATTGGATTGAGCCATAAATGATAAGGGAAATCTTCAATACAGGAAAGGCTTGTCCCTTCGCTTTCTATAAATAACTCAATGGATGGACTTTAGATGGTTTTAAAAATTGAACTTCATTTTTACTATTTACCCAGCCAGATTAGTGGTAACTACAACTAATTGCAATCTTCCATATCAATCCACTCTTGTATATTTTTTTATATATACTTATCTCGCCTTTTTAATGTTTCTCCAGGTAGAAGAGTTTAAGAAGTTAAATGAAGCAATATTGGATGCACTCTGTGATTGTGTAAAGATGACTTTCTACTTTAAGCACACTCATATTAGCTTGGATGGAGATCCAATTTATGAAATGCTCTTTCTGGTGCGAGGCAAAATATGGATCTACAGTTCCAAGGAGAGAATCAATGGCTCTGCAAACACTGATTATTTTAGAGATAACAATAATATGAGCAAAATGGATCATCTGGCAGATGGTGACTTTTGGGGAGAAGAACTTGTTGCTTGGGCTCTGTACAACCGCTCTTTGTCCAATATCCCTGTGTCAACTAGAACTGTTCAAACGCTTACAGATGTTGAAGGCTTTGTTCTCACTGCCGAAGACTTGAAAAGTGTATTCACTGAGCATGAGATTTCTGGCTCAACTAAATTGAATTTGAAACACTCAAATACACAGGCAGCTTGTGTCATACAATTAGCTTGGCGTCGCCATCGTACTAGAAGAAAGTCTTCCCTGTGAAATTGATTCTGGCTGGTAAATTCTTTGCTTCATTCAGTTATTAATAACTAGATTGTGTTTAGATAGTTTTAGATTGAATTGAAGCATTAAATTGTGGTGTTTTACTACTGAATGTTTTACGGGGTGTCAGGTTGCCTGAGAAGACATCACCAACAACTTCTAAGCAGCAAGGATAGCCTATACCATTGGCTGAAGGAAAATGATTGTTTAGATCTTGTGGTTTTCGTCAGCTACCTCGTTTTGTAATAGAGCCCATATGTCTGGTACATATTATGGTTGTTCTATGTACAAATTATATTGCGTAAGCAAGGTAAATTCATAGGAGTGCACTCAAATTTGTTTTTGCAAGCGCTAGCTGCTGTTATTTGTTGTATTTTACGAAGGTCACTCAAAAATCTCCATGTAATTTTTGTGCTTCATTTTCTTCTAGAACATATGATTTTGACATGCATATCCTACTTCACAATTTATATTTATTTTTATATATATATAAAACCTGCATTTCTACTTTTTCATCTCAGATGCTGTGTTTGTTGATTAACTATTGAGATTTCATTTGACAGTTTTGAACTAGCTTCTTTCTAAGAATATTTAGTGAGCCTGAGATATCAACCCATGGTGTCAGAATTCAAGGATAAAGTCGTTGCTGCTGATGTTTCGAGGATGGCTTTCCACTAAAGATGAGCCAATAGTTTTACCCTGAGGAATTGGCCAGGCCGTGGAAGACCTTCATGTAATAATCTAACTTGCAGCTTTCATCAATGGGGCATTCCTGCCGAAGATGGTACCTAACATATCTGCCTGCCAATAAGAAAGATAGCAGCGGCCGTATAATTTTCTGGAAAAGAATCCAAGCTGCTAATGGTTTGGTACCATCTTATTCTCTGCTTTTCGCTAGGTGGAGGTTTTTAAGACTTATCTTAGCAGTCTTTGGAAATGTAAATTTATGGGTCCTTAGCAATCATATCTTTAGAAATAAATCCCAATTATCTTCTTGTGTTAGCAATCCCTGCATTACATTGACCATTAGCAGCATGAGTTCTTTTCCAGAAAATTATGCAGCCGCCAAGTTTTATATTGTTTACAAGCCAGCCAAGTTTTATGGATTTTTTACCCTGGCTTGTTGTTACCTGTCGTTTAAGGATCTTTTAGTACATGTACATTATTATTTATTTATGGTTTAAGTGTATCATTTTTCATATATGTATGGTTTAGATGGTTTTTTTTTTTTTTCCTTATCAAAGGGATTGTAAGAAAAAAAACCAAGCTAAAGACAAGATGAGTAGAAATCTGAATCCGAAGAATGATAGGTGAAAGGTGAAAAGAAACCGACGCAAGTAGTGGTCAAGAGTTTATTGACCATAAGAGGTCTGTAAATTCTAGAGACTAGAGATTCTACCATAACAGTTTGTCATGCCCGACTTAATTTGCGGGCATTTGGGGTCCGCTAGCGTTCAGAATTCAGATTTAAACATTCAGTTTTATTCAGAATTCAGACTAATTTATGTTTATTCATATTTCAGAAAAAAAAAAACCAAACGTCACTTTAACTTTTTTTTTTTCACTTCACTTAGGTCACATTTGTTTTTTTATTTGAAATTTTA
The DNA here is from genome assembly GCA_029618585.1 of Citrus australasica. Classification (NCBI taxonomy): domain Eukaryota; kingdom Viridiplantae; phylum Streptophyta; class Magnoliopsida; order Sapindales; family Rutaceae; genus Citrus; species Citrus australasica. The sequence goes on along the minus strand of JARCIV010000009.1, from coordinate 28,512,298 downwards.
ATGAGTTTGAATTTTTTTGAAGTCTGAATATGAATATCTGAACGATATTTGTTTATGATTTTTTTTTAATTTATGAATATAAATGATATTTTGTTTGTTTTAATAAATAAAAAGTATCTTAAAAATAGTAATTGACATTTATATTCTTGTAAATCAAAACAAAAAAGAGAATTAGATTTCATAGGTTGGGAGATAAGTATATTTTGGAATATAATATTTATTTCTTAATTAGATTTATTTCCATTATGATAAAAGTTACAAAATTTTACTCTTTCTATTCAGATGTAAATTTTTAAAAATTATACATAAATTAAAAAAAGACAAAAAAAAGACATTTAACAAATAAATCCTTAATCTTTCTTAGTGAAAGAAGTAGTTAAGATTGAATTTTAAATTTTAATATTGATGATTATTTTTTATTTTATTTATAACCCAGTCAATTTTTTTTTACCAAATTTAAAAAAAAGATTAAAAAAAATAGAAGAGAATCCTAATCTATATTTATAATGATACATTTATGAACACATTTATCCTACTTATTTTTTACTCATAAATTTATGAACATGTCCGCTGAACTTTCGTGGACGGGTGGCTGCAATTTTGCTTTTGGCGCACATAACGAATATTGACATCAATCGTTTAGTAGACAAGACAAGAGAATAAAATTATTTAATAAGGTCCCACTCATAGTAATTGGAACCCGGTTTAATTAATAAAAAACAAAATTAGAGATTTAGTAAAAGACAAAAGGCCAAAAAAAAAAAAAAGGGGGTTTGGTGCTGCGTGCACTGTCGTCGTGGCCCAGTACTCAATTCTAAAGTCATAGATTCAAGGTAAGAATAGCAATATTTAATTCACCTTAAAAAAACAAAAAATATTTAAAATTCTTTCGTGTCTTTTTTTTTTAAATCTCCAAAAATATTCTCTATTTTTCTTTTTTTAAATAATGTGAATATTTTCTTATAATTTCTTTTAGTGGGGTTGTGTTCAGTCAAATAATTAAAAAATAACTCGCTCAATTTTTAATAACGAAGATTTCACTGCTAAATTAATTTTTTTTAAAGAAAGATAGGATTAGGAATTTCTCTTAATTTCAACTCTTTTCAATTTTTACAAATCATTTGTCATGTGCCTTTTAACTAATGATAGGATGTGGGGAAGATATAATTTTTTTAGTTAACTAACCATCACTTGAATTTTTGCTGATTATAGGATTAAATAGTGAGAGTCTTAATAAAAAAAATTGAACAATAACAATTAAATAAAATATAATTTCATTGTGTGAGCATCATTTTTATTTTAAAAAAACACTAAAAAAAGAGAAAAATAAAAAAAAATATTAAAAAAATAAATTAAATAATAAAATAATAAAATTATTTTATTTTCTCTCGTCTTCCTCTCATTTTCTCGCTCTTTAGCATTGCTCTTTATTTTATTGAACTCTTGTCATTGCCGGGCGTAAGGACAAATAATGTAAAAGAGACGCGAGACGACTAAGACCCCAGTCTAATCAACTTACACGCTTACAATTTGGGGAAGTAACCTTTATTTTCGTTGTTTTGTGGGCAGAACCGTTGGATGTGGAGCGCGTCAATCCAAAGGTCCAAAACTGTTGATTGACTTTCCATGCACTTGGTAAAATTAAGAAACTTGTTTTAAATTATTCATTTTTTTCCCCTCTCTCTTTACCGAATCGGGAATCAATGGTCAAAATAAGAGTAATTTTTAAAAACCTCCCCTGAGGTTTGAGCTTATTACAATTAATGACGAAAATTTATTTATTTATAAAAAACCTCCTACCGTCAGTTAATTTTAACATTGACCGTTAGTTAACTGTAAAAGACAATATTACTCTTAACAACAGTTTGTAGACTGACATAACTAAAAAAAAATAAAATTATTGGCGCAAAAAGCACAAACCCTATTTTTTAACAATTTTATCCTTGTTAATTCCAAAGATTTACAATATCATAGGTAAAGATTATGACTATTTCATTTTCAAGTTTTTAATTTTATCTTTCTTGTAGAAACTTTAAGGAAATATCAATAATTTAAAGAGGATTTTTTAAGTTTTTAATTTTATCTTTCTTGTAGGAACTTTAAGAAAATATCAATAATTTAAAGAGGGTAAAATAGCCAACAATTTTAGTTTTTTTTTTAGTTATTTCCGTCCACAAACTGTTGTTAAGGGTAATATTATCTTTGCACAGTCAACTAACGGTCAATGTTAAAATTAACTGACGGTATGAAATTTTTTTATAAATAAACAGATTCTTGCCATCTATTTACAACAAGCCCAAACTTCAGGGGAGATTTTTAAAAATTACCCGTGAAAATAATGACCTATAACCTCATTATCACAACTTTGTTACATAAAAGTCCAAATATGTGCATAACGTGACAAAACCAGAAAATTAAAAGAATAAAAAAAAAAAATAGCGTTATTACAAGCAAGTATCTTCTCGGTTATCTCTTAAACTAAATTCCTGCAAAAACTAACAGATCAAAATTTCTGAAATAATTACAGTTTCCTTCCACAACCTGGATAGTTTCATCCGTGATATGGTCATGCACTCATGTAATAATCAAATCCAGTTTGGGATATTAAAAACTTTTGGAGCTCTTTTTAATGTAGTCTCTAATATTAAAGTCGCACTTTATTCATTACTTTTTTCAGTGTATCGATGCGCATGGGCAGCATATATAGAATCTTGATCAATTGTTCTTTAAACTATATGTCCTTGTCTTTGGTTTCAGGTCTCATGTACAGATAGTTGAACTGGAAGAATCTTCAACGACAGTGGGTAATGGGACTGCCTGCGTGTCGTCAGTCCCAAGAAACCCTCCGAGAAATTCATTTTCTGCACGAGGCCACCAGCTCATCAATAATCAAAATTATTGCCAAAAGTTGAAGAAAGTTCTGAATCCAGGGGGGCCTCACTGGAATTGGTTTTTTCTGGGAGTCTATCTGCTATCAATCTCATTGGACTCATCATTCTTCTACATCCTTTCCATCGATGGTTACAGCGAGTGCCTTGCTTTGGTCAAGAATCTGGTCTTTGCGTTGGTTGTTTTTCGCTCCCTCTTTGATATTCTTCATGTTATTTATGTTATTTTCGAATCAGATAATGCTGATGTTGATGTTCCGGGCAATAATAGTTGGGCAATCAATGCAAGGAAATATTTGCATTGCATTAGCGCCATCCTCTCCATTTTGCCGATTCCTCTGGTAAATAATACATGGAATGATCAAATTAGTCACGTTAATTTTGCTATATATTTAAGTAGCCATAATTAATGATTATTATACATGTTATTAACACAGGGGTTGCTTTTCGTTGTTGTTCCTAAAATGAGAGGCTTGGAATTTGAAGTTGCAATGAGCTGGTTGAAATATCTTGTTCTTGCCCAATATGTGCCTAGGACTATTCGTACCTATCAACTATTTAAAAGAGCTACAAACGGAGCAGGCGTATATGCTGTTACATTGGCCAATGCAGCTTTCAGTTTTCTTGTTTTCTTAATTGTTAGTCACGTAAGTTAAATCCCCTTTTCTTCCACGCATTTTTTTTTTTCGATGAATAGTAAGTTTTCTATTATGTTGGTCCTTTAGGGCTTTGGAGCCTTGCGGTATTTTATTGCCATAGAAAGAGTGACTGTTTGCTGGAGGCAAGCCTGCAAAAGTTCTGGATGCATTCATGATTCCTTTCTCTGTGACCAATACCTCGGAGACCGAAGGATTCTAAATACCTTATGCCCTATAAAGATAAGAGATCCAACTGTTTTTAATTTTGGGATTTACCATGATGCTCTTCAGACTGGCATTGTGGAGGTCACAACAAATTTTCATCAAAAGTTCTTGTACTGTTTCCAGTGGGGCATAAGGAGTCTCTGGTATGTGTATTGATTGTCACTATTTGTTATCAAAGACCATATCTTTCTATTCCAAATGTTGTTAATTTTTATCACTAATGATCTATCAATAGTTGCATTGAGAAAGAAATTAACACATTTGAGTTTTTTCAATTAATATTGACTAACAAATGAGAGTCACTTGTGCTTATAAGTAGACATGTTCTTCCATCTAGTAGGCTAATCTTTTAAGTTCAATACTTAAAATCTTAGGCTAAGTCTCCAATAAATAGTATTAGACCCAAAGCCTGATAGTCAGAATGTAGTGTTGAATAAAATGGTTTGGGGGGAGATAGGGAAAGGAATTGTTGTGTTCTATAATATTGACTAATAAATGAAAGTCCTTGGTTGTTATCTATTAGAAATGTCTAATCCAGAATTTTAAAGTGCGGGAATGTCGTGAAAAATGCATAAACTATGTGGTTTAAGTGCTTTAAGTTTTAAGTCTTTAAAACCTCGCAGTTTTAAAGTTTTCCCAGACATTTCCTGCACTTTATTATCTCGGATCAGAAAACATATAATATATATATATATATATAATAGTTTTCTGGTTAGGGATTTTAAAGTGCGGGAAAATCCGGGAAAGCTTAAAAACTGCACGGCTTTAAAGGCTTACATTTTTAAGCCTTTAAAATCATGCGGTTTTAAAGATTTTCCGTACTTTAAAATTTCGGACTAGAACATTTATATATATATATATATATATATGGTGCAGGCACCCTCATTTTTTTTAATGCGAACACTCTATTAAATTGTACGGTTTAATAAAGTTATTTTTCAATCCACTATGTAGTTTAATAGCATGTCAGCACTGACTCTATTAATTAAACCACACAGTTTAATAGTGTGTCTGTAGGAAAAAATAAAAAAAAATGAGGGCACCCACACTCGGCTTAGGGAACTTACCGGGTTCTTTTATCATGTTCACAGTGGCTCCAAAATCGTTTGGTTCATCTTCATTGTCGAAAATCTTTGCAGTGAGCGTACAAGGCAGCACCTCAGGATGATGTTTATGATGATTTCGATAATCAATTGTATAGATGCCAGGTTTGTGCAAATTTGGTTGCTGGATTTTGGTTGTTTGAACTGGAGTAATTTGGAAGTTATTTCACATGTAAATTAATAGAGTTCAAATTTTCTTCTGTCATAGTCTATACAACCGAATTTGCTTCCAAATATTTAGAAAGAAAAATTTTCCCCCTTATGCTAACGGAACTTGATCTCCGTCCAACTTGTCAGCAAAAAGAAATTGAGTTAGGAAGGAAGTAACAAACAGTATAGATAAATAAATGTTTGCCCATAATTTTGATTACTGTCGTAGTGCCATATTTACCAGTTACCACCCAACCAAAGGCGGACCTATATTGTCGTCTTGGGGACTACTCTAGGCTAAAACAAAGTTTAAGAAAAGATGAGGGTCCTCATTAAATTTGGCCAATTTGTTTGAAAATTGTACGAATTGGCTCCTTTTAGTTTTATTTTATTTATTATTAACTTTTGAAGTTTGTAATCTTTTCTTATTTTAGACTAAATTGAACCAAAATCCAGAATCAACTCATGAATAGCTCCTATAAGTGTCTTTATAAGATCTCTCATTTATTTGACCCTTTAAAGTTTGTAATTTTTACATTTTAAAAATTGAATTAAAATCCTGATCCTACTAAAGAACCAACCGATGAATAGATCCTTTGATATGCGCTAAAATCTCTCATTTATTCAAGCGTGTTGAAGTTAACTTTCGAGATTAATAGTTATATTTATTTGTTTATTTATTTTTTGTAGTTCTGCTAAAAATTGGGGAACAAGTGTCTATTTCTCGGAAAGCCTCTTTTCTCTTGTTATGACCATCACTGGAGTGGCTTTGATTTCCTCTCTTTTTGAAAATGTGAAGGTTGGTACAATTTTCGTTTTACTACTTTGACCTCAGATGTTATTATAAGCTTGAGATGAAGCACCACTGCACCATATATTTGTCGATGTGTGTATATTATATCTTTACATATTGTGTAATTTTTAGTTAAGCCATGTATAAGCATTACGTCTCTCCTGATTATAGATATTTTGGTTGTAAATCCTCCCTCTTTGGCCGAGATTTGGTATAAAAATAAAAAAAGTGTTAGTCATAAACTGTGCCTATAACTAACAAATTAGACAAACAACTTATAAATGTATAAATATTTCTTACTCAGTGCAAACATCTACATGTTATCTAAAATGTAAAATAAATGTAAATTTGACGCCGTATTAAGTTTGTCAAAGATCATGCTTTTTGTTTTTGCGGATCAGAAATTATTGCAGTATTATTATAAAGAGATATCAGCGAAGATGCAGATGCAAGAGATAGAGAAATGCAGGCTATTTCAGATGCTTTGTGACGATCTTCAACAGGAAGTAAGGAACTACCATCAAACAGTTAGGCAGGCAACTGAAGATTTCAATGTATACCAATTCTTTAATGAACTTCCAAGGGGCACCAACAGGAAATTTAAGCTACAACTCTGCTCACCGGTGCTCGAGAAAGTGAGTTCCCTCTGCTTAATTATGCATATAGTAGCATTTAGATAAATGCATTTGCATTGATTAATTGCTTGATTTTATTCTTTTTAACCCTCCTTGGGATGATCGAATTGATTTCTCATTATATTTACTTTCTGAGATTCTTTTACCATATTTGCATTCTACAGTATGTATGATTCTTGTCAATTTAGCTTGTCATGCATGGTAGTCTTAATTTCAACACATAATGGTACTGCTTGAGGGAAGAATCTCTACGTGATTTTGGAGTTGCTGAGTACAATGACTGTCGGATTGGGATTTTCGGCACGTGAAGAGAGTTAGGCCGTGGTCCCAATTTATGGATTTGATGGTGGAGGCCGGCGGTGTTGGTGAGCTTTGGTAGAGGTTACTAAGATATTTCTGACCATTTCGTTCTTTCTTTCTTTTTTTTTTAGGACAAACAGGAGTGACATAAACGCACCATATCATGGTTCTGTTTTGAAACCCCAGTTTCATTCCTTTGCTTTTTATTTAACTAAAACGCAAAGGCGTTAAAATGGCACCATGGGCTGCCTTTTTAAGTTGCCCTGTGGACTGAATATCATTACTCACTCAAACACTCTTACTCCACTCCACTCTCTTGTACTCCACCAGGTGAGCTCATCAACGACGTGGTGTCCGAATCTAACCTATCATATTTGCGGATCCTAGTAGCTTTCAGCTGATTAACCAAAATCAGTTGCTAATTTTCTAGTACTGTTTATTTATTTGTTTGTTTGGCAGTCAAGGTGAAAGAGTTTTAAAAGTTTATTGAAGGAACATTATGTGTGATTCTCTACTTTCTTGATGTGTCGTAGGTGTTTGATAGGATTGATGAACATTTTTTAAATGCAATGCTGGACCTTCTCAAGCTGGCGCCTTACACAGAGAGAAGCATCCTTGTTCACGAGGGCAGCGGAGTTGAAAAAATGTTCTTCATCGTTCGAGGCAAGATATGGAGCGAGCCTACTACCATACGTACGACAACTTTTTCCTTTAACGCCAGCAATGATGGCCACTTTTGTGGAGAAGAGCTTTTGCCAAGGGCTTCGGTTCTTCAGGTCGGAGGCCTTCCCATCTCAACTAGAACGGTCATTGCTCATACTCCAGTTGAAGCCTTCGTTATTGAAGCAGATGACTGGAAGCAGCTTGTCAATAGCTTCATGCTACCTGATGATCAGCTTCCTTACATCTTCAGGTTGACTCAGAAGATTTGACTAGGGCATGCAGCTAGTACTAAACGAGCTGCATGGGCAAGGCTAAAAGGAAACTCAGATTTTGAACATTAATTATTTTCAGAAACTCAGTGAAATTTTAATTGAGTTGGAATTGCATGATCTGGTCTTTGTTATCGGCCATCAAATTACTGATTATTGAGCAACAAAATTAAGGGCTTCGGAAAACTTTTTCCGAAACAATAAATTTGGCCAAATATGGCAGATATTAGACTAATTATTGCTTTTCTGTCTATGAATAATTTCTATTAATGCTCTTTACTCGTTTATTGATCAGTTTTCCGACTTCCAGCATATACAAATGTAACTCTAATTAAGATATGCTTCCAGCTGTTTGTAATGCAATAAGCAAGGGTTAATCTAGGTTAACTGACTGAGAAAGTGACCTAAATAATAATTGGAAATGAAATTAAAAAACTATCTAGTGAATCATAAGGGTAATCTGCTGGCCTGTGTTTTTCCAGTTATTTTACTTGTGGGGTTTAGTTGTAATTAAAAAAACTAATAAATCACAAGGCTACTAACTAAGGTTAAAGAGGAAAAGACCGAAGTACACTCAATTTATATGAGACCTAATGTAAAGGCAAACTCGAAACTATGAAAGCATATTTTTTGGTTAAATAACATTTTTTTTTAATTTATAACTTACTCACACTCACTCATTGAAGCTTGAGCCCAAAACCTAAATTTTAGGAAGGATGCTCTTTGTTACTGGAGCTAAACCTTGGCTTCAAAAACATTTTAAAATAATAGATTACAATGACCTATGTTAAGTTCAATGACAACAAATTCATCCTAAATAAAAATGATTCTCATTATATGCAATATAATTAATTAATCATTTTTAGAAATTGTGAAATATCATTCAGCACAGCACATAAAGTATAAAGCCTTATTCTTATAATTTACTAGTTATGCTGATAAATTTTTTAATATATCTCGAATCATGTGTAGGTTACACGATAGATTTTTATTATCAATTTATTAGTTAAAATACTTTTTTTTCCCGGATAATTAGGATTCAATTTTTGAGACATCAACTTGTTGACGTGTGATGTGTGTCCAAGATATCACTTGTATATTATGGGTAATGTTGTCTTTACATGTTTAACTTGAGTTAGTCTTCGGGTTTGGTGTTCACGTCAGCATTGAACCTTGATAACGCTTACGTTTTGGTGGGGTTAGCCCAAGTCAACTTTCCAAAATCAATACGATAGAATATTCTCCAAGCATTTTCCGAACAATACTCATTTCAGCTTTTCATTCAAGTGTTAATTTGCAGCGATATATCTTGCTTCTTCAAAGAAGCTTTCTTCTTCTCCCGTGTTGATATCATGCAATTTTTTTTTTTTTTTACTTTTGCCATGTAAGTTTCTTGATATTTGCGCTAATTGAAGTCTTTCAGGAAATATATATATATATTGCCGAGAAATTGTTGACCAACCTGGAGAATTGTAAGGTTTGTTGTAACACTGTGATAAAGTAGTATATTGTTGGGAAATTTCATGTAAAAGGCTTAATGGAATGAGAATGATGATTTGAGATAAGATTTTGTTTATTTATCATGTGAAATAATACCACATCATCTAATAGATCATTTGAAATATGTATCCTACTATTATTATTTATGAAAATCATATAGGAGATAAGTGGTAAAAGTACAAAATTTTCCAATAATTTTCTAAATTAAAATTAAAAAGCCGTTTAGTCCTCACTCAATCAAAATCTTAGTTCCATTCTTTGGTTATGTTAATTTTATGTTAATTTTTAGTTATCGCCTATTGTAGTTTAGTTTCCTCCTTGTCTATGTAAGGAGAATTTATACCCCTAATCTATTGCTTTTGCTCATAATATTAAGAACTGATTTAATTATAGAGATTAAAAAATTTAAAAAAAATACATAAAACCCAAATCAATTTTTTTGGTCATATTCAATTAAGAGAAAATAAAATAAAATTGCATGAAAATCAGTCATGAAGATTCCTCGGGACTAAGCGTGTAGAAGAATTTGTAGGAGTTGCCTAACTTTTACATTTCTTGTAACTTATTGCCAACTCCTCTTACTTGTTTTTCAATGCCTTTTCTCTCTCCTCAGAACACATGGCTGCCAACTATTGGTGTGTATGTTACATTAAATGTAACATAGCAAAGCTCCGAATTTGTATTAGTTTAGTATGTAATTTATTTATTTATTTTCAATTTTCCGTTTTGTAATCAATTTCAGGGTAAGGGCAATATCGTCCTGTCGCATGCAACTCCGGTCAATCTTCAAGTTCGATGGTGATTACTGATTTGTCTTTAAACCAACCAAAAGACAACCCGTGCTCTTTGCCAAACCTGGAGTCAACCCAAATATCCTCTGTCTAGAATCTGCAAGAAGAAATTTTATCCAAACACAGATCGCACGATAATATAAGAATTTTGGCCTATTTCCCAACCATGTGAGTGATTTAAATTTGCGCTAATTTAAAGTTATTCTTATTCTTATTATTTTAATGCCACTGATGTTTTTTGTTCAGGTCAGGGGAAGGTACAGCAAGAGATGAAGCAGAGTCAAGGTCTCAGATAAACCAGAGAAATTCAATTTCTTCTCCTGTTAGAATATATGGAATGGGGGGCATTGTAAAATTACCGGAACTAAGTGATCAAAGTTGTTTACTCAAAGCTCTGGTTAACTGGAATAAAATAATAGTCCACTTACAGGGGAATTCTGGGAGCTCAATTCAGCTTTTTCTATCGATGGCTGCAGTCTCAATAGATCCTCTGTTTTTTTACATTCCTGTGGTGAATGATAACAATAAGTGCATTAGATTGGACTATAAGTTGGCTGTTACAGCTACTGGTCTCCGTTCGCTATTCGATTTCTTGTACATATTTTACATTACTCCCCAGCTGCTTGCTGATCTTGTTGCTACCGTTAATGCTAAACATGAAGCAAATAATTCACTCAAAAGTCTAATGAAATTTTGGTTGGGCTCCTTGTTTGTTGACCTTCCAGCCGTGTTTCCTCTCCCACAGGTGATGCATGCTGTTTTAGAGTTAAACATTCATTTTTATGTCGAATGACAAGAATTAGGAAAAGAAAAGCTTATGTCTTTTATCTTATAATTTTTTTAACAATTCTTGATTCCTACTGTAGTTATAGATATGTGTAGTCATCGAGCAAATGATATTGTTTTTCATATTAACATTGGTTGTGTATGTAATTGATATAAGTCGCAGACTTTAATCTTTTGTTGTGCTCTGTCCAGCTGGTGATTTTGTCCATCATCCCAAGAATGAGTGGCTTGAAAATTTTGAGTGGAATGATGTTGTTGAAATACTCCGTTCTTATCCAATTTGTGCCAAGGATGATTAGAATCTACCCATTGACTTTAGGAAAACTTGGTGAAGCTACATGGGCCATTGCAGCATTCAATCTTCTGCTTTACGTGCTTGCAAGTCATGTAAGTTTAGTCACTCTTATGTTTCGGTGGTGCAATATATTTTTTTCACCTTTTGTTTTACATTTCATTTCTAATTGCTTTACCAGGGTCATACTTGAGGCAGCAAATGAGCCTACAGTGTTTCAATTTTCACCATTCATTTTCTAAAATAGTGATTTGTGTCATAGTTCCATCTCACATTGTGCATGTTCCAACAACCATTTATTTCAGTTGAGCAGTTTCCTTGTCAATTTTGTCTAACTGGATAGGTAATTATATCTCAACTGTCCATCTTTTTAATCAAGTCGTACTCGTTGGACTTTTTAGGTATTTGGAGCCTTATGGTATTTTTCGGCCATAGAAAGACAAACTGAATGCTGGAAGAAAGCCTGCTTATTTAATAACACTGGATGCACTTGTGGTTCTTTTGACTGTTATGACAGTCTAGGCAACTACGAATTTCTAAATGAATTTTGCCCGACAAAGCCACAAAATACAACCATCCTTGACTTTGGAATATTCCAGCACGCTCTTCAGTCTGGTATAGTGGAGGTGCCTGATTTTCCACAGAAATTCTTACATTGTTTTCGGTGGGGCCTGAGAAATCTCAGGTTTGTGCATATAAGATACTTTTCTTATGGGTGGGAGGGCGCTTACATATCAGGTCTTCTGCACAGCCACACTGGCTATTAATCACTGTTTGTCTTCAATGAATGTATAATTTTGACCTTAGCATTCCTGTTTTATATGATTATATCAATTTAATTTCTGTTATTATCCGGATGGAATTGATACAGAGAAAGGTAATTGTGGTTCAGTCATCCCACTTTGTCCCCTCTGCCAGTACATTAATGTCATCCTCAGTGCTCTGTACAAGTGATTATGGTTGTTCTCAATGCTACTGGACAACTAATCACCATATTTTTGGCACACTATCTGGATTTGTAATCTCATTCTTCCGTATAGTTTCCTAGAAAGAATGGAGTCTTAACAATAGGTCATTGGTACCATTGGAGACAGGGAACAAAATGGAAAGCAAAAACAATGAAATTCTATTTACCATATTAGCTATTTTTAGATGAAATAACAAAGTATCTGATGCTCTAATTATGGTGACTAGCTTGCAGAGCATCATGCTGTTATACTTGTTAAATTCTTTCATTCTTTTCTCTGGATGGTGAAAGAACTCTTCATATCTTTTTATAATCAAGTCCCTCTACAAATTGGGTCACTATTTGCTGATGCATGATGCATGATGAAGTGCAATACCTATCCTAAATTTTTTATTGCTCTCTGATAGATGGAAGTTACAGCTTTGAAGATTAATCTCTGATATATTAGAATTGAATTTAATTTTTTGCAGTTTTTTTGGTCAGAACCTGCAAACAAGTAGCAATGCTTGGGAAAACTTCTTTGTAATCTTGGTTACCATCTCTGGTTTGGTGTTGATGCTCATTCTCATTGGAAATATACAGGTAGATATATATCATTTGGTTGTTATCTTTCACTTCATTTTTATACGCTGAAGATGAAGGAGGATATTCATTTTTAACTCTTATGAACTGCGCTTCCTGTGAAACAGATATACCTGCAGGCCAAAGCTACACGACCAAAGGAGATGACCTTGAGGATGCAAGAGATGAATGAGCACATGCCCATTCAAAAGCTCTCTAGGTCTGTTCAACAGCAGCTTAAGATATATCAACGATACATATGGCGAAAACCTGATACTGTTGATGTAGAGAGTTCACTTAGTATTCTTCCCAAAGAACTCAGAAGGAATATAAAGCGTGAACTGTGCTTAGACCTGCTAAAGAATGTGAGTCCTTTGTCTTTTTAGCACTGCTCACCTTTGTAACTGGTAGGGAGTTCCAATCTTCTTGTATTTTATCACCTTCTACCATGAACTTATTATGTACAAAGAACAACTATTAACTACCAATGTCAAGAATTTTGATTCAACTGCAGCAAAATCTATTATGTATATTAAATAAGATTTGATTACTGATAATATCTTGTGTTTTATCTTCCACAATAAACCATCTATGGACACATACATTTCAGTGGCACAATTAATTGCCTTAGTAAGGAGTTAATCATTACAATGCGAAGGTTTTAAGCAATAAATTCTAAGGGAAATGTTCAATAAAGGAAAGGCTTGTCAATTTCTTTAAGTAAATGGAGGGAAATTTAGATGGTTTGGTATTTAGCCTGTCAGATTGTGGTGATTACTAGTTGTATTTCATAACCTTTCACACCAATTCACCCTTTTATTGCTGGATACTTGATATATTCTCATTCGTATCCTTGAATGTATATAAAGGTAAAAGAGTTTAAAACATTAGATGAAGAAGTATTGGATGCACTTTGTGATTGTGTAAAGCCAGCTTTCTACTTCAAGCACACTCATATTGTCTTGGAGGGAGACCCAATTTATGAGATGCTCTTCATTGTCCAAGGCAAAATGTGGATCTATACCTCCAAGGAGAGAACGAATGGCTCTGCAAACACTAGTCATAGCAGAGACAACAGTAAATTTATAAGCAGGAAGGATCACCTGGCAGATGGCGACTTTTGGGGAGAAGAACTTGTTACTTGGGTTCTACGTGACCGCTCTTTATCCAATATCCCTATGTCAACCAGAAGTGTTCAAGCGCTGAAAAATGTTGAAGCCTTTGGTCTTATGGCCCATGACCTGAAACAAGTGTTCATTGAGCACCAAGTTGCTATCTCAACTGAATTCAACTCAAATTATTCCGTGAAAGATGCAGCTCGTATAATACAATTAGCCTGGCGCCGCCGTTATTCTAGTAGAAATCTACTAAAGTCTGTTCTGTGAAAATGGAGTATGGGACTCTCCAGGTACTTGGTTTCATTTAACCATTAATAACTAGATAAGTTTAAGATAGTAGGATACAGAAGCATTTTACGTTGGTGTTTCACTTATTGTTTGACAGGGTGCCAGGTTGTACGGGAGAATATCACCAACATTTTATCAGAGTTGAGGCGAGATCAATCTCAAAGATCAATAGGTTATTCAGATTTTGTGGTTTTTTGCCTGTTAATAGATTGACAGTTCTTGTGGTTTGTGCACCTGGTTATGTATTAGCTGAAATGTCTGGTAAGCATTATTACACTGTTGCTATATGCCTAAATTAAATTGCTGTGTAGAAGGCAACAAATAGAATAAAAAGGGTGTAAAGAACAAGATTCAAACAACTATAACAGTGCATTCATAATGATTTTTTTAAGTGCTGGTGGTCTTAGCAAGCCCATTAATTAGAAAGTCTCCCAAGCAATTTACTAAGTCCGACTGAAATGTTGAAAGAAACAATTGGAAAAGTATGTACTATATATATTTCGTTTTGAGTACTGTTGAACTTTTCAACTTGTATTTCAACTGTTCATTTCAGATAATGTGTTAATTAACTTGCTATTGATGTATGGTCATCATATCATCTCATGGTTCATTTAACAGTGCCAATTTAGCTAACACACTCAGGTGGGAAACAAGAATCTTATGTAAGAATATTTAGAGAGCTTGAGCTATCATCGACCCTTAGTTGGGTGTTCGAATTCAAGGATAAATAAACTGTTGATACTGATATTTAGTAAATAGTAGATTGCTATATAGTGAATGTAGGCGACTTTTTTTTCTCTGAAGAGCTAGCTGGCCGCTGGCCAGGAGTGGCCAGCTGGCAGTAGAAGGGCTCTTTGATGTTTGCTTTCATCTGTTTGTGCGGATAGTGTCCAAAGTTAAAACAGCTGCCACAGCATGTTTTTGAAGACAAGTTTTCTGGTTATTTTTGTGTTAAGTGCATTGGGAAAATTCATTGAAGTTACTTCCATCTTAGCCTTCCTTACATGATTAATGGCCGCACGGGAGCGATTATTGCGCATTCAATCATTGGTTTATTAACATATACTTCCCCTGAGGTTTGTTCAAATTAGAATAAATCACGGTATATTTCTCTTAATCATAAGAAGTCAGTTGAATTTGCGAATGCTGAATGGGCTGAGCAAGAAGCTGAAGGTCAGTTCAAGTTTGACACGTGGCTGCAATTGACCACTAGAAGAGATGTAGTGTGTACAACTGGGAGAAGTTGTGGTTGTAGAGGAGGACGAAGAAGAGAAGTGATGACGCAAACAGTAACAATAATTTCAACTCAAGTTAATTTACAGAGAAAAATTTGGTAGGATTTGAGACGTGTTTGTACACTTTTCTTTGAGACGTCTTTGTACACTTTCTTTTAAATTTTTATTTGTTCACACCACTCTTGATTTGCTATAGAGTTTAATAGCAAATTACTCCCAAGATATAACAAATCGTGAACACAATATCTAGTAAATAAGATTGTATTCTAATAATATGTATGAAATCTGTAATAATCTATGTTTTGAATTAATATGAGTGTCTATTTAATGAAGAAAATGTTTATTTATTGAAAATTTATAACCATTTGAAATGGTACTTCTTCAAAGACAGATTATTTAGTTTGAAATTGGCATCTATTCACAACTGGTTTGCCGGATTCAAAATCCGGATTTTCGTTTCTTTTCCAGAGAAAACTGAGATATCAACCCTCATCCCCTGTCCCAAATTCAAAGAGAAAACTGTTGCTGCTCGTAGTTTATAAGCATGATTGCGACTATGCTCAACACAAGAGTATGTGAGAATACCAAAATAGCCGGGACCAAGGGAAGATAAAGAAGTAAAATTTTTTCAAAAATATTCACACTTTATGGCCAAAATTGGTGAAAAATTAAAACAATGAGCTATCGTCATCATCGGATTTATGGCTGTGCTATGTCACTGTTGAATTTGAAGCACACTATTGAATAAACAAATCTTTAATAGACAATAAATTTAATGTTTGTCATTAGTTAATAGAGTTTGTTATACGTCATGTCGTTTATATAATATATACAGGATGCATTGTTGTTTTAAAATAAACAAGAAGTCGTCAAAAGCATGTCGGTTTTGGCTTTAGGAAAATGATGTATGTCGTCTAATAGTAGACAACCAACATAAGGTTTGGAAAAAGCAACTGAATTGGAACCATTGTTGCAGTGATTGATTATTTGCTTCTTAAAGAGGTTTTTTCGTTAGTATATTGCTGATGGGCATATAATGTATACATATTTTACCTTTAATTATATAATTATTGGTTATTTTTAATTAATTAAATTAATTTGTTGGATAAGGAATTAATTGGAGATTGTGGATTAAAAAAAATTAAGAAAATAGTACAATTTCGAAAGCATTAATTAACTGATTTTGGGAGGAATTATGTAAATATGCATGTGAATTCAAGGTTAGGAAACTTAATTCAACAAATTCATTCATCCACTCGCATGCGGACAAGATGAGAAAGTGATTTGAACTTAAAAAGTGGGCAGCACGTAAGAAGCAGTTGCGTGGCATTAAAAAAAGAATGAAAATTTCAAGTGGAGTGCATGTGCAAGACCAAGACAAATCAAAAGGCTTGGCCTTCGGCTTTAAAATTGATAAGGTCGGTGGCTCATTTTAGCTAACTATAAAAGCTGACTTTGGCTTTTGCGAGGGCGGCCGGCAGAAGAAGGAAAAAGAGCAGCGCGATTCGGCAGAGAGGAAAAGGAAGAGCAACAATAATTCGGCTTCCCATGCCTAGTTTTATTTTATTTGTTGTTTTTAATTTAAGTATGTTTAATTAATTTTCTTATACTGAGGTTAAGAATAAAACATTATTCAATGAAATAATTATCTTTTTATTTAATTAATTCTCTATATATGTTCTTTAATTTTTATGGTTCTTGTTTCACATGACTAGTTGGATATTACTAAAATCTTTTCACCAATTATGTCATGCATTATTAATTGTTAGAATTAATATTTGACTAAATCTATAATGTTTATACATAATTATCTTTGATTTTATGTCTTTCATTAAATTGTTTACGCAGAGTGTTTAAGAAAACTTTGACTTTTTGTTATTTGATATATTTACATGAAATGCTTAGATATTATACTATTTAAGCAAAAAAAGAACCTACACAAGATTAACTTTATTTGGGCATAATTGTTATATCCATGAGATGACATAGATTGATTTCAAGTTGTCACTCTAAAATTGAGGATTAATTAATAATTAGATAATTACTAGTTGAATAGTGGTGGATTATAAAATCTTGGTAATTTTTGTCTTATTGAATTTTCATTTTCTTTAATTGTTTTCTTAGTTTAATTAGTTTTATTTCTCTTAAAAACTCAATTTGCTCAACTAGGTTAGGATTAATATAAATTTTAGATTTAAATTAGACTTTTCAATTTATGACAATCCATGTGGGTTCAACCTTGTTGCCACTATTCTATTTCTATATTTGTGCGCTTGCGAGTATATTAAAATTTTTCGGAGCAATTGCCTTCATGTTTACGAGAAATATATTATTGCCAAATGCCAATCTATTTTTGAGGCAGCTAAATGGTAAGTAGATTCGCACCTATGGAAGAGTACTTGGGCAACTTGGTGCCGATAAAGAAGAAGAAAGCTTGAAGAGTTTGTGGATGCGGAAGATAATAGGTTACAAGGTTAATGGGTTGCAGGGGTGGCGAGGTTTCGTCAACGTCGAAGTTTAAGTGCTACATTTACCCATCACGATTTGCAACTCAGGCACTTCTCAGACAATCATAATTCATAAGTGAACCTTTGCTACTTCTGAAGCCTGATTTTAGGCCTTTCGTATTTTCATTACATAGCTCTAGAAAAGCAGAGTTTGTTGCAGGTGGTTTGTTGCTTTAATTTCGTGGCATTTTGAATGTACACAAGAATTTCTCCTATTCTATATATACATATGCAAAAGGATTATTAGCTCTCTTCTCATTCATCTTTTGGGTTTATCTCCTCAATGCCAGCCAACCAAGTTTTGCCTAATGACAGAGTAGAGGATCTTATGGTAGAAAGATTCTCGAGTAAATCAGAGGAGTGTGCATTTATTTTGAAAAATTACCATATAATTGTTAGTTATATTTAATTGAATTACATATGTCATACATGTATTAATCAGGTGTAATAACTCTGATGTACTCAAGAATTTCTCCTTATTGGGATCGATTTTACTACTACAAGTGATTTCTCTAAAACATACTTTAAGCCTTTGACACGTAACTTTTAACTGATAGAAACTCTAATTCAATAGGGTACGTGATATGTTTCAGTTTACCTACGTATCCCCTACCTTATATATATATATATATATACTTTTTTTTTTAATGGTAAAGAGGAGTGTAGTGATATTTTCATAATTTTATGGGATAAATTGAAGATTGTTAGACTAATAGAAATATGGAATAAAGTGAAATTGTCACTGTTTAAATAATAAAGATGCTTTCAAGATTAAATGAGTAGAATAAGTTAATTAGATGAGTTTAAAATTTTCATTAAAGTTGGATTCGGAGAAATAAATTACGCGGTTTGAATAGTCAACTCTTTAAAGTATTTTTAAGCACGCAGTGCCGTTTAAAAAGAGAGAGATATATTCAGTCAAGAAGAAAGGAAGAACCTTCCTAGCTGCTGCCAATCATTTTCAAGAGAATTACTTCATATATAAAAGAAGCGTTATTACATTGTAAGGTATGCAGAGAACAACAGCCAAACTTTTAATAATCATTGCTAACAATTTTTTTTTCTATTATTGTTAACAATATTGGGGTTACAATTTGCAAATGTTCCAGAATACATATTGCATGAATACGTAAGTTGTTAATACAACGAGAAATTTGGTACAAAAAATTCGACGAGTACTTAGGATTACGTATATGTAGACACTCCTATTATGGGGTTACATGTGAAAATGCTTATGCAACAGCTGGGAAGCGGCTTGCTTAATCTACGGATACTATTTTAGAAATCTAATCCCATTTATATATTAGGGAGATATATGTACCTCTATTTCATATTTGGCGGAAAAAAGGCAAAAGAACTCTTGCAGGGCTCGAGGCTGCCCAAGGCTTGCTGGGAACCGCGTATATATGTTATGTGTTTGGGATTATTTGAATGATATATTGAATGAGCCATGCTCCTTAATTTAATTTATGAGAATACTGGCTGCAGCTTCCTTGCTCCTTCATCTTAATTTTCCGTAGGCAACAGCTAGGAAGGAACTTGCTCCTTCTTAACTGAACTTCTGTCCCTTTTTATTGGCCATATACGTGTTTGCTACTGTGCTCAAGGCTCACAAGCCTACTTCTACTATTAATTTTACGTATTGATCATGTAAGTTTAGGCTGCTAATTTTTGTAGTAATTTTCTTTGGTTCAGTTTAAAACGATGTGATGATCTTGAAACTCCTTATGTTTTCTTTCGTTCAGGTCCCGGTTCTTTGATTTAGAGGGAGGTACCACAAGGGAGAGCTCTGGTGAAATCAACTATGGAAGTAGTAGCGCTGGGAGAGTTTTGAAGCCAAGAGTTCGGCGACGCTTAGCCTTTGAAACAGAAAGGATCAGGACCAATAGACAAATATCAAAAGCTCCAAAATCTCGTTATGGCATTGTGGGCAAAAGCATGCTTTATCTAAAGATAGTCCTTAGCCCGCATGGTCCTTTGTGGAATTGGATTTTTCTCATTTCCTGTTTGATTGCAATTTCACTGGATCCTCTGTTCTTATACATTCCTGTAATCAGTGATGAAAAGAAGTGCCTTCGACTAGACAACAAGTTGGGGACTGCGGCTATTTTTCTCCGTTCGTTCTTGGATTTCTTTCACATAATCTACGTTATTTTCCGATTGCGGACGAAGTCTTTTGCTCCTTGTTGGGAATATCCTCAGCGAAGTCTAAATGAATATGCCCAGGAAATTACAAGGAAATATTTGCTGTTCTTCTTGCCAATTGATCTTCTGGCCATTCTTCCACTCCCACAGGTAAACTTGCATATAAGAATTTTCTTGATATTTTACAAGTATTAATATTATCCTCCAAGTATTATTTCATGTCACTTATATATGGACTTTGAGCTTGCTGTATTATGTGCAGGTGGTGATTTTGGTTATCATTCAAACAACAAGGGGCTCAAAAGTTTTGAGTGGATTGAAGTTGTTAAAGTTTTTTGTTATTTTCCAGTATGTGCCAAGGTTAATCCGGATCTACCCATTGTTTACAAACGTTACAAGGACTTCATGCAAATTTGATGAATCTAAATTCTTCAAAGCTGCGTTCAATCTTCTTCTTTATATGGTTGCAAGTCATGTAAGTAAAAAAAATATCATTCACTCATTAATTTGCAAGATTAATTTTTTCTTTTGCAAGATCAATATTTTCTTCCTCTTTTGTCTTTCATTCATTTCTAAATGCTTGACCAGGTTTTAATGTACAATGCTCAATTTTTTAACTACTCTTTTAAAAATATTTGTCTGGCCATGTTTCTTTTTTTTGACATACTCGTGCTACCACCAAATGTTCTTATTTATTGTTGCTGTAGAGACTTTGCCTTCTCTTAGAGTTCCCATCTATTTAATACAATAAGCAAGTGTTTACATTCGCAATGTGCATGACTGGTGATTGATGAACGCAAAATCCAAATAAATATCTAATAGCATACTCAGGGTAGTTTCATTGTCAATTTAATTCATATAATTTCTTGGAGATTAACCAGTGATGGTTTTTCAGGTTTTTGGAGCCTTGTGGTATTTTTTTGCCATAGTAAGAGAGGTAGCGTGCTGGAAGAGTGCCTGTATAAATCATACTGGATGCAGTCATGCTTCCTTCAACTGTCATGACACTGCGGGGAACAACACTTTTGTAAAGGATTTTTGCCCTACAAAACCACAAAATACATCTATATTTGATTTCGGAATATTCCAAGATGCTCTTCAGTCTGGTATTGTGGAGGTGACAGATTTTCCACAGAAGTTCTCTCATTGCTTTCTATGGGGGCTCCAAAATCTCAGGTTTTTGATTCAGGCTTCTATGGTTAAAGTTTTAGCTTACCTGATGCTCATTAGCAAATTACGGCCAGTGGCTTGAATTATGTTTTTATAATGGTCAAAATTTCTTTTATTCTTAATTGAGAAGGTGAAATTTCTTTTTATTTCCTCAACCGATATCTGAGCATATATATTTTCTGATATATGATCATTGCATTCAAATTCTTGCAGTTGTTTTGGTCAAAACCTTCAAACAAGTTCCTACTTTTGGGAAAACTTCTTTGCCATTGTGATTACTATTTCTGGGTTGGTGTTCTTTCTCTATCTCATTGGAAATATACAGGTAGCTGTCTCATTGGTATCCAGTATATGATTTCCGATTTTGTCCGTGTCCCTTAATTTTTATGAAACAGATTAAGTTGTTTATTTCAATTAATATGAACTGTGTGATTTGTGTGGAAACAGATATATCTACAGTCAAAAACTATAAGATCGGAGGAGATGAGACTCAAGGGGCAAGAAATAGAGCAGTGGATGGGTTTTGGAAAGCTCTCTAGGGATCTCCAGCAGAAACTTAGGAATTATCGACAATACGTATGGCGAGAAACCAAGGGTGTTGATGTAGAGAATTTGCTTAATAATCTCCCCAATGACCTCAAAAGGAATATTAAGAGTGAACTAGGCTTAGAACTGCTCCTGAATGTAAGTTTCTCCAGTCCCCTTACAGAGTTTAAATCTTCTATTTATTGTTTACTCTTTCTTTTCTCAATTTATGAAGTTGAACAAACTGAAACTAGTTAGTAATTATATATAACGCATTCCATAATCTGTCTACTCTGCTCTGTTTTCCTTCCCCTGTATTTAACTAACTAGAATTTTCTTCTTAAACTTCTCCTGACACTAGTTTTTTCTTGGATTTTAAGGTGCCATTGTTTCAAAACTTGGATGCAAAAACTCTAGATGACATCTGCAGCTTTCTCAAGCCAGTGCTTTACGCAGAGGAAAGCCACATTGTTCTGGAGGGTGATAGAATTGATGGGATGCTCTTTGTGATGCGAGGCAAATTATGGAGTGCCACTATGGTGGGTGGAAGAATGAGTTTTCAAAGCGGTTTCTATCTCAGTGCTGGTGACTACTATGGGGAAGAACTAATCTCATGGGCTCTAGATCCTAACTCCTCTCATTACCTCCCCATCTCAAGTAGAACTGTCCGAGCTGCCACAGAAGTTGAAGCATTTGTTTTAATGTCTGATAACTTGAGGGCTGTAACCTCGGAGTTTTCGAGGAGGCTTTGTTATAAGCAGCTTCACCATGCTTTCAGGGTTTACTCGCACCAGTGGAGGACTTGGGCAGCTTGTTCTATACAAGCAGCTTGGCGCCGCTATAAAAGAAGAAACCTTGAAGAGTTTCTGAATGCCGAAGAGAATAGGTTACAAGGTGAATGGGCTGCAGGTGGAGGGATTACTTCAAGTTTAGGTGCTACAATTTACCCATCACGATTTGCAGCTCATGCACTTCTTGCTGCACAGAGCAACCGTTCCTTGCTACTTCATAAGCCAGCGGAGCCTGATTTTAGGCTTGCTATTAGGAAAATGCTTATGACTGTGAGTTTATTTTATCTTTTGTTGCATTTGTGCCCTTCTATACTTATTAATTTATGAAGCTGAAAAAATAGGAATTAGTTGGGGATGATATGCAATGCCTTCTATAATCCGTCTCCTCTAATTTACTCGGTTTTAATGTTCCCCTTTCTCTAGGATTAAATGAGGTGTTGTTCATTAATTAACTAAAAGTCTCTTCCTAAACTTTTCCTTGCTCGTGTATTTTATAGGATTTCAAGATGCCTCTGTTTCAATCGTTGGACGCGAAAACTCTGGATGATATTTGCATTTATCTGAAGCCGGTCCTGTACGAAAAGAAAAGCTGGATTTTTCGGGAGGGCAGGCCGGTTGATAAGACGCTATTCATCATGCAAGGCAAGTTAGATTCCATGACTAGCAATAATATTAATGGTGGAACACTTGGAGGTTTCTTTAACTTGGCACATCTTGGGACCGGTGACTTGTGTGGAGAAGAACTTCTCACATGGGCTCTGGATCCTCAGTCTTCATTTAGACCCCCCAATTCAACCAGAACTGTAGTAGCCCGTACAGAAGTTGAAGCGTTTGCTCTAACGACTGATGACCTGAAGGCTGTTGCTTCCAAATCAAGGAAGCTTCGCAGCAAGCTTCTTCGGCATACCTATAGGTTTTACTCGCAGCAGTGGAGGACTTGGGCAGCTTGTTCCATACAAGCAGCTTGGAGCCAATATAAGCTACAGAAGCTTCAACGTGAAAAAGAGAATATGGTGCAATTGCAAGACACATTGGCTAAGGCCGGTGGAAGTTCGCCAAGTTCAGAAGCCACCCTTTTTGCATCACGACTGTTTGCTACTGATGCACCGCGTAGCGGCGCTCGTAAAACAAGGTTGCTGGAGAAAGTGCCGGCCGTGCCAAATCTGAAGCCAGTGGAACCTAGCACTGCTGAAGAACAGTAGGTGAAGGTGAACGCTCAGTATTTGCTTTTTACGCTTGATTTTGTTGTTATAAAAGTCGAACTATTATTTAACCTTTACGCTTGATTTTGTTGTTGTAAAAGTGGAATTATTATTTAACCTTCCAAGAAGGAAAACAAATGAAAAAAATTGTATTGCACTAGAGATGGCAAAAAAAAAAAAAACGGCCTGACCTGAGCCTGTGTTTTTCGGTGGCTCCAACCAGGCATATTTTTTAAATACTAGGACTAGGTTCGGGCTTCGCGTAAAGAACCTGAGTCTGGCTTGAAACCTCGATAAAAATATGAAGAAATAAAAAATAAATTTTATTTTAATTAAATTACACATTTTAACATTTATCTAACACACTCATAACATATATTTAAAGTTTTTGTTTGGGGAAAAACAGGAAAGATAGTAGAACGCCAGACGAATGAAATAACTTCAGTGTAATCTAAGATACCTGGCATGATTCGAGGTACCCCATATGATTAGAGGTACCTGACATGATTAGAGGTATCCAGCACGATCAGAGTTACCTTGCATAGATTGGGGTACCCCGTATAATTTAAGGTACCCAGTATAACTCCAGAGTAACTCGAGGTACCCCGCATAGATCGGGGTACCCCATGTCACAGGAGGTACCCAATAGATCCGATTCAGGAGAACCCTCTGAAAAAGTCCGCCATGAGAAACGTCTCCACCTCCTAAAAGATAATATTCGATTTTGTCAGAATTAGGAATAAAAACATCGTACTAAAAGGAGAGGGACAGCCACCTGCCACATCTGCCAAAAGTGAAGGACATTGTCCCAATGACAGTGGTCCTCAGCTGTCTACCCGACAGCCATTGCAGAGATACCCTGGACCACTCTCCAACGCGCGCCACGTTTCCAACGGATGAGATATGCTACAAACATGCACATAACGGCCCAAAAATCATAAAAAGATAAAAAGACGTAAACCAAAAAGAATACACCACGCGGCAGCTGAGGTACTCTATATATAAAGGTGTCTAAGTTTTACTCTCCATGATGTTATTATTCTTCCATCAACACTCACACTCTTCAAAATAGGGTTTCTTCAACTTTAAAACCTGATTTACAGAGGGCTGACCAGCTCTCTTTGCCATAAAAAGCTTGAGTTTGCTAATTTGAGCGTCAGAGTGTGAACGTCGGGATACCATAGCTTCACCTCTAACATTTATTTCATTGTTTTGCAGGCATGAAGCTCATTTGGAAGGACTTTTTTTCTTGGTTCTGACTTTTCTCCATTGTTGTCACTCCCTTTTCTCTTCTCACCTCCCCGAATTTTCGATACACCGCGCACAACAAACCGGTAAGATACCTTATCTCCCCTAAAATTAAAAATTCATTGCTCTAAATAAGTTTATCTTTTTTAATCTCCAAAATCTGTCGAAAACAGTTTTAAATCCTATTAACCCAACTTTTAAAGCTTAATCTAATAAAAATCAAATTTTATGCATTATAAATTTGTAAAATATAATGATTTTTTTTTTCAAAAAGATAACACATAAATTCAAACTTTTAGTCCTGTTCCTAAAAGACCCATCTCGAGGTGGGTTGGACCCATCCTGACAATGGATATGCTCGGGTGATCGGGTCACACTCGAACTTTGCCAAGCACTAGATTTTGCCAATTTGTACGACACTAGAGTAGAAAATCATTGTTAATTGGTGTTTGAATTATTTTTTACCATCGACGACATGGTACTTGGCTGTATTAGTTAAATGATTGAGGGCAGATGAAGAAGTAAATTTAAAATTAAAAAAAAATTACGCTTTATGGCGAAATTTGGTCAAAACCCAAAAGAATGACATGTTCATCGTATGTTTACCAAAAAATTGTGGCCGTCATGTCGTTTCCATGATGATTCATCGAATGTAATGTCGTTTAGAAAATGGTTTGACACTCCACAAGTTGCGAGGATAAGTTCCTTGCTTTGGTAAGTTCAGATGCTTCCTTAAACAATTTCTTGCCTAATTCAAGAGGAATAATTTTTTTTTCCAAATTTTTTACGAAGCCAACAAAATAGGAATTGCCACCAATTATTCATGTTTCCGAGTTTGATACTAATTCCTCTCTATAGTTAGTTTCTGAGTCACTCCGAAATTGCCCTTTTTTTTATATATAGTTATATAAGGCCTCTATAAGGTTGTTTGTTATTCAGTAATACATACAATAATTAAACAAGTACATAAGTACACTTGCTGATTTTACTGCTAAAAGAAATAGTGATTGCGGGCGCTGTGGCCTATGAGGAGTGTATGTTATTGATACCTTCAGTTGTTAAGTGTCGGTTTCTTGTTGCTAAGGTAACTTACATCATTTATTCCTTAAAACAATTTCTTTCCTAGTACAAGAGGGAATTTTTTGCATTTTATTTTATCAAGTTAACAATATATATATATATATATAGTATTTGAGTCAAATTAGTCTTTCTTATTTTATATTTCTTTCCATTCACGTTACTGAGTTTGAAATTAATACCTAAATTTTAATTAATTATCTTGCTCGAGTCAATTTCGAATTGCGCTTTTTATAGCAAACACACACTAGCATTACACTTGCCGATTTTATATAATTGACGATTATTAATGTCTGCCATTAGAAAAAACCTACTCCTAAAAACACATGGTGGCTCATTAGAATCTTTAGCACGAAATAACTTAATGGATTAGAACAATTTTTTTTTATAGACGCTTGATAGTTAATACACTAATTTCATACAAAAGGCCTGCCTCTGCTTTTTATCTCGTGGGTGATTGCTGGCCCATAATTTACAGAGTGAGTGGTTGTATTGAGTTTTTTTTCTTTTTAAAAAAAATCTTTTTCTTCTTATATAATCCTCTGCTTCATTGGTCTATGTTATTGATAGTTCCTTGTTATTCATGTTAACTTCCGAGTTTGAAATTATAAAAGTCCTTTCTATATATAATTTTCTTGTTGGGGTCAATTTGTAGTTGCCCTTTTTTTTTATCTATACGGTTGTTTTGTTCTTCGTATAACACACAATATATATCAGTACTCTCGCCGATTTTAAATCTAAAGAAAACATTTGTTGCAGGCGTTATGAAGAGTGTTAGTAACCGCTTGAATGTGGAAGTTTCTGACGATATCATCTATGAAATCTTTCTAAGATTGCCTGCAAAATCGCTTCTACGCTTCCGATCAATCTCCAAGATATGGCGTGACATAATTGACAGCCACCCTCCTTTCGCTATCATGCATCTGTCAACACAAGTCTCTGCCGCTGCTGTTGCTGAACCTCAAATACTACCTCTATCCTATTCACGAGGTTACAAAAAGACCCAACTTTCATTTATATACGACGGTAATGAGATCAAGCAGAGCCAACATCCGATCTTGGAGTTCTCAGAGGAAGTTCACGTCGAGTATACTGTTCAACTTGTTGATTGTGGCTTACTGTTGTTTCAAAATCAGGATAATCTCTTTTTATGCAATCCTCAGAGGAGAAGTTTTAGAGCTACCACAGCCATTACCAGTACCCTGGGAAGTTACTGTCCGGTATGGAATTGGATTTGATAGTACAATCAGATCTTACAAGATTGTTTGGGTCGGTCGAGAGTTATCTGCGCTGCGGAAAGTTCAAATTGAAGTTTACACTTTAGGCTCACCCTCATGGCGAGTAATCTGTCCACCAGAATCATTTTCTTTAAAACCTGTATCCATTTGACGGTCTATCTGCGTTTGGAGTTATACACTGGAGGAAGTGGGACAGTAGAAGGAAGAAAGCATGCATAATATCCTTTGACGTTAAGGTTGAGGAATTTAAAGAGACTCCTCTTCCAGATTTTGGGTGCCCTCGTAAACATATAAGACAGTTTAAATTAACTAATCTGAAGGGATTCTTGGCTGTTGTTTCTTTTCCTTCATCTGCACACCTAGAGATATGGATGTTGAAAGATTATCAAAAGAAAGAGTGGATAAGAGAATACAAAATTTGTACTCAAGTGTGGGAAAGAGGACCGTATAAGTGGCAAAGAGGACCGTATAAGTGGGCAAGAGGACCGTATAATACTCCCCCTAGAAAGGCTAATTTTCGTTTTTTGGGGAGTGGCGATATGGGGGCTTGCAGCCAAGGATTGGTCTTTGCAGAGAGTTTTGGTCATTGCAAGGTTGTTGATCTGCAAAACAAATGCATTTGGGACATGAAACTGCCAGAAGGATATAATGAGTCAGACAGAAGAACAT
The DNA here is from genome assembly GCA_029618585.1 of Citrus australasica. NCBI lineage: Eukaryota > Viridiplantae > Streptophyta > Magnoliopsida > Sapindales > Rutaceae > Citrus > Citrus australasica. The sequence goes on along the minus strand of JARCIV010000009.1, from coordinate 28,484,524 downwards.
TTAGTTATACAGGAAGCATTCTTTCTCTTAGAAACTTTGGCAATCCAATTGCGGAGATCCCTCATAAGTACAGGTTTCTAAAGACAGCACGTACGGTTTATGCTTCTCCATAACTTACTAATGGTATTTTGTAATTTGTAACCTCTTTTCTCTATCGAAGAAACAGATTATTTTTTGTGTTTTTTATTTAAATACTTTCAATTTCGGGTTCAACTAGTGAATTATCTGGCATGCTGAATTCTCTAGTAAATTTAGAATAACAGGTGAACTTCTGTAATAACTGATCTGTCATTTAATTTTAAGTAATACTAGACATTAGTTGGATTGATGAATTACAAAAATCCTTGCAATTAATAAGAATAAATATTGGAGGCCGATGTAGTAATATCCAATGCATGTCTCCATATGCAGATACACAAAGGTCGATGTAAATAGTAAAAGGAAACTGACGATGAGAGGAGATCAGTCGCCATGATTGTGTGCCCAAAGAGTAAACTTTTGTTTTCAATCCACATTGGTAATTGGCAATATGGTCTGCCACAAATTTGAACAATCTTGTATGCAATGGCTGTACTATCAAATCCCATTCGATAATATGCATGCTCCTCACAGCGGCACAATATTGAAGCATATGGTAGCGGCGGCTGCTCTAAAACTTCTTCTCTAATAGGGGCATTGTATAAAACGAGTTGCCCAGAATATTTATATTGGAAGCATAAAGAACCAAAGCCAAAATTCTAGAAATATTGCTCACTTATTTCATTTGAGAACTCTGAGATCTCTGATACTTGCTGCTTAACAATTTTATTAACACTGCCACCACTAATATACAATGTGAGAAAGCTATTTACAGAAAGCACAGAATAATAGCCTAAACTATGGTATTTGATGACCATTGACAAATACAATCAGCCAGCAACTACGTGATCTTTGATTAGCTTAATTTCACTTGATTTGTTGCTTGATCTGAGGAATTATAATCTGTTCGAATATTTCTACCATGTAAAGAATGCTTGAGTGCCAAAGCTTGCTTGCATTTTAGGGGAAAATTTAGTACTTTCTAAACATTTAATAATGGTGTTTATGTATATATAGGAATTTTGAGGTTTATTTAGAAAAAACATTATTGTTATAAAAGCAATCATTATTAAACAAGGAAAGAATCCTACTCCTGAAAGGTGATCGGTTAATTCATAAATTTTAGGCGCGGTGATTATCTTTCTCATATACCTTATGAAGCTATGTATTTATCTTATGTAGCTATGCATTTTAGTTGAAATACGATCTCAAAACACATCGCATGGCATATCGTTTATGATTACCAGAAAGAGTTTATTCTAGCCGTTTTATAATTGAATAATCGTACGATATGTCGGCTTAGAACTAAAAGCCTTGTATGACAACCAGAATCTGTCCGGTTGAGTTTTGGATAAAGAAGCCTATATAAAGTGTGGTTCTCTACAATCTTTGCGTGACGAAAACAATTGAGTGAGAGTTAGAGAGAGAATTATAGATTCTTGAGAAGTTCTCTGGTGGATTAATCACAACAATTATTAGTCCAAGTAATTAATGCAAGAGGCGGCCAAGTGCTCAATTAATTGAAAAGAAAAGAATGGATCCAGACGTTAAGGTGGAAGTTTCTGGTGATATCATCTGTGAAATATTCCTGAAATTGCCGGCAAAATCACTTTTACATTTCTGAAATTGCCGGTTTGTCACCTAACCACGTTAAGTGTCTCCGTTTTTCATCTTTTCTTTGATTGTGCTTGCGGATCCGATATTGAGTTCTTGATTTGATTTTGTTCTCTGTTTGTTACTTAATTGATTTGCCATTTGTTTCGATCAAGATTCAATCAGTTTTAGTTAGATCAAAGGGCTTAAGTTTTAACGATATACTGCTCGTTTTACTGAAGAAGCCTATGACTTCTATAATACTCAGATCGGTTCTACCTCAACCAGCTGATATAGCCGCAAAAAATTAGGATTTATGTGACGCCTTTCTAGACTGCAATACTTGAGGTGGTGAGACTGTCCCACACAAGTTTCAATTCCATCACTTTTGTGAGTTGTGACCACAAAACATGTTGTGACATCTGTTTAAGGGTGTGTTTGGGATTGAGATTGGGCAGCTGTAGCTTAAAAGTTACAGTATTAAAGTGTTTAGTAAATTTAAAATTTATATTTATTACATATTATTAATTTTTATTTCATAGTTATAATTTTTTTTCTACAGCAGCATCTCAATCCCAAATAAGACCTAAGACTAGAACGATGTTATCACAAATGACTAACTTAGGGACAATTTACTAATCTACGTCAGTCACTCACATAGTTGTGACATTTCTTATTTTCAAATAAAGAGTAAATTTTCTAAATCCCCTTTTAAAACTCTTAAGATCTTTTACGAAAATTACAAAAAAAATGACATATAATTATAAGAGAATTTTAATTAAATTTCATAATCACAAATTGTAAACATACTTTTCACAATAAAATTGCTGTTATTAGATAATTTATTTTTCATTATTTCAATATTATTTTGATTTTCTCAATATTATTAATCATATCCTCTCTCAGAGGAGAAGTTTTAGAGCTATCGCAACCAAGGCTATTGGACATAAGCAATAAAGCTGGGATAATGCATGGAATTTGATTTGATGGTACAGCCAATTCTTGCAGGATCGTTCGGGTGTGTGAAGAAGTTAATTTATCAGAGCCACAGAAATTTGAAGTTGAGTTTACCCTCTGGGCACACCTTCTAGCGAGTAATCTATCAGTTTCTTTTTCTTTACATGCATGCCAGGCTATGCACTTTGAGACCAGGAATCCTGAAAACTTGAAACAACGTATAATGACTTTTGATTTCAAAGAATTAGGAGTTGAAGAAGACTCTTCTTCCAGGTAGCCTGTCTCAAGATGGGCTATGGGGTAATTACATGATTGATTTGAAGGGATTTGTCGCTATTGTCTGCTTCCGATCTGGTGAAAAAATGGAGAGATGGGTGCTCAAAGATTATGGGAAAAAAAAAAAGAGTGCGTCAGAGAATACATAATTCGTACTCAAGTTTATGAAAGAGATCCCAAGAATAATAATAATAATATTGTTACAAGATCTGACGTACGTTTTTGGGTAGATGGAGTTGTTTGCTGCAGTCATGGGTTGTATTTTTCAAATTTGGGCTGTGGATCTACATTTGTTAATTTATCATAGCCAAATCTTTTGTTGAACATGGAATGTCCCCAAGATGAGAGATTTTAGGGACATGTATTAAGGGGGTGTAATACAATAGAGGTATTATAAAATCTCTTTTGCGGGACAATTTGAACATTACAACTTTGGTTGTATATACACGGCGTTCTTTCTCTTAGAGACTTTGGCAGTACAACTTAAAGAAGAGAGCCCGTAGAGTTTTTGTTTCTTCTCCATCCATATCCAGCTTGAATAATTACGGCTGTGATGGAGTGAGGCGTAGCGGAAGCAGAATTGATTGGATAGAAAATAATAGATATCGTTCTAATATTGGACCAAATCAATGCGATTAAATTACACTTTAATCGAAGTGTAATTATATCTCATTCTAACCCAAACGACTCAATAAGATTTTTAATAATGCGTAATGCGAGATTAAATGATGCTCTAATCCAAACGACTGTACAAAAGAGATTTTGATAGATAATCCCAGAGGGAATAATTGAATCTGAGCTATGAAACAATAACAAGACCTCTCTATTTATAATAAAGTAAACTCACTTCCCTAAGTTAACTTAAAAAGGAAAACTAAATCATAATTTTAAGGGAAAAGGACATTCAACCCTCCAACGTTTAGGAAAAGGGACAAAAAACCCCTCAACGTTTCAAAAAAGACTTATAACCCTATTTCCGTTAACAAACACCGTTTGTTTTAGCAATAAATTTATTTTTAATTTTTAATTACTATTATACCCTTATAATAAAAAATTAATATATTAATTTGAGATATACCACAATTAATAATTTTTTAAAAGCTTAAAATTGAGATACAATTATTTTTTTCCAAAATTATTTTCTATAAATTATACCTTTCTAACAATAATAATATGGTTTTGATTCCTCAAAGAAAAAGGGTTTAATCAAATTTCGTTTTATTAGTAATAATCACATATGAAAGGTTTGATCATTAGAAAGGTATAATTTATAGCAAATAATTTGGGCAAAAATGTAATTGTATCTCAATTTTTAGTTTTAAAAAAATTATTAATTGTGACATGTCTCAAATCAATATATTAATTTATATTTATTATAAGGGTATAATAGTAATTAAAAATTAAAAATAAATTTACTGTTAAAACAAACGGTGTTTATTAACGAAAAGGGGATTATAAGTCTTTTTTGAAACGTTGAGGGATTTTTTGTCCATTTTCCTAAACGTTGGGGGGTTGAATGTCCTTTTTCCTAATTTTAATGGAAATAAAAGACTAAAATGCATACCTTAATTGACTCAAACTAAAATAGAAAATCCTAAGACAATAAATATTCTAGAATCCTGAATTACCTAAAATGACGTAAATTAACTTCCTACATCAGGTTGTTTGCATTTCTCAATAAGATAGTATCTCTTTTTTCTTTAATTTCCGAGAAATCAAAATACGAAAGAGTTTTTTTTTCTTCTAATCTCCGAGTTCAATTAACAAAATATTTAGTATTTTTTTTCTTTCTTAATTTTTAAGTTATTTGTAAGAAATGATTACTTGCTTCTAGCAACTGCTTCAACAGTAATTAGATATTCACTACAAAAATCATTTGTTCGAAAAAGTTCAAATCTGTGTTCAAAAACTCAACAAGGGAATTGAATAAAAGTAAAATTAAAGTTGATGAAGGATTAAGAATTTACCATTAATTTAAGGGATCAATATTTTCTCTTGGTCCGATCATGTCTTAGATAAATAATTCAATTGTTGATTGGTAGTTAATAAATACATTATCACTAAAAAATATATAGTGTAAGATCTTTAAAAACTCAGCAGAATTTAAAATAAGAGAGGATCTTATTCCTAATTTAAGATGATGTAAGTCTACCAAACAAATTAATAAGGCTAAATAAAATAGAACAAATGCCACGTTACGGTTCTTTTGGGAACCACAAAATCGACGGCAAGAAAAGACTGGTGAGCGTGGATTGGTCATAAATATTGGCAAAAAGTAGAAAGACATAACACACGAGTCATTAATAATTTACATGTCAAAGAAAATTAAGAAAATAAAGACGAAAAGCAAACCCCAGTAATATGTGTGTGTGTGTATATATATATATAGCCCTTTTGATCGTTATTTTGCTTCAACCAATATGACGATGATGATGGAGCGATCTGTTGGTTGGCAAATCTCAACTATTTCACTCGTGCTGCTGCTCTTCTTTGCCTATGGTTCTTTCTCTTACTCTTTTTTTTTTTTTGGTATTTCTTTGGTTAATATTAATTAATTTTACATCTTGTACATCCAACGCAATAATTAATTAACAAATTAAATTTGTGGACATGTTGAAACTGAAGCAGAAATGAGCCCGGTGGCAGCAATGAACTGGTGGAATTGCTGGTTTGAGCCTCGTGAGTTTAATAATGTCGCGTGCGGGAATTTTTATTCTTGGAACAATTTCAATTGTAGTAATTTTTGCAACGCACAAGGTTTCCACGGTAGAAGCCACTGCTACAATTACAGATGCTTTTGCTATGAAAAATGTTGACTCTTCAATAATCAAGAGTCAAGACGTATAGTTAATTATTAAATAATAAATTATCCATGTATTAGTATGGTTTATTATTAATTTTCATTTGTACAGTGCAAGTTAATGTTTTCACAATCTTAATCTTTATTTACTTAAAAAACGTTCACTTTGGTCTTTATGATTTCTCACTTTTATTAAACTCCTTAACTTTTTAATTACCTATTACATTCCTAACATTAAAACTGTAACGAAAGAATATGGCCTAATGAAAATGACTTTTGATAGATTTTTGGATAATAAATTTTTATACTCAGACCATTATATATACAAAATTTATAATTTGCTGATATCTTAATTAATTTTGTTTTCAAAGGGTTCACAAATGCAAGCTATCTAATTTATGATAGAATTTGAATAAGAACTTTTAGATCCCAATATATGCCACGTCGATGAAGGATCAAGAATCGAGATTTTGTCTAAACCTAACAATTACTTGAAAAAAAAAAACACAAATCCTCAAAATTAATTAAATCTAATTAATTTATATAATTGTTGAGTTATATCCTACATTAGATAGTGAAGAGAAGATACATGAGTTTAAATAAGATAGGGTACTCCACCCAATATGCTAGACTTTTGGGTTGGATATTTAAAAATTCTAGGCCAAGCTCCCCAACAATTGATATCAGAGTTAAACACTAGTAGTTAAGAGTGTGGTGGTGCAATAACTGAGCTTTGAAAGGTTTGGAGTTGGGTGATGATTTCGTCTAAAAAGAAGATTGTTGAGTTGTATCCCACATTGACTAGTAAAAGGGAGACACTTGGATTTATAAGTATGATATATTAATTCACCCTATAGGCTAGTTTTTTTAGTTGAATATCTAAAAATTCTAAATCAAGCCCCCTAAACATAATAAAACAAATAGTCACTACACATGAGTTTATTGATTAGATGTCAAAGAAAATCATATTATAATCATATATATTTTTTATATATAGCCCATTTGATTAGGGGTGATCATAATCCAATATGATCTGCTCAATCCATCTGATTTGTAGAAATTCGATCTGTGGATTTGATTGGATTAAAAATTTAAAAATTTACAGTCAGTGGATTGGATATGAATTTATTTATGTAAATTGCAAAATCCGCAAATCTACAGAAAAATAAAAAATATTTATTTAATTAAAAAATTAAACTTGTAAATATGACATTGGTACTTACTAGTAAATAAATATGTTAAAATATAGTTACATTAACACCATATTATATCTTATCCGATAATAATATAAAATAAAAAATAATTAAATAAACAAATATACCTTCCTAAGCAGTTAATTTTCATGTACTAATCTAAAAAATGAGATTTTGTCTTTTTGGTGTGTTATATTTTGAAATTTTAAATGTATTTTCTATCTTTATTTAAACAATTAATTTATGTAAAACTTATTTAATTTTGAATTTGATCGGTAGTAAAATTATTTTTACATTAATTTTTTTATTTAGTTAGTTCATGAATAAGACATAATTAAAAAATTTTAGTTTGCAAACTAATCTGCAAAATAATAAATTAGATATGAATCGAGACAAATCCGCATTTGATTTGCAGACATATAAATTGGATTTGGATTAAATTTCACTAATCCATGGATTAGATTGGATTAAAAATTTATAATTCGTAAAATTATAAATCAGATATGGATTGATATCCAATCCACAAAATCTGATCCGTGAATACCCCTATATTTGATGGTTGCTTTGCATTGCGCTGCTCCTCTTCTTTGCCTCTCGTACTTATTTTCTCTTACATTGCTTGTGTTTCTTTGTTTAATATTTATTAATTTTATAGATTTTACATATCTATCGTAATAATAATTTGACAAACCAACAAATTAAATTTTGTGGATATTATTGTGTATATTGATATTTAAGCAGAAATTGCAGTGGGGGCAGAATGCGAGTCGATAGTTAAGCACTATAATGTTCTCCTGGATTGTTTTTAGCCATTGATTTTATGTTACACAAATGATAGATCTTGAAAATCAATCTAACCACCATGGGATACAAATATAGTATGATATCAATGGTTCAAAATTAAATTGTGTTAAAAATTTAAGTTAAAGATCCTTTGATTAAGAAGGATCGCCATGTGATTTCTGTCAATGAAGAAATTATTACCTGCCATGAAAATAAGTAAAGCAAACTACATGGTTTTCATAATTTAACAATTAAGCGCTCGATTTGCCTATGCTTGAAGCTATTCGGAGCAATTAATGCAATCAGGAATGATCAATAATAAACAAAATATGAATTAAGCATACATGCATCATGCATGCTTCATAATTGAGCCTGAAAATTGGAAGGAAAAAGAGATGCTGTAATTGGAAACACCGAAAATTTTTTAATTGAGAATTAAAATTCAAGACGAATCTACAACATTATGTAAAAATGTGAAAAAAAATATAATTTACAAAGTTGTAAATTCTTCGTGAATTTTAATTTGGAGCCTGAAGCTCAGACTTAAAAACACAAGCAACAATCCATCCCCATGTCTATGGAGGAACGCAAACCCTACCGACTAATCCGTCTTCATAAGGTTGTACTTTTGAGGTATTTCTGCAAAAAAAAAAAAAATTCTTTATGCTTAGGATCTGAATCAATTTCCAAGTAAATCTATACTTTTTAAAGTTACTTAGAATATTTATGTCATAAAAATTACAAAGAAGATGTAAAATTGGGAATAATGGTTGAATGATTTTGATTTTGGAAATAACAATTGAAAAATATTTATTTGAGTTTTGCCCGCTTCCTACATTGAGGTAAAAAAAAATTGCAATAATTGAAAAATATTTATTATATCTTATCCGATAATAATATAAAATAAAAAAATAATTAAATAAACAAATATAGCTTCCTAAGCAGTTAATTTTTATGTATTGATCTAAAAAATGAGATTTTTTTTCTCTTTGGTGTGTTATATTTTGAAATTTTGAATGTATTTTCTATCTTTATTTAAACAATTAATTTATGTAAACTTATTTAATTTTGAATTTGATCAGTAGTAAAATTATTTTTATATTAATTTTTTTTTATTTAATTAGTTCATGGATAGTACATAATTAAAAAAATTTAGTCCGCAAACCAATATGCAAAATAGTGGATTGGATATGAATCGCGTCAAATCCGCATTCGATTCGCATATATATAGATTGGATTTGAATTGAACTTTACTAATCTGTGGATGAGATTGGATTAAAAATTTATAATCCGTAAAATCGTGGATCAGATATGAATTGATGTCCAATCCGCAAAATCTAATCCGTGAGCACCCCTACATTTGATGGTTGCTTTGCCTTGCGCTGCTCCTCTTCTTTGCCTCTCGTACTTATTTTCTCTTACATTTCTCGTGTTTCTTTGTTTAATATTTACTAATTTTATAGATTTTACATATCTATCGTAATAATAATTTGACAAACTAACAAATTAAATTTCCTGGATATTGTTGTATATGTTGATACTTAAGCAGAAATGGCAGTGGGGGCAGAATGCGAGACGATTAGTTAAGCGCCATAACTGTTCTCCTGGATTGTTTTTAGCCATTGATTTTATTTTACACAAATGATAGATCTTGAAAATCAATCTATCCACCATGGGATACCAACTGCTATGATATCAATGGTTCAAAATTAAATTGTGTTAAAAATTTAAGTCAAAGTCTAAATGGATCCTAAATAACTCTTCTATAATCAGTCAATCATGACTCTTCTATAATCAGTTAAAAAAAAAAAACAATTAAGCGCGCGATTTGCCTATGCTTGAAGCTAGTCGGAGCAATTAATGCAATCAGGAATGATTAATACAAAAACTAATATTGTTTTTGGGTGTAAGATTTTTCTCCTTATAATAGGGGGATACATTAATTAATATTAAAGTTTAAAAATTGTCTTTATGTATGTCCAAGAAACAATATTAATAGGAGTAAACCGTTTATGTACAAATCCATATGTCAATATGAGCACGGAATCTTTTTGTTTTCATAAATTGTCAGACTAATCTCTCACAAGACATTTATGCGATTAAATGTAATAATGTATTGACTATTACTCATAAAAATTTGTGTAAGAATTTGTAAATTCTGCAAGAAAATATAGATTAAGTGCTCTCTTAATGCTTAGGATCTGAATCAATTTCCAAGTAAATCTATACCTTTTAAAGTTACTTAGAATATTTATGTCATAAAAATTACAAAGAAGATGTAAAATTGGGAATAATGGTTGAATGATTTTGATTTTGGAAATAACAATTGAAAAATATTTATTTGAGTTTTGCCCGCTTCCTACATTGAGGTAAAAAAAAATTGCAATAATTGAATTAGGCCTCGTTAAGAGCCTCTCAATCCTCGAGGTAACAATAAACGCTGGGCCAGGCTGAAAAAGAATTAGGCCTTATTCAAAAAGCTCATTAAAAGAGGCCGGTGCTTGGCCACATGGGCTTTAGGTTAGCTCGTGAGGCTCAATTTTTCATGGGGTTTGATATTTTTTTTTTATTCATTATTGATACTTATACAATTAAAAATTCGAAACATGCGGGGATTAGTCTGAGTTGTAGTACGAGTTTAAAAATATTTCTCACAATTAGAATTCACTCAGGACCACCTTATGGTTCAGACTAAAAAAAAAAATTCGAAACATGTTTTTGGCTTTGGGTTCGTTTGGGTCAAGTATTATCAACAAAAGCTTTACATTGCCTTTTGAAGTGTTTATATAAAAAAGTACTTTACACACTTCTTTAAAGGAATTTCAGATAATCAAGCAGATTAAATCGTAAGAATTTTAGATAATCAAGCAAATTAAATCGTACCTTCAAATATATGTATTAAACATTGGAATAAAAACAAAACTCGTTCAAGTGCTTGTACAAATTACTATTTTATCAAAATACAATATTATTATCTCTTTTTTCTTTGGCTCTTGAGAATCTCCTAGTGAAAGCCTGCCCCATTGCACGCTTTCACATACATTTTCCGGAAAAGTTAAGAAGAAAATTAAAGGTCGAAAAAAGAAGACGTGTTCATTCTCAACTGCACAAACACAACAACTTGATTTTTGAAGTTTACTTCTTTTGTTTATTCTTCTTTCACCTTGTGATTCGAAAACTTTATTTCATCAAATTATACCTATATTTTTGAAACTTCGTTATCCAAAGTGTTAATTGATTCAACTGATAAAATCTCTTAAAGTAATACAAAAAAAAAATTCTAGATTTTTTTTTTGTATTACTTTAAGAGATTTTTAGTTGAATTACAAATTTATTTATACGATTGTATCCTTCTTTATTAAAAATTATTTTTTAAAAAGAATAATTTGTCCATTTTCTTGAATTGTGACAAGCTGATAGCTTTAACAATATGGACAAAGGAGCAAATCATTTGAAAAACTGATGATGACCTTTTTTTTTTTTTTTTTTGTTGGAACCCATAAATGGATTTATTCGAAATCAAAGATGTAACAGCTCTTTTATTATTTAGCAAATTTTGTATTACTTTAGGCATGTGGGCAGTAGACTGGATTTGTATAAATACAGAATATTCCAAGAATAAATTGGCTTGTTCTCGTATCAAGATAAGAATCTAAGGATAAATACTCAAAGAAAAGTAGTACTCAAAGACAGCCCTTTGTTTATGCTGTTATTCTAGAAGGAATCTCTTCTAATTACAATTGAAATGACTATAAATGATTAAAGATATGAGTTGGACTATTGGCACCCCTTCAAACTTTTTTTTAAGCTGTTTTTTTGTTACAATTACATTTAAGGACAAATACTCTAATATTTTATCTCACTTCAAACTTGTATTTTCTCTCTTAAAAAAAAAATTAAAACTCTTATATTTTCTCTGCTATCAAACTCACAAATGTAGTTTTTTTTTTCTCAAATTCTCTATAATTCTTTCTTCAATTACTAAGACAATCTATTGATAATGAACAAAATACATTATGACAAAATTATTTACCTTTTTTTAAGGCTCATAATAAAGTTTTTTACATCATAATCTTACAAATATGTTATTTAATTAATTGATTTTTATAAAGAAGTTTATCACCCATAAAAGTTTGTTTGTGAGGAGAAAGAAAATAATAGAAAATTAAAAGACTCACAAATTAAATGTATTTATTTAAAAATAAGGGTATTTTTGACATTAAACGTAACATTATTGAAAAAGGGGTTTCAAAAGAATTTTAGAGGAGTGCCAATAGTCCACCTCTAAAGATATATATGAGATTAAATAAATTATACTTCAATCAGTTTTCACCGTTCATCAAGCGAAATTGATAGATGTAGACTTGGCTCAATCATATTGATTTTACTAGATTATTGGTTAAGCAACGTTGTGAGGGTAATTTCAAGTAATATGTAACATCATACAAAAAGTGTTACACATTTTTTTATTAGAGTAGTGATATTTAATTTGCCCATAAAGCTGCGGAAGCGTCCAATAGAATTATAGAAATGGCATCCCAATGCTGCTGTTGTTGTTGTTTCTCACTTGTTGAATTCTTTCTGTTTTTTTTTTCTCCCCTCAGAAATTAAACATGGATGATAAAGAGAACAATAGGCAAATATCTTCTTTAAATTTTTAAAGAATCAAGTGATGTAGAATCCTAGAATTAAAACCCTAGGTTGTGAGATAAGCTAAAGAGGTACATTATTGTAGTAATGGTATTGAAATTTTTATCTCATCAATAATGTTGCATCTTCTATTAAATAGGCATTCAATTTGGTTCGGTAAATTGTGTTGCGTCATTGTGTTGATTTTTTTGTTCTCCCCTCTCCATGCTTGTGAAGGTGTAATCGGCAGTGAGGCCCGCCACAAGTGATCATGCATATGACTAGGGAGACACATAAAAAGAACTATTTTAAAGACATCAAATCATATCTAACATTGAATGCTTTTTTGTGATTCGATCGAGTTCAATTTATTAATAACGTTAAAGACCATGCTGTTTGCGTGGCAGCATTAACTAATTAAAGTTCTCTCATGTAGTTTTAATTGAACAGAAATGTTAGTAGTGTAACGCCCATCGCACATTGTGGCGAGTCAATTATCAATGTCTCTACAAAAAGTTGCAATTATAAAGATTTGAAGAGTTATATTGTACAACACTATTAATTAATCTGATTATATATGTTACTTAGTGGATGCTGCCTTGGTGGGTTTGCTGTATCGTTCGACAAGATTAATTAATTATGCTTGTTAGTTAATTAATCTAGGTTAGCAATTCAATTGATTCTTTCCAATTTTATTCTCTTTTCAAACGAAAAATCATGTAACATGGTTCATTCGTGCGCTGATATGTTACCCACTTCACATGGTTTTTCATTACTTTAATTTGTTGGGGGGGAAAAAACATATCTAAAGACAAAGACACAAAAGTGGAAATTTTTTAAAAAAAAATGTATACAAAATTCGAACTAACAAAAGTTATAGTTCAAAATTAGGTCACTAATATAATGCGAAGAAATGAACTTTTTATCTTTTTAAATCTCTCAAAGTTTATATATCCAATCAAGAAATTAAGAAACTTCCAGTTTAAATGAATTGTTTTGTATGCAGTACGAAGTAGCTTATGAAATGTTCACGGATTACAAAAGTTATGTATAGCACATGCTCATGTCTAAACTAGTTTATTAGTTAATCATTTTTTTTTTGTTTTGACCACGAGGTATTTTGGAGAGGGCCCAACTGTGGGAGGCACCTTTAAGCCCGTATCATAACTCAGACTAGAAGTCCCCGCTCGAACCGAGAGACACAGATTCTCCCAATAAAGACGACTTTCCTGCGACTCGAACAGAGGAGCAAACCCAATCAAGCCACAAAAGTTATGTATAGCACATGCTCATGTCTAAACTAGTTTATTAGTTGATTATTACCTTATTTCTTCCCGTACATATGTTGGTGTATGCTTCATAGTCTATTAATATATAACTAAAGGCAGTCAATTAGCCACGGTTCACGCTGCCAATGAGAGTCCGAAATTATTTGACTCTCAGAAGTCAGAAGTGCTCAATAATGCAACAACCCAGACACAAAATGTCGCCCTAGGGCTAGCTTGACACTTGTATTGAAACCTGAAGGGACACGTACACCTACCCTTCAAGCTCTCGTGAACTCGCTTTTAAGTTCACGGTATTCTAAGCGTCGCTGACTTGGAATTAAAATCCAGAAGCTGACAACCTGAATCCAAAGAATGTGCGTACATGCTCTGCAATAAAAGCTTTCCTTGGAGAGGATTGCTTCCTTTCTTTCAGAAAAATAACATGAATGTGTCTGGTCTTCTTATAGTTTAAAGAAGATGTGAGAATCCCGAAAGCATTTAATTTTGTGTTTGATGAATGAGTCAGCAGTCGGCACTTGGTTCCCCCTTACAGGCCAGGATCAATAGTATAATCTTGTCTGCTGGAGTAACTTGTTTTTATCTATCATTAGCATCACATATTGTCGTGTTATAACTGTAACAAGCACATGCAGCCATTCAGAAATTTACAGCAATCCCTCAACGTGCGTGTCCCATTTTTACACATGTCAGAAACACTCTTGTTGCTCGCCTTTCTTTTAGCTTTACCGCAGGGGGCTGTTAATTTTTAATTATTCGATTTATTAATTTTGTGTAATGCTCGCTTTTGAGGCCTAAGGCTCTATTTCTTTGATAAAGTTTCCTCTTTCAAAATTAGAGTTCTTTTTTGCCTGTTTGCATAGCAAAATGCAAAAGAATAACTAGCATTGATTATTACAAAGATTGTGAAAGGAATTGACCTTTTTTTTTTTCCTTTTTTTGGTTTTAGAATTATATATATATCGTTATTAACACAGTTTTGGAGAGATTTCCTAAAATCTCAACAGAGCTAAAATTGAAAAGATGGTAAATCTTGTGCAAAGGGGACTTGAAATTGTTTGGCCACAGCTTTATGAAGCATACCTAACCCTTGTTGACAAATCTGTTTCCTGAAAAAGAGCCAACTCCCAGGCAACTCTAAAGCCTCTCTTATGCATACACCTAATTGAACAATTTGAAATGCGAAAAGAGAAAAAAAAATCAATGAGTGTTTGTTTATTCTTTTACATGTAAAGTGATAATTAATAAGAGTCTCACTCATATGCATGATAATGATGGAGTACCCAATGACGGAAGATTGATGCTTGAAAGACGCGAGCAGCGCCTATCGACTGAAATGGTAGTTGATTGATGAAAATGTATTTATTATGACTTTAATGGACCAATAAATTATGAGCATACAAATAGCTTCTTTAATCTAATAATAATCTGTGCAATTGAATTTGCGAATTATTAAATATGTTTAATTGAAGTGAAAAGGACTGTTAGAGCTGCAAACAAAAGGTCATTTTGAGTGAGTAGTGAGTTCACTCAACAGCGGCTGTGCAAACTTGTCCTTGTGACGAATGCTTCAATCTGACATTGGCTCTTGCAAGGGCTGCTATTTGCTTGCAAATAATTGAACTAAGCCGCACATTTCCTGCCTTTTTCCTTTTTATTCTTTGTTTTGAAAAATATTGCGTAATGCAGACGTGCTGAGACCTTTCGAAACTTGAAAGGGCTCAAATCAATAACCGATGGAATTATTTGCCGACTACACAAAGTACATCAATATATATATATATATATACACAACTACTGCAGATTCTGATGCACAATGCTTGCTATTAACTTTGCCTTTGTAGACTTTTTAATTTGAAAGTTGAAACAGAAACCCATTATTTATTTGAAATGATTAGGGTGTTTCACATCACTTTCACACAAAAACAATGACGGAAGTGGATAAGTTAGGAATCAGACCAAATAAGTCAAACCTGTGTACTTTCAATTTTGCCCATTGAAATTTGGTCATTTTAGATTTAGGCTTACTATTATTATAATTAGGTTTAGTTTAGACGAGACTGAAACCAAATGACTTATTTAAAAAAAAAAAAACGATTGATTAATCGAAGCAAAAACGTGAGAATTTTAAATATAAAAAACCTTCATTAATTACTGATATGGGATATATTATTATTGATTGAATTAAAAATATGATCGGACTTACATAGTTTATATATATATATATATATTACCAACCAATTATATATCTCATGCCACATAAATTTGTATATGATTGTTTGAACAAATATTTGTAGTTCTTATAATTATCTATCTAATTAGTTAAATCAAATTGATTGATTGTAAATTTGCAATAGAAACGAGGAGAGTTAAATATGTTGAATCTTAATTCTGATATCATATTAACTAATGATTTAATCGTCACACTGTTGAACATGTCGATTTTAAGATTTTTTTTAAGATAAAAATCCATTGGAATTTTCAGTTGCCACTCTTTATTATTTATTAAATTAGAAATGATTTAGCCACAAACTCTTTTACAAACTGATGTGGCATTAATTAATTAGTTGAATTAAATATTTCTTGACCCACATGATTTATTTATATTATTTTATATTTTCATTCAACCAGTGAATTAATGACACATCAGTTTGTACAAAGTAAGTTTGCACAAAAGTTTGTGGTTGTATCATCATTGTTATTAAATTGACTTTCATATGCATAATTGAACAAATCAAATGCTAATTCAATGTCACATTACCAGTCACAGTACATATATGGAACCATAATCCATACAGTGTCGTTTTGTCGGCAATCATATGTTGCAAATTTTTATATCTCTAGTGTACTGATTCCTTGTCAAAATGATTGAGGTAAATGAAACACATCTAAACAAATATTGCGGCAACTAAGTTAGAGTTTTTGATATCTATTTCACACACACACACACACACTATTCCATTGTATTTATTTATTTTTTTTTTTGTCTTAACCACGAGGTATCCTGGGGAGGGCCCCAACTGTGGGAGGTACCTTTAAGCCCGTACCACAACCCAGACTAGAAGTCCTGGGGAGGGCCCCAACTATGGGAGGTACCTTTAAGCCCGTACCACAACCCAGACTAGAAGTCCTGGGGAGGGCCCCAACTATGGGAGGTACCTTTAAGCCCGTACCATAACCCAGACTAGAAGTCCCCGCTCGAACCGAGAGGCACAGGTTCTCCCAACAAAGGCGACTTCCCTGCGACTCGAACTGGGGAGCAAACCCAGTCAAGCCACTTAAGGGGACCCCATTGCCAGTGGAGCCAACACTTTGTTGGTATTCCATTGTATTTATTATTGTAGAAATAGACAAAAAAAATTTAATAGAGGGATGACAAAAAAATTCCTAGTGATCAAAATATTGAATATTCCTAGAAGCCATACATAATGAGATATTTTCCTATTAAAAAACCCTCGTGGGACATGAACGAAAAGAAGTGCCAGTTCTTATTAAAAAAAAATATAGATAAATAAAAACTGAATTTTGAGAACAGGAACAATTTACATATTTTTTGTCATAATATCAATTTCATGACATAATCATTGGTAACCGTTTTTATTTTATTAGGAATCATGTGATGAAATGCATAAACTGAATTTAAAGACAACGTGCCATATTGCATGAATTTGTCGTGTTTTAATAATTTTTGTAATTTTTTTTCTTAATTTATTACCGAATTTCAATTTCACACACACACAGATACACTTACTCTTTCATGCAAACACTCTCATTTTTTTTTTCATACGGAACGTTAAAAAGCTATTTAATTTAATAAAGTAAGTGCAGACATGTTATTAAACCATATACCTTCCGAGTTAGTTGAATGCTGATTCTATTAAATCGTATGATTTAATAGTATGTTTGCATGAAAAAAATCAAGGCTCCTACATCCGAATAATTTTCTCTTTTTACAAAGTAATAATTATTTACAACATAAATGATCATAAGGAAAAACAAATCTTGACCCCAAAATTTGTTTAAATAATCGCTTAGATTCTCATAATTTAATTCATAAGTGGCTCTCAAAAAGTTTCTAATTTTCCTTTTTTCAGTTTGTGCCAATCTTTTGCTAAGTTATAAGATTTATATCAACCAAACTATTATTAACAAAAGGGCTTCAGCCTATCTGAATTAAATTCATGTATCAAGCTTCATATTCGTAGCCCAATAACTATTTTCATAGATATTTTGTAATATCCTCTTAACAACTATTACTAATATCTTCTCGTACTCATTACGTCCTAGGATTGCTTGACAAGTGGCGTTCAGAATTTACAAAAGCCTTTAATGGCCGACACAAGTTTAACAACGCTCGCTGGTTACAAGCTTAAGATATGTGTCCGCATGCATGATTCTCAACGTGTTCTCATATGTGTAGTTTGTGAAACTTTCACCAAAATATTAAATTTCAAAACTAAATTTACCAATCTGTAATATCAGTAGCTATAAAATAAATATCTCGAATCCATAGACTTAATTTATTTGTTTTATATTTTTTATTTCGTTTTTAGAACATGCTTGACAAATATTGATCGTGCTTTGTTATACAATATATTCATTCCGTATAGGTTTTGGATTATATGTTTGAATGCACAATTCCCAACATCTTCTTGTATCCATACTTTTTTTTTTTTTTTGAAACTGATTAAGCATCAGTTGGTTACTGTATTACACAGAGATATATACAACTGCTATGACAGCAGGGCATTACACTGATAATTACAATCAGATATATATACATGGGACTTATATTATTACATTTATCCTATGAAGTACATGCTCATCTAAATACCCCTCATAGAAGAGGGATGTCTCCACTACACTCGCATTTCGCAAGGGAGAAAGACGTTATAAGAATACTCCGCACAATTAAATTTAATTGAGGGAGTTTTTGAGTCCGTGGGGACTCGAACCATTGCTCTCATAGTCATGCTTAACTTTGAGGGCAATGGTCCACCACTGGGCTACAAGCCCAAGTGGCTTTGTATCCATACTTAGTGCAAAGCTTTCGGTAAGATATAACATTCCAATACCAACGAAACATAATGTTAAAACTAACTTATTTATTTTGCGATTTTTTTTTCTTTGGTATATTAAACCATATACCATTGGACCGCGACTAATTCACGTAAGAGAGATTGTAATATCTCTTTAAATAATTAATTAGTTAATTTATTTTAAATTAATTAAATGAAAAGATATACCTACTCTAAAAGGTATCTTTATGTGAAGAGTTGTATTATTTATGAATATATGTATTTTTTTCATTAAAAGGTTGTGTCATTTGTGTGTAGACAAGTCTCTTCATGAATGGATACTTTATTTTCTATAAATACTCCACCTTATTATAAGTTCAAAACATGCTCTAGAATACAATTTTATTGCTAGATATTGTATTCAAAGTTTGTTGTATCTTAGTGGTAATTTACCATTCAACTCCATAACAAACCAAGTGTGGTGAGGACAAATAAAATCTTAAAGGAAAGTATCTACACACGCTTC
The DNA here is from genome assembly GCA_029618585.1 of Citrus australasica. NCBI lineage: Eukaryota > Viridiplantae > Streptophyta > Magnoliopsida > Sapindales > Rutaceae > Citrus > Citrus australasica. Next base: position 28,465,385 of record JARCIV010000009.1, on the reverse strand, counting down.
AAACCTATCTATTTTTTTTTTCTTCACTTGCTTCTATATTCTTAAAAAAAAAAAACTCATACAATCTTCCGTGGTAGTATAATAAAATAAGTAAAACCTTAAACGAAAGTGTTTATGCACTCCTCAAAGCTGTCTATTTGCTTTTGTTTGTTTGCTTTTATATTCTTAAAAAAACTCCAACAATTCAGATTCGAGCCTAGTAAGAATTGCATTCCCAAGTCTTGAACTGAGAATCTTGATTAAAATATAATAGTTTCATTCCATCTAATCTATGCGTTTGTTGATATTTTGCGATTCTTATTTATTTCATATAATTTTAAGATTAATGTGTTTCTTTTTAAAGCGAGTCCTCGCTAGATATGGCCAACGGGCCGTGTCATGCCAGCCCAAACCCATCAAAGGAAGCCCACGCGTGCTCGTGCTCGTGTCGTGTCGTGCCCACTATACGTTTCGTGTCGTACCGTGCCGTGCCCATTATGCGTTTCGTGCAATGCCTAGGAAAAAAAGTTCACTAACCTTTTTTCTTTTCTTATTTTTTTAAGAGCGCATGCCAAGTTGTTATCTTATTTTTTTCTTTTGGATCCATGTGCTTTTATTCAAATTTAATAGAATAAAAAATTCAAAACTCAAGTCCATATTCAATAATAACAAATTAATAATAATAAGAGAATGTAATATTAGTTGCTAAGTTTGACTCTATGATAGTAGAATTCTTTTTTAGTACTTTATAATAACAACAATAATAATTTTTTTTAGGGTTGACTTCATTGTTAACTTAGAATTACGTAGAGTCATACATCATAGTTTATAATAATATTAATACATATTTATAAAATCATGATATTAATTATTTATTTAATAAATTATAAACATAAATCAATTATTTTTTTTTGAAACTAAGAATTAAATAAATTTAAAAAACTTGAGCTAATAAAATATATTAAAAGATTCAATTTCAAATTATTTATAAATTATAAATAATAAAATAATAAAATTTTAAGTTTATTTTCATTAAAAAATAAAACGTACTTTTTCGCGTGCCGTGCATTGGCCATCTCTAATTATATCGTGTTTTTAAGACCAACGTACCTAAAATTTAAACCCGGCACGATCCACATACGTGTCATACCATGCCTCATACTCCACCAAAACGTGTTCATATCATATCGTACTGTATTGTATGAACACATATCGTATCTGTATCATGTCTCTTACCATCTGGCCCATTAGCCAGCTCTAGTTCTCGCCCTCGTTTAAAAAGGGGAGGGAAAAAAAAAAAAGAAAAAGCGTGCCCTCTAGCAACGCAATCACGTGCGTCTACCCTCCCAAGCACGCATACGCAGCACACAAAACTTCAAACCAAAAGAAAAACAATGGAAAAAATCCGCGACAGTTGACACTCTCCCCCACGGCGCGTGAATCAAACTCTCGAATCTTTATTGAAAAACATGCTTTCCTTGAACCATTGAAGGTAAGGCTGCGCCTGCGCCTGCGCCTTGCGACCTATCCACAACCAAATTGTACGTATTTTACTTGCAAAAGCACTTTTTGCTTTTTGCAACCGAAAGTAATTCGACTGTGCTTCCCACGGCCCTTTACTAGCGCGTAGAGGTGACTTTTCCTTGAACCGGGTGGGGTCACGTGCGTGATGAAATAAATGCCAAATAAAAATTACAAATAAAATATTCGAGAAGCCTGAGATTAGCTTAGTGGGAAAACTGGTAATACGACAAATGTGTGGCCCACACTTTTTTGTTTGTTTATAAAGATAGTTTGCTTGGCCAAATTTATTTTTTTATTTTTTATGGTAACATCTAAGACGCCATTTTTCTTTTTCATAAATTTTCAGATTAAAAATATTTTTTTAATAGCGATTATATAATTAAATTTTTAGAAAAAACTTGTGGTACAACTATGGTACCGTGCTATAATTACATTCAGCTATTAGATGTTAGTGAACCTCACTTATTTTAGTGCATCCAACAACTGAATACAATTATAATAAAGTACCACAATTACACCGTAGCCGACCCCAAACTTTCAATGAAAGTCTTGATATCATCAAAACAATATAAACCCAATAATCGAACTGAATTTTTGTATAAAAAAAAGTAAAATTTAATTAATCCCAGAAAGTAAGGATTGATGTCTCATAGGATACATACAAATAATATAATACGAAACAATTAAAGTCTTTCACGCTTTGAGTGGACGAAAGGAGAAGGCCTAGAAGTGACAACTTGTACAATCAAAATTCAAGATTTAGAAAAGCGGTATCATACAAAAAGCATGCTTTTATTTCTTGATTTTTCATTCGTCAGTTGGCAGAACAAAAGAATTAAGGAGAAAGAAAATAAAGAAAAAGATAAAAAGAAGTACAATGATTCTTAACGCCACTTAAATGTCCATTACAACCATACTTGATATTTGACCTATCATTATTAATAGTTAAGTTAAAACACTAAATTTTGGAAAAGTTGCGGTGATTTTTTTTTTTATTCTTTAATGGATATATTGTTATTCTTTACTTTATTTTAAAAAAATAAAATAAAATACTGTATCTAGTTTTTTTTTAAAATTTTAGAAATCAACAACAAAAAACAAAAAAGTGAACACGGTTACAATTAAATCAAATGTACTGCAGCTATAACTAACACAAGGGCATTTTCGTCAGAGGAAACAAAATGGTCAGGAAAAGACAAATCCGATGGCACATCCATAATTATTCAAAACGCCAAGGGTATTTTCCAAGCCAACAAGATTACAAATTAGAAATGGTTATTTATAAGCAATGATATTTGTAGTTGTTGTTACTTCTTGTTATAGGTTAATATTTTTATTTTCAGGTGATGAGTTGAGAGTGCTGATAGAATAAAAGAGAAGCCACTTTCTTCATCTTCATCATCTTCTTCTTCTTCTTCTTCTTACTTCTTCTTACTTCTTCAGCAGCTTCATATATATGTGGGTTTGAGTTGAAAAAGAAAAAAGAGTGAAGAAAAATTCAGTCTTGAGGCTTTGTGGAAGAAAAGAAGAAGAAGAAGCTTTGTTTAGTTAAGGGCTTGTGTGACAAAAATGAATCGGAATAGCAATGGAGGCATTAATGGAGGAGCTGAAAGTGAGCACATAAGAAGACATCATATACATGATGTAGCTGATCATCAGTGTAGCTCCGTTCTCAAGAAGCACATCAGAGCTCCCGTTCATCTTGTAATGATTCTTATAATTTTACATATTGTTATGCTTCTTCAAGTTTTTATTTTTGTTTTTTTCATTTTTTTTTATTTCGGTGTGATCGGTGGATTGGATTTAGAGCTGTGATGCTTGTGAGTTTTGCAGAAATGGGTTCTTGGAATCTGGGTTGCGGGGTTTTGAATGTGAGATTGAAGGGGGTTTGGATTTGTGGTTTCTATTAATTTTGTGTTGATTGTTATTGGATGTTTGACTTGTTCTACGAGGGAGTAATCGATCTTGATCCGTGGGGTTCTTGAAGATATTTGTTTAGTGGTTAGATGTGAATCAATTTTCTTTTGTTTAGATATTTTTGTGGAAGCTGTGATAAGTATGATACGTTCTGACTTCTGATTTTAAGCTAAGTGGGTATGATTTATCCATTGTTTAGGTTCTGAGAAAAATGTGTGAAAAGAATAAGGAAAAAAGATTATCATTTTGTATTTAAGTTTCTTGCTTTGGTGTCTTAGAGTCGATGTAGCATATGGCCCAAAATTTTTGCTTTCATTTATTTGCTTTGTGTTTTTTTCACCTAACAAATGCATGGTTGTTATTAGAGATGCCATATTGATAAAGAATATACCTTAAAGATGGATTTATAGTCAAGTGATTTCTACAAGTTATAGTATTACAAAACTTGAATGCTACAGTGGGCATTCTATAGGTTGCTGCATAAATTCAACTTTTTATGCTTGCTGAATTTCGGATTCTTTGTATAGGTTTGGTCTTTGGTGAGGAGATTCGATCAACCCCAGAAGTACAAGCCTTTCGTTAGCAGATGTGTGGCACAGGGGAATCTAGAGATTGGGAGTCTTAGAGAAGTTGATGTTAAGTCTGGCCTTCCGGCTACTACAAGCACTGAAAGACTGGAACTTCTTGATGATGAGGAACATGTTCTTAGAGTCAGGATCATTGGTGGGGATCACAGACTCAAGGTATAGAATCATTTCTTTTCCTCTGATTTAACTCATTGTTGTTGTTCTATTCCTCATTCAGGAACATTCTACACGATTCCAACTTTAATCACTTAATGCTTTTCCTACAGTACAAGTGCTCTGTCTTGCAAAATAGCTTTTAATTTTTACATCTTTTGTCTTGTAATAAGCAGTTACTTGAGCTCATTTAGACTATTAGAACTTGCAAATCCCCAAGCATGAAAGATAAGAATTTGTGCTTGTCATTCAACCTTGGTGAGCTGGGTGGCCCTTCAACCAATTTATAACATTCTTGTCAAACTGTTGATATGCTTTCTTTAGCAGCTTTAGTTCACAATATTGACTTAACCTGAACCCTAAAAATTTTAATACTAATGGTAAATTTACAGCTTAGATCTGGGTTTGCTTTTTGATTGCTAATATTGTGGTTCTGTTGTGACTTTCTTTTCTTCTCAGAACTACTCTTCAATCATTTCCCTCCATTCAGAGATCATTGATGGAAGAATGGGGACCTTGGTGCTAGAGTCCTTTGTGGTGGACGTTCCTGAAGGAAACACCAAGGATGAGACATGCTACTTCATCGAAGCTTTGATCAAATGCAATCTCAAATCACTTGCTGATATCTCAGAGCGGCATGCATTGCTGGATCGCACGGAGCCCATTGATCGGACATGAAACTCAGGTCAGGGATCTACGATGGAGGACTGCATTTGCCATGGATGAAGCTTTCGAGGCTTTTGTATCTTGAGGGCTTTGGGGACAGACTGGCAGTAGTACCTGTGTCATCTTCCAGACGCTCCCATTTTCCTTTCATTTGTTATGTTTTGTTCTGTCATGGTTTTGAATATGTTCTGTGTTCTCAAGTAGGTCAAGAACCACAGCTCTTGTAGAAAGTTTCTCTTGTCGTGAATCAAAAGGTGGAAAAGGAATGAGACTATGTTCTCATTCTCTGTTGTTTCAAGAGTTCTGCCCACACGATGATGGGCTTGTGAGTGTACATAAATTGTGCTGCAGAGAGTTATAGGTTCCTGTATATTTGGCTTTCATGTCGTAGCTTCTAGTTGCAGTTAATGGAAGTTCGGTTGAGGTTGAAACCACGGGCTATTTATGTTTTTAGTTAGAGACTCTTGTAATAGCATTTTTCTGTTCATACTTAAATAGTCGAATAATCTTTCATCTGTTGACATCCACTTCTGCTTCGAATGCTTGAGTCGGAGTTTATATCAAGATTACGGTGCGAATCAATTTGAGAAATATTTAATAACCAATTATGTAAATCTGAATTCAAATAAATTAAAGTTCGCATTAGAAGAGAGAGAGTGAGCTCGGCAATACATTAATGAAGAGGTGCACTTATTTTGCTCATCTCATATGCTGCTCCCAGGCACTCTCATCCTGAGGCTGCTTTAAATCTCCTGTCCTTTTGGTTTTTATCTTGGTGAAAATTTTTGTAGATACAACCGGACTTAACAAATAGCAATCATGCCATATGAAAAAAGGTTGCATCCTGTGGAATATGCCAAAATCATCGAAACAGATAGCACGGTGAATATAGTACTGGAAGCAAGAAACTTAAAAAAGTTTGTATAATCTTGAATACTTTGTAATCCAAAATTTCACCCATAAAGGGGTAAGTTTCTAGTAATACATGATTTCACAAATAACGCATGGGTTTCTGCCTTTCTTAGCTGGTTGTTAGAGCAGGGGAGTTAGTTGCTTCCTAGACATGCAGCTCTGCGTAGCCTTATAAATAGATTTCCTATGACACCATCTCCTACCGAGGAAAATAATAAGGGATGAAAAGTTTGCAAGAATTGTACAAATAAATCACCAGTATTGCTTTTAATACACTGTACAGAGCTCCCCCAAGAGCTGTGGAAGCTGAAAACCCAAATTTTCATGCCAATACAAGATCTTCTTCTTGTTCTTCTTGTTGCTCAGGTAGCTGTCCTTCTCGATAAGGAAGAAGAATACGTTTTATTTCTTCTGCACTGAGTGTCTCGTACTCTAACAGAGCATTTGCTAGTGCATGTAATTGCTTCTCATGCTGAAAAAAGTCGACAAAATTTGATATTATCCACCAAGATAATAACTTGCAAGATTCAGTAACAGGTAGCATAGAACTACTAATCAACAAAAGAAAACAGGTTTATGAGAAGTCCAGTCCTTTGTTCTTTCAGTAGACTATTAGTTGAAAAGCCAGCTTGCTGATTTTGCAAGCAACTCTCTCACTAAAAATCCAAGGGAAGGCACATCGGATATTTTACTAGCAGTTTTGACCAGCTTTCCAGTTCAAAGTCCATCAACCATTAGTTGGGTAAATTTCTTTGTGGGGGGGGGAGAAGGTTTCTCCTTTACAAACATGTTCATGAACATATGAGATTAACTGTTAACAAACCTTTTTTAATAGGGCTTTTACACGATCGTATGCTTCTCTAAGGAGTTTCACCACCTGCAGAAACAATCAAAATGATTAAGACCCAAAATAATTAGCCGTAGTTTGAAAATAACCACGTCCAAGTTCCAAAATCATACTTCAGCATCAATGCGTGATTGCATTTCTGAACTTGGCCGGTCCTTGATATGAACTGGTCCAATTGCATCACTCATCCCACAATTTGATACCTAACAGGAGAAACGATGACCATTGCATCAGCAATTTTAATCAAATAAACTAGTTCAATGTTCTTTAGACGTTTTGGTGAATGTTCCTGAAATCTGTAAACATTGGAGAGTATAGAGTAAACTACACATGTAGATATTCAGAACCCAAATGTTTGCACATGCAGATATTCAGAACCCAAATGTTTGGCAAATTTTGATTTCACAAAGAAATGACTGTACTATTTATAGTGTATTTTATATCCCATAAAACATGGACAGAAGTAGACCATAGTTCCTAGCTAATATGGAAGAGTAAATTAAAATATACCATGTAATGGGCAAGCTCTGTAGCCGAATGGAGATCACTACTTGCTCCTGTTGTGATATGGTCCCGACCAAATATGAGCTCCTCTGCAACCCTTCCACCCATACAAACATCAAGACGAGCTAATAACTGCTTCTGGCTAACTGATGTCTCATCACTAGAAGGAAGCTGGGTAACCATTCCTAATGCAGATCCACGGGGCATAATTGTTGCCTTGTGAATTGGATGGGCACCCTCCGTGTTAAAAGCAACAATTGCATGACCACTCTCATGATATGCAGTGAGCTGAAATAGCAAGTTGTAAGGGTCTCAGCCAAACAACAATATCCATTTCTAGAAACATAGTAAATGGTTTTTACACAACCAAAAGCTGAAAGCCTGAAAGTCCACAGACATTTCAATGCATTAAGCCAGTATATTATTCCAGAATTAGTCAGAAAATGAAGTACAATATCCACGGGCTAATTTTGATGAGCTTGGTGATGTGATTTCATGATGCCAGTATCATACTATCATATTTGACCAAACTTCAGTCACAAATTTAGATGGCAGGATCCAAGAGCAAACATGTCCAGCTGGAAGCCTGGAAGTGCAAGGGGACCATACAACACAGCAACCATACTCCACCCCACTTACCTAATCCCTCCAAAATCCTAACATTCAGAACTAAAAAGCAAGAGAGAATTTATGGCTTAATCCAAACAATTGAATATATGAAATCATGTGGATATAAAGCAACATGACAATTATAACACATTTTTCATTCCAGTGTGAAAGCAAATTGCATGTGACAAGTGCAAGTACATTTGAGGAATATATGAAACTAAGAAGTCTCCATTCTTCAACCTAAAACTCCAGATTTCCTCATGAATGATAAACATACCTTCTTTGACTCTTCTGATATGAACATTGTCTTCCGCTCAGTACCCATAAGTATCCTATCTTTAGCAAACTCCAACTCTGTGGCAGTCAACTTCTCCCCACCATCAACAGCAGCTTTAATGGCAGCAATATTTACCAAATTTGCAAGATCTGATAGGAAAAAAAGAAAAAAGAAAAAAGAAATGCGGGGAAGGTTCAGTGGAAGGCGATTTTCAAACTTTAGGAGAAATAAACATCTACTTGCTCTGTTTTCTTTAGAGAAAATGCTACTTTAGCTGAATAAAAACAAATTTACCTGCTCCATTGAACCCTGGCGTACCTCTGGCAATTGCTTTAACATCTACATCATCTGCCAAAGGTTTATCCTGAAGATAGAGCTCCAAAATTTCTTGTCTACCCCGCACATCAGGATTTGGAACAACAATCTAAAAGTAGGTTTTGTTAGACATCTCTCGCCAGTACCAGAAGTATTAGTACAAAAATCAGATCAACAACAATCAAGATGCATCTGTTGAAGACAAAAAAGTTGCTCACTTGACTGGAACAACTTAATGGGTCTCAAGTTGTGTTCATATCATAAATGTCCATAACCAAGGTTGAATATGTCCATATCACAAGGTTGAATCTAATCCAAAGCTAGAATGCCCCAAGAAAGTGTTTGACCCTAATTATGTAGCATGCTTCTTCAGAACTAGAAAACCATGTTTTGAATACTCTAATTACTGATTAGCCAAAAAAGAGGAACGACTTTCCTTTTAGAAACAACTCTTCTAAGAGATCCAATGACAGATGGGGAGGATAAGCCCTGGCACTTGAGAGACTAAAAAAGTCCAGTTACAGCTGCAGCCTCAACACGACAAAAAATTTATTGAAGGTCTTAATAGACGGAATGAGTAGTAATTGACCAAGTTTCTAAAGACCATAATTCCCCAAGAATTCAGAAAAGATATCTATGTATGGTTGAGAGATGGATTGATTCCTACTGAAAAACATTAGGAAATTCCAATAAAAGTTCAGGTATTGACCATGTGATACAAAAAGATATTATAGGTGTTCTTTTTGTTTGGGAATACAGGAGCTCTTTTTGTTTGGGAATACAGGAGCTCTTTTTGTTTGGGAATACAGGTTCTCTTTTTGTTTGGGAACTTGTTTATCTACCTATTTGTGTTGAATTATTGTTACTTTGGGTTTCTTTTCTTATTAGGAATTGGGCTTTCTTTGAATCCCTTCTCTCCATAACCTACATCCATTCCCGCTCCCCCCACCCAAAATTTTATCCTCTTTCTGGTCCTTGGAATCTCTCCCCTTCTCCTCATTTCCTCCTATCTGACCTGCATCACTATCATAACATCGATCTATATAACCCAAAAACCTTGAATAATTCCATCTTCAGTTTCTTCAAGAATTAGTAAAACACAATTCACTAAATCCAAAAATCCAATAAATATAGATAGAAGAAACTTACATGCCTGTCAAATCTACCAGGTCTTGTCAAAGCTGGATCAAGAATATCAGGCAAATTTGTTGCGGCCATCAAAATTATTCCCTGTGGGTAAGAATGTTAAAGAAATTCAAAAGTACATTAACAAACTCAGACAAGTTAGCAAAATCACCTCATTCTGTTCAAAACCATCCATTTCGACAAGCAATTGATGTAATGTTTTCTTTGTGTGGCCCTCCCACTGTTTTCTTGTGGATCCAACAGCATCTATTTCATCGATGAAGATGATACAAGGAGCCTATGAAACATAAAAAATTAAAATCACACACACAGCACTAAGCAACAGCAAGCTTAACATCAACAAATGTTAGAAATTCAGAGTAAAATAAGATCATGATTAAGCCAGGGTAAATTTGGGGATTCAAACTTAAGCCAGCTGATAGATCAACTCCAACATCCTCAATCCTTTCTTTCTCTGAAATCTTATCCATTAAAAAAAAATGAAAACATGAACTTACATGAGAGGCATAAGAATCAGTGTTTTATGTTTTACACACCATTTATTAAAATCTCATTATGCTTATTTTGAAGATAACACAAGAACACCTTCACCCCCAACAACCAACACTGCCCCCGCCCCCCACCACCTGTTCTTTCTCAGGAAAAGTTTTGAGATATATATATATATATATATAGAGTAGTTTTCTGGTCAGGGATTTTAAAGTGCGGGAAAGTGCGGGAAAGCTTTAAAACCGTACGGCTTTAAAGGCTTACAATTTTAAGCTTTTAAAACCATGCGGTTTTAAAACTTTCCCGCTCTTTAAAATTCCGGACTGGAACATTTCCCTCTCTCTCTCTCTATATATATATATATATGTGTGTGTGTGTGTGTCTGTTTGTCTGTCTGTGTGTGTATCAAAGCTTTCTGAGGCAAGAGCATTCAATATATCCAAATCGTCCCTAGTACCTATCTTTCTGCAAAATTTACACAATTCTCAAAAAAATAAAAAAAAAATAAAAAAATGACCAACAAAACATATTCAGCAGCAGGAATGGTAGAAAAAATCACATCAAGCATAAGTAGTTGACCGGAGAATTTCAAATCTTATTTATATTGTTTCCACCCATTTTTTTTCCTTTTCTTTTCAATCTTACTAAACTGCCAAAGCCAATGCTTCTTAACGACAAACCTTTTTTTTGGCCGCCTGGAATAAGGATCTTACACGCCTAGCACCAACCCCAACAAACCTTCCATACAAAACATAAAATATATTGGATTCTTAAATCGGCAAAATATATCAACAACAATTAACAGCCTAAAAGATCTAAAGCAAGAAATGGCTTACATTTCCTCAAATTCAGATCCTGCTCGATAGAAAAATGGTACTCCAGCTTCTCCAGCAATAGCCTTCAAGGTTGAAAAATTATCAATATCATATCATAAGAAACTACTATCAAACCAGAAGCATTTATATGACAAACTGCAATATCTAAATGAATGCCAAAGGACCTGTCAGGGAAAAGAAAGATTTCCAAGGGAATTCAATAAAAAGGACTAAACACCCATCTTTACAAACTCAGAAGTATGAATTTCCAGTCTAATTTAAAATGTAAGGGCATTCACCAATTCTTTCTGTATACTTTATATTTCAATAGATACCAATTCATAGGTGTGGAAAAAATTGCCAATATCATTAAGTGTGCATCTACGTAGTTAAAACAGGAAGTAAATGTACCTTTGGTTAATAAAAAAAAAAAATTGGAACTAACATAAATTTTCCATACACTTCATACTAATTAGAGGAAGCCTTAAAATTCCCCTGAGTGTTCACTAGGGAGTTATCTCTAGGTAGTTTTTTTCCAAAGTACAGTGAACAGAGAACAGTTTATGCTTCCTTGTTCTAGCTAAGTTCAAGTCCTAAAAACACCTTGTCAGACATTAAACATCATCTACAGGAATAGATGACAGTACTCCTTACCTTGGCCAACAGTGTTTTTCCTGTTCCAGGAGCTCCTGTCAAGAGAATTCCCTGCAAAGAAATACATAAGACAAATAATTTTAAGAGAAGTCCATCAAGTAGCAGGAGTAGAAAAGAGCATCTTGGTGCAAGAGACATATTTTCAGAAAACAAAGAAGATCACACAAATAACAAACCTTTGGCAACTTCCCGCCAAGGCGAGTGAACTTTGATGGGTTTTTTAAATACTCAACTACTTCTACAAGTTCTTGTTTTGCATCATCACAACCTTTGACATCCTTAAATGTTTTAACATTCTGCAAGAACACAATCGGTCAGGCAAAATGGCTGGATTCTTATATCATCTGTTATATCTCAAATACAAAATTGATCATATGACATACATAACTGTAGATTATCAGCATGCTCTGCTTGATACTCTAGGACTATTAATAATAATAGTCAAGTGAGATAGGATTCAAACAATAGTCTTGAGATGAAAATGAAAGCTTTGACCATGATATGGTTATCTTTGATTATTAAACTCTTTAAATTGAAAATTTTAGTACTTACCATTAAAGAAATTTTGGTCCTCCAATAAATCCAAACCTAAATTATCTCATCTTCTTCCATCTTCCATCCAAGATATAAAAAATGGCAACCAATTCAAACCTAATCTATGTCCTCTACTATCTACCCACCCAAGAAAGACAAGAACAACCACTGAACATGCAAATGGTCAAAATAGACTTGAGAACGATCAGCATTGCTAGAAACAATACACAACTCTAATATTACCTTCTCTGGCATAACTTCTTTATTTAACTCCTTTGGGGCATAAGAAGAGCTCGACCCAACGCCTGAAGTTCCTATTCCACCCAGGCTTCCTATGTACTTCTGGAGTGCAGCAGCACCCATTAACCTAAAAATATATATCTTATTCAGTAGAGTAACAAATCAAATAGAAAACAAGCACTGACCACATATATTTCATATAAGAGAGTAAGAGATTTTTAGTCCCTTGCATGTATTATTTACAAAATTTGAGACTTAATAATCAAGAAAAATTACACTAAATTAAAGACCCATACCATACTAATCCGACGGCAACAGTGAATAGGATAGTTGAGATAAGCTCTTGGGCAAATCGTGATTTGTTTGAGACTTTTGGATCAACCTAATAAAGGAAATGACATCAATCAGCATCTGAAAATTCAAAACATTCACAGACTGGGAGAATCAAACAGAGGAAGCCTTAAGGTAGAGAACAACAGTAATGATCTTACTTCCAATAACCATGGGTTTTGTAAAAATCATAGGGTAACAACTATATTTGTATCTCCCAGCACAGGCAACAAGACTGACTCTAGTACTGAAAAATTACCATGACCACATGCAATGGCTGTTTCTCAGATACGCCAGGGTTCAAGAATGGCTCATTGGTGTTCCTCGATGCACGATGCTGCAATTCTTGCAACTACAAGTAAATTTAAATTAGTTATTTATATGAAACAATTTTTCAAAAATAATTATACGAAATCAAGAAGTCTGAAAGAAACAGATAAACAAATGAGGTAGAACTCATGAAAGGAATAGCAGTTGAAGGAAAGATTTAAAGAGAAGAAATTCAATACATATTACCGACTCTTTAGAAGCACCTAAAAGGGCATGTATAGAACTTAACAGAGTTAACCACTTCGAACAAGTAAATTTGCTTTTAAAATATAATGATGAATATATATATAACAACACATCAACCATGAAAGCCAATGAAAGCAATTCATGATAGATTACCAATGCAGGAAGAGTGGTGGGCTTTCCAGACTGCTCATCAGGAAGATATTCGGTAATAGCATTAGTGGCCACAAGGGCTCGAAGATACTCAACAACGCCTCTACTGTCCACTTCATGGTCCCTTTGCTCAAACCGCTTGATAACTGCCTCAGGACTGAACAAAGAAAACAAGATAACTAATCCCATTAAGGCTGCCCATGAGAGTGGTTTTTAGTATTAAACAGGAATTCATTATAAGTGCTTCCAACAAAACACTTTATACTGCTTACTTGAATAGGTATTTATCCAAAAAGCACTTAATTAATTTTTTATTATTATTATTTTTGGGTTTTTTTTTGTTTTTTTGGGGGGGGGGGGGGGGGGTTAATCATGAAAAGCGCTATTGACTATAACAAAAAGGAACAGTCGCACACACACACAATTAAATACATCCATTACTTTCAAAACATCAACAAAAGGCCATGAATAGTACCCACCTCTGCTTATTGAGTTCAGATAACAAAGCAGTCTGCTTGGCGGGGTCTTTGGGGTTGGCATTAGCTTCAGCAATAAGCTGCTCAATGCGCTTCTCCTGGCGCCAAAAGGGCCACCAACTAAGCCAATCCCACGTCATCAATTTCTCTATCCCTCTCCTCAACCTTGCCCAGACACCCATCAAAAAGACCATCAACGGAATCTTTTTACTATCCACAGCCGCCCCGGCCCCCTCCTGATTTTCAACCAATTTCTGATTATTCCCCAAATTATCCTCCCTATCATTCACCTCCTCAACAATCCTCACCACCTCACTCTTCTTCGAAACCTCAGACTCCGAAACTTCATCGGGGTTTGAATTATTGAGTAATTTAGAATCTTCGGAGTCGACGTTCTGCAATGCGCAAGGAATCAAGAGAGGGTCGTAGGAAAATCGCGAATTTGAGAAGGAGGATGAAGACCGAGGAGGAGGAGGAGGAGGAGAAGAGTGGTGACGTGGAGGGGAGACGGAATGGCGGAAACGGTATCGTTTTGAGGAGGAAGCGGTGGTGATGGTGAGTGAGAGTGATGGTTTGCAAAATAGAGAGGCTTGAAGAATGATTGCCATTGTTTGTGTTTATTCCTTTCTTGTTAGGGTTTTAGCAGTGTAAAGATTGAAAGCTCGCTCTCTCCTTTGTGCTCTTTATTTTCTATTTATTTTTATTTTTATTTTTATTTTTCTCAGAAGAGAAAAGAAGCGAAGCAGAGCAAAGCGAAGAGAGAGAGGAGAGCCACAGGATTGGTGTGTGTGGGACTGGGAGTGTTAAGAAGATTAGACGGAGGAGAAGTGAGAGTGAAAATTAAAACCTTATCCCCAATCGATTCAATTTGGCGCCGGCTCAAGAGGTATGATTATGATTATCTAACATCCCCCTCCTCTCTCACTCACTCCCTCACTACCCGTTAAAATGAAAAATTAATAATTAATAATTTTTTTTTAAAAAAAAGAAACAGTTATATAGTCCCCTCGACGACAACGTTTCAGGAATGCAGACCCAAGTAACAGGATAAACGGTACAGGTACTATTGAAAGTCCACAAATATACGAACAAGATGCTTGTATAATGGGGACTTGACTCCCCCGCATAATGGGGTTTTTTTTTTTTTTTTTTTTTTTTTTTTTTTTTTGAAACTGATTAAGCATCAGTTGGTTACTGTATTACAGAGATATATACAACTGCTATGACAGCAGGGCATTACACTGATAATTACAATCAGATATATATACATGGGACTTATATTATGACATTTATCCTATGAAGTACATGCCCATCCAAATACCTCTCATAGAAGAGGGATGCATCTACTCCACTCGCATTTCGCAAGGGAGAAAGACGTGATAAGAATGCTCCGCACAATTAAATTTAATTGAGGGAGTTTTTGAGTCCGTGGGGACTCGAACCATTGCGAAATGGGGTTAATAATGGGGTTAGTTGACTCGTCTCGTTGGGGTAAAATTGATCTTCCTCCAGTTTATAATGAGGATTGATATTCAAATTACACTGTAATATAATTATTCAGAAAAGTTCCAAATAATTTTTAATTATAAATATCAATATGAATTAAGCTCTTACTGTAAAATATAAAAAAAAAAAATCACCCGTTGAAAGTGCTAAATCAAACATAGCATTACTTGCATTATGTTCTTAGTAATCAACGGCTTAAGCACTACTAATGTATAATTTTCTATACCATAAATTCGGATATTGCGACAGTCATGAATCATGAGCTAAGCATTTCACGAGTTAAGGGTGCAAGTAAAGCACAGAATGCACCTTTCATGTGGCAAAAGCAAAGTTTTTTTTTTTCCAAAAAGGGTTTCGCTTGCAAGAGCAACAACTAACAACTTCAAGCAAAGTTGAAAAAAATGAAAAAAGCAACGCAAGAGCTCTTTCTCAAAAGTATTTCACATTAACATTAAGAAGAATCCGCAGTTCATAACGGTGTTGGGGCAGCCGCCAACAGGTATTCAAGCCCACCGCTTACATAAACTTCACCTTCAGAATTGCATTGCAGGGTGAAAATTAAAAACCCCAAACAAAAAAGAAAAAAAGGAAAAAGATGCGACAATTTCATCCCAACAGAAACGCTTCAGAATTGTGAGGTCTTCACAAGTTGCCTTTGCTTGATCAATGGTCGCTTCATCCCAATGGAAATCCACTTTTGAATATGCTTCACTTCCCACCATTAAACAAAACTAGCAGAACCATTTCTGAAGATATGCTATTGCATGTGATCAGGTCTCGGTGGGGGCATTGCCCCGTGATGATGCGGCATGCCACTCTGGCCTGGCATGTGCATCTGCATCATTCCGGGGCCCATAGGCATAGAACCTGGAGGCATGTAAGGATGATTGCCCATCATGGGCATGGATTGTGAAGCTGGTGGAACAGCTCCCCATCCTGCTGCAGTAGGCTGATGCATCATAGGCTGCTCCGGAGGCGGAGGAGCAAACCGAGCCCCATTGTATTGATTACTAGTGGCACCAACCATTGGAACCGGCTGTTGTCCAAGAATTGAAGGTTGCGAGTTCACCATGGGAGTGCTAGGGAGCGTATAATCTCTGCTCCTATCATTATTGACCTGAAATCAGCATATCAAGCACTGAATAACACGTCTCAAAGAATTTTCTGGAAACAGGAAAGGACTGAACAACTGTAAAAATTAATCAACCTTAATACTAAGATCAGTATGGCGAGAGTATGATATGTGAAGCTTGCAAAACCCCCCATCATAGATACAGTGTCCTTCCAAAGCTTCCTTCGCAACAACAGCTGTCTGCACATCTGCAACCAGTGGCACCATTGCAACATCAATTAAGCACCTTAAATGACGACTTAGAGTTGTATGCCTAAGCAATATGTAGTTTATTATGAGGCAAATTATTAAGAAGAGACTTGGCAGATTCAGAAACTTACCAGGGTATTGAATCAAAGCCTGAAGTCCACCATTCTTATCAAACATCGCAATCTTTTGGACAGGACCAAAAGCAGAAAAGACCTAACCATGGGTTATAAAGGGGGCAAAACAATCAGTACTAAGAAAAGCATGCTTCAATAACAACTTCAATACTTATTTTATGGTGGAAGGAAATACCATGTGTAAAACATCCAAGGTGACAGCATACTGCATGTTCTCAATAGAGGCAAGAAGTACATTGCTCTCAGGTTCTAGTTTCTTTCCATCAAGACCAACGCTCAACTGCAATGATGCCATGAATACTTAATTAATCAGCAAACAAGCATATTAAAATGTGAATGTGGAGAAAATAAAGTAAAAAATCCATGGCAAGTAAAACTGCACCCATAAGATGCATCATGTAAAATGTAAGCTGTTTGCAAACAAACAGCATTTTGGCATGTATGAAAAATATACAAAGGTCTAAAAGCAGCCACTCTATGCTTCTTCTATGCATGGATGAAAACAATACACAGAATTAAAAATACCATGAAAACTTTACAGAATACATAGCCTAGGCTAGAACCATGGTCTAATTGCCTCACATGAGCCGCATGTAGTTCAAGAACAATTTCATTGCAGTTTCCAGTAGCCTAGGCTAGAACCATGGTCTACTTGCCTCACATGAGCCGCATGTAGTTCACGAACAATTTCATTGCAGTTTCCAGCTACCAATGCATATAATAACTTACAATACACAGGATAAAAATACTATGAAAACTTTACAGAATACATAGCTTAGGCTAAAACCATGGTCTACTTGCTTCACATGAGCCACATGTAGTACAGAAACAATTTTATTACAATTTCTAGCTGCCAATGCATATAATAGCAAACTTGTGATTCCAGCTACCTGGCCGCTAGCATCTATGGCCGATGGAGCAACAGGAAGGTAAGGATTAGTGTAGTCCCTGAAAATTTCAAATAACATAAATGAGCTACAGAATAATAAGCATGCAACAGATAAGGGGAAGCCTGGTAAATAATAAAAATGCCCATCATTATGGAACCACTAGAGAAATGAAAAGACAAGCAAATACAAGTCTTCTACAGGAGAGGACACACAAACAAAACATGAAATTAAATAATCAGTGAGATAAAATTAATTAACAAGATTACCTGCTACGGTGGCTCTGAAATTTCACACTCAAGTCTGTGTGAGCAGAATATGTAATCCTTAGGGTACACGGCCCCATATTTTCCGGAAGAAGATACCTGATACCAAGGATAATAAAGTCAATAGATCATCGTCATGCTGCATGGACAGCAATGAAATTCTGATACAACTGGCAAAGCACATAGCTTCATGTATAGGAAATGTGAATATTCAAGGAATCTGCATCTAACGAACCAACTAGCAAATTCACTAGAAAACAGAACAATCTAGTGAACAGTGTGCCAATTCTTGCTGAAACTATAAGACCTTGTAAATTAAAGAAAAGTGAAGCATGAGGAGTTTAATTCTCCATCTGAAACTTAATAGAACACTTATGCAAAAAGCTCTTCAGTGGCTAGACATGTTATTATTTCCTATCATGTTTGCACCATCTAGAGGTATACACATTCCACAGCAGTTAGACTAAATACCGTGTCAAAAAATTAATACAATCGTCACCTAGGGATGCTTCTTCCATCCAGGGCATTTTTTGCAGAAGAGGCAGTTTCTGTATCAGAAAATTGCACCAATGCCTGAAAAGATAATGCATTAAATGAGTTCATGTTCAGAGAATGCAAGAAACAAGGACTAAATTTTAGTAACATATATTAAGTGCATATACCTGAAAACCAGCTGTCTTCTCGAAGGTAGTTATCTTATGCACAAAACCAAATGCTGAAAAGACCTGCAATATGAAAATGACTTTTAGAAGAGATAGTGTGAGACACATATTCTAAAAGTTTCAAAGAAAATATCCTGCGCTGTATCATCTAAGAATTGTCATAAATGTTGATACACAAATTTCGAGGTTTTAAACAAACAGATAGTGGCATTTTTTTCTCCAAGATAAATAGAAAACTGCATTGAAGCAAGGAAATAAGGAGTTCTAGAGAACTCTACTATTCCTGGGAGACGTAAGCTTGCATCAACACTTGTACAAGAACCAAGACATACAAGAAAGTTGAAAAGGTAATAATGGATAAAAAGATAAGCATCTATCTTTCAAAAAACTAACTAAGAAAAGGCAATTTTTCAATATGTTATGCGGCAGTTGACTGCATAGTATTATTACAAAAAACAACTAATTAGATTCATTCTTTCAAGCTAAAAGTAACATCATATTCTTAAAACCTAGTAGGATCACTGACTGCTCTATAAACTCAGGACTTTGAACAAGGGAGTGAGAATATGTTTCTACCCCCATTCAACACCACTGAAACCAACCCCCCGGGGGAGGGGGGGGTCAAATTCTATACGTATAAACTTTGCATATAGTAGACAGACAAATCTTATTTACACTAAAAAAAAGAAACTATAACCTAAATCCAATTGATTAAGTAAAAGTATTTATCACAAAAGCCTGAAAATGATCATACTGGATAAAACGTACACCATCATTAACTACACAACAACCAAAACATAGCATAGAGCACGCAGAAGTGAAAAGACAGAGGGATGCACAAGAGAAAAGAAATGAAATTACCCTAAACTATTAGAATGATACGAATAGGAAGGTAAGGAGGAAGTGTAGGGAAGAAAGAGACAGTGTTAAGGAAAAGGAGAAAGGAGACAAACACACATGTGCTCTTTCTCCTGATGCACTAAGCTGCCATTGGAGATATTTCCTTGACAAGGGCCTGCTGTCCATTTACATTCATGTCAAACAAAAGCTTTCCAAAACATGACAAACTACAACCTACTTACAGAAGCTCATTGATAACACCCTTGAGTAATATGTTACCTTGTCTAAACATAAATGGAAGGCATAAAGTGCACTTACCAGATGTAGAACATCAATGCTCACAAGCCGTGCGTCCGTACCCTCAATAGTTACCAATAGTACATTTCCAGCAACATCTGCTGTTGTTTTGTTATTCACAATTTCCTGCCTATTAGAATACTGCAGGTAGACAGTCTTCCCCCGCACTTGGGCAGGCTCAGAAGATGAAGCATAATATGATATCATCGCAATAGCTTGATTCAAATCGGCCTGAAGAAAATTAAGGAGTATGAAAGACAAAAAGTTAATAACATTATGGTTGAAGTTGGCGAAACAATACAGAACGATCCACATCCACTTACAAATTCTATAAAAGCCTGATTCCGATTGGCTCCAACATTGCACTTAGTGTTCACAACCTTACCAAAGGGCTTACCAAGTTCAATTAACTCCTCCTCTGTGCATTCCCATGGTAAGTTTCTCAAATGGAGCACCTTAGATGGGGGTTGAGTGTACCGGAACTGCGGTTGACTAGACACAGATGCCATCCTTTAAAACCAACCCAACCCAGTAAAGGACAAAACAAATAACAGCTTCTCCCTTCAACTGCTGCAATACAACCCAGATAAATATGAGATTCCGCATCATAACAAACCAAACATAAATATCTCAGAAGGTAATCCCAAACTCTACATTTCATCTCCATTACATCAATGCACCAAAAGAAATATATGAGAACTTTCTTGTCTAGAATCTAGATGGGCGACTTTCTTTGTCATATTCACTTTGGGACCACATTGATTCAAAACAATTTCAAAAAAGAGCACTCAAACTAATAATTTCCGCATTTGCAACTTCTTTAGAATATGCTAAAATAAATTTTGTGCAGAAATTTCAAACAAGCTTCTAACAATTACAACAACCAGCCAATACAATCACCAGAACAATTGAAAAAGAGAATAATAGACAAAAATTATTAAAAAAAAAAGTCTGTTCCATTCACTTTTAATAGTTTCAATAAGATACAACATATTTTGAAGTTTAACAAGACAACTTATCAATTGTATTATAGCTTCTGGAACTGACCTATTAAAACACATTTTCTTATATTTTCAGTGCCTTTTTTTTTCAGGAAAACCAAAAAAAAAGAATAGAATCATCGTATCGTTAATCTCGACACACGTAAATTGAGGAGTAACTGAAAAAAAAAGAAAAAAAAAGATCGATTTTGTTGAATAGGGCAAATAGAGAGAGATAAGAAATCAATACCTACAAGAAGTAGAGAGCGAAGCCTTGATTTTGTGATAATTTCCAAGTTAGGGTTTCGGAGGAGCAAAATACAAAAGAGCCGATTGGAGGATTTTTCTATTTTTTTATCAGTGTGTTAGTTTTTCTATTTTTGTTGGCGCCGGGCTAGCGTAAGGTGCACTGGCTTGAGGAGAGGCCTGCCTTCGTTATGTATTGGTAAATTATCATTTGTAAACCTTAAATTTATATTTTTATAAAAAAATATTATAATTTTTTAAAAATATATTAATTATTTATTTTAAATTAATAAAAATTATTTATCAATAACTAAATTATTAGTTATTGTTTAAAAGTTAACGGAATTATAATAAATTAATGATTTTATCTTTAAAAATTATCATTTGTATATTTTTAAAATCTCTTATTATTATTTCTATACCTTAAAATTATTACTTTTGTCATATGAAAAGATCATATTACCCATCTGACGTCATCATACTTAAACGGCAACTAATAATTTAGTAGACGACATATATATTTTGTTAATTTAAGGTGGACGATTGATATACCCTAAAAGTATTGTAGTAAATTTGATAACATAATAAATTAAGGGTATGCGATTAATAATTTCCCTTATGTATTTATAGGTGGAATTGAGGAGTGGCGGCAAGGAATTATTACTGTGTTAATTTGTTAAAACTATAAAAAAAAATGGGAATAAAATTAGGGTAGATTTCATAAATTTAACAATTATAGGAAGGTGAAAATGAAAATGAGTGAATAAGAATGAGGATGAAATTGATATTTATACTTACAGTTATTATAATAAATAACGACAATGACTAAGGTAATTTTTTTATAACAAGATAAAGTAAAGACATCAATAACAACATAACTTATTTCGATCCCTATATCTCAAGTAAAAAAATCTCTGTATCTCAAGCAAAAAATGTATTTTGATTTCATTTTCCATTTTAATTCTAACTCGTTCCAATTCTAATCTATTTTGATACCAATTCATTTTGATTGCCAATCGGTAAACACAATGTTAATTTTTTTTTTAACTTCTAAAAATACTCATAAAAAAAAACACTTCTTAATCCACTATAGTCTTCTTGCCATACAATATTGTGTGGGAGTTTTAATTTTAAGATATGCCATCTATGTTATTCACGTTATTAATATATAAATGATATATGTTATAAAATATTTGAGGGTAAAATCTCATTTAATCCCTATATTTTGAGGCTAGTACTCATTTAATTCTTATATTTTTGAAAATATATCAAGACATCCGTACTGTTAAATTATTGACATCCTTTCCATTACTTTTTGTTCATTTTAGCTTACTTTTACAATATTACTCTCTTACAATAATTTTTATTTTTTTTAGATATTGATAAAAAAATTTAATTGTCAACTTATTCCCAAAAAATAAAATAGAAACAACATTTTTGTGGAAAACTCTGGAGTTAATATTAATGTTCAAAAAAATTGGTAATTTAATTTTTTAATAATATTAATATTTTTAGACATAAATGAACTCTTACAAAATTAATATATATTCTTTTATTTTTATTTAATTTCTGTGATTAAATTGATAATTTAACTTTTTTTATTAATGTCAAAAAAAGAAGAAATATTGTTGTAGAAATGAAATATCATAAACGCAAGTCAAAATAAACAAAAAATAATAATACAACTATCAATAGTCTAATACCAGGAATGCTTTAAAATAAATATTTATAAAGATAGGGTCCAACAAACACTAAATATAGGAATTAAATAAATTTTTACCCCTGTTTTGATGAGTCATATCATATATCAAAAGGCCAGTGATTTGTTCTCTCTTCCAACTTAATGCAAATCAACGAACACGTCAATTGAATGGTAAGCATATCATCACTTCACTTCTTAAGTCTGCTATAATAATTTCACTTCACCATTTGTAAAATATTTTCCTCTTCAATCCTAATTTTATTTTTATTTACTAGGCAATGACATTATTCATTTCTATATCAAAACAATTTAAAAGGAACTAATTTTCTTAATTAAGAATAAAACATAAATAGGTATTAAGATTACTTATATGACATCGAAAGTTAAGTGCTACTAAACGAACACAAAAGGAAAAGAATACAAATCAAGATTTCAAGAAAAAAATCCAAACCACTTTTACAAGAAGATATATAGTCCAAGAATTATAATGTGATCGTTCGAATATATAGTAACAAATCAAGTATACTTCAAGGTTGGCCAACGAGCACATCCTTGTAAGGTGTTGAGGCAGGAGCAGGAACAGGAGTACTAGAAGCAACGGCAATGCCAGCAGCCACTGCTATTGCTTCTTCTTCAGCTGCTGGCCTTTTTCTTCTCCTCTGCTCTTCTATAATGAGCGGGACTTGGCCTTCCCTTTCTTGCATCAGCCTTTCATGTGCTCCTCCTCGCAGTTTCTCAAGCCGCAGTCCATCCATTTGCTGCATCTTGAATACCTTAACCACATTAGTTAATCCTCCAATGAATAGCAATAGGCTTCCGATAATTCCAAGCCATGCCCAATCCGTGCCCTGCATAATTACAAGACAAATTAACTAAGTGCTTCTCATAATTGCATTACTTGCATACTTAGTACTAAACTCAACTACAATTGCACAATTGGGAGTGCTTTTTTCCCCTACAAGAGTTCCTCTAGAAAATATATCAAATGCTTCCTTCAAATTTGCAAACACTTTAATCAAGCACTGAAATACTAATATAAGGTATTTGCCTTATAGCATAGCCTTTTGGTCAAGTCTTATAGAAACAGTTTCATGCTGAGTCAAGAGGCTCAGTAAGATTTAATCGATCGCATATAAAAAACTTACAACACATTTGTCATAACCCAAGAGAAACAACTTAAAAGGTATTTTTACATATCATTAGGGAGAAGCCTTCTCACGGCGGCACAAGCAACCCCGTCACAAGTTTTTTTTTCCCCTCGTTCTTGATTAAGGAATGAACATAAATATGGTATGATGGAAACTTACAAGAAGCTCTGTCCCATGGTGCATCCATCCAGCTTGTTCGCGGCTGTTGAGGATCGCACCTACCATTAACAACAAACTCCCCATCAAGAACGGAATGTGGACACTTTGTTGCAAGATTTGAACATGACCATCAGCTCTCTCATAGATTTGACACGAGTTGTGAATTGATCCAAGCAACCATAAAACAGGGCCAGCAATAAGCATGTTCAGAGCATGCTTTTCCAATTTAAAGAGACCATAGTTTTTCTCTTCCTACAAAATTTGTAAAAAGCCACAAAAATTTTATTTCATTGCATAAATGAACCTATAATAGTCATAACTCTGTATAGCTTGATTGATATAAAACAATCAGAAACCACAAGACGACAATTCAAAACCACAAATCTATTAATGCAGAATGGGCATGAACCCAATTGTCAGTTGGGGTGATTCCATTTTCATAACATGGCCAACCAAGTTGATTGTTGGCCGAACAAATTGTGCCCAAAATTTTTAAACAAAGCCCAGAACACAAGTCCAAATTTTAAGTCATTTCATTGCAATATATATAACTGATAGAGCAAAGACAAATCTACACAGATCGAGTGTACCTTATTTCTGTCAGGTTTATTTATGTGGATTGATATATAATATCAACAATGAAAACAAACCTGAATAAAGAGAAAGAGGATGGCCAAGAAAAAAAGAAGAGACCCGAGAGTCTGAACAACAGGAACCGCAAACTCGACAAGGGCAAGCTGAATATCAAACCCTAATAAAGGAAACCAATAATCGATCCCAGCAAGATGAGCAAGAAGATCATGAACATTAACAACCATTATCAATGCCAAAGCTATAAGCAAAAGCACAAGACCCGACTTGGGTTCTCTTGAAAATTCGGCAGCAAATCCACCGAGAAGCACGATTGTTGCAAACACATAGAGCCCTGCATTCATGTACTCGGCTCGGTTTCTAGTCAATGGTGGGCCGTACATTCTGGTCTCTCTTGCCGACGCTAGCTTCACCATTATTATTGCAAATTAATTAACAGATTTTATTGTAAAAACAAAGGTCACAAATTAAGATCAAATATGTGTGCTTTTGAAGTGGTCGTGCTAGAGTTCTTTGATCTTGTTCAAGTGAAGAGGTGGTATGATGTGAATCGCGAAGTGGAAGAGAGAGAAGTTGTTGGAGGGAGGGTACGTGTCTTCTTGCATGGTGATCAAATTGAGAAATTGAGTTTGAACGTTGAATAAGAGAACACGTGTGATATCATCTCGTGAAAGAATTTTAGATCCATCTACAGTTATACAATTAATTAATACATTTATAATATATAATACATGTAATTAAATTTATACCATTATTGTTCTAACTTAACTAAGGTACTCGGTTCGAGACTTGAGAATGTAGTTCCGTTGAATACTTGTTGGGAGAACTATACCCCCCTAGTGCTCCTGTTTGACTCGAATATGAATTAGTCAGGGTCTAATGTAGTTTTCGGATATCAGATGATTTAATACACGACAAAATTTATACAACTATTATTTATATATTAATTTTTTAAAATAAATATACTCATGTCTTATTATTGTTTATTTAATATATAATTGACATAGTACTCAAAGGTATTCTAAAATTTCTTCATCTCGTGTGTCTTAAGTGTCATGATGGGGATAAATGTTTGATTGGGTAATTTAAGAGTGATATACTATAAAAGTTAATTATCGATTTCTTTTTTTTTTTTAAAAAAATTATTACTAGATGTGGAACCTTCAAAATTAAGGGCTATCAAAATAAGAAATTAAGAAGAATTTAGACACTATTTGTCAAAACTTAGGCTTTATTTGAATTTTAAAAAAAAGTACGTGGATTTTCTATAATTATCTTTATAAAGTGGTCGTTGTACATGTTTACCCAAAACCATGGGCAGAAATATCATTGCCCTAATTTTATTCTACTTTATTACAATCTACAATAAATTGCATATTAGATTAGATGAAATTTTTTGCTCAAGAGTGGTATCAAATTGTATAAAAGAAGATATTTGTATGCATGATAGGATATGATAAGATGATATAAAATTAGGTTAGATCGATATAATATTATGTTATGGTCAGTGTAGTATATATAAGATTGGCTTATAAATAATCATGCATTGTGTTTGATGTGCAATTAAATAGTCATTAATATTTTTTATTTGTTAATTTAATCAAAATTATCTTAAATTAATTATTACATCCCAATTTACAAAGTAAATTTGCTTCCCCAGAAACTCTATATTTTAGAGTTGAAGCTTTAAAATTTTGTATCAGAAGCTGAATATAGGCCAAAAAAAAATCTATGAAGTAATAATAAGTATAAACTAAATTAAATAATATAAAATATAAACTAAATTAACTCAAAGTATCTAAAAATATAAAATATAATCTATATTAAATCAATTCATCAGTAAATTTAAGCATTGGGGGGGGGGGGGGGGGAACACAAAACCTTCTCTTAATTTTTAGGTCATGCTCTATATTATGAAATCACCAAGATTTTGAAATCTTGGTGATGTCAAAATCTGGAAAGTTCATGGAGACTATTGTTCCTATACCAATTTCCTTGACTTGATATTTTGAAGTTTGCCGAGCTCAATTTCCCTGACTTGATATTTTGAAGTTTGCCGAGACCAATTTCCTTGACTTGATATTTTGAAGTTTGCCGAGCTCCAAAATCTACTCCAATAGGTGAGCAAATTGCACATTTTTCAGAAAGGGGGAAAGAGCCTTCACGTAGGATTGAACTGATAATTTCAACACCAACCCACTATTAGGCATTTTAGAACTCTTTAATATAACAAACGTGTAAATAAATCCGGACCATACAAATTTACAATTGTGTTTGCAATAACATGCATGATAGAAAATATTCTACCTACAAGTCCTTAAATTCATTATATCCATAGTAGATAGAAAATATTCTACATACAAGTCCTTAAATTAATTAAATCCATAGTACTATTCTTGATGGACTCCCTCTTAGTTTACAAACAACCTTGATTTCATCTTGAAAAAGCCACAAAACATCAAATCCTCTTTCTCTTCTTCGATCTCCTGTGATGATCCCGTCTTTCCTCATTTAAGCATAAACTGCAAAATATAAACCAAGAATTGCTAGGTTGATGCTCTACAGATTTGAAGGCATAATGCAATGTCAAAAAAGAAAAAAAAATCATGGATTTGCTTGTTATATAGTTTCTTTTGCATATACTACTGGCCATGGCTGCCAAAGTTAAATTAACCTCACCATATACACATCGATCGTATGCAGCAAGCAAGAGCATATATAAAAATATATCAATATGAAAAGGATTTTATCCACAGTTGTAAGTATTAAAAGCGATCCTCCGAACATTATTACAAAAATAAAAAATAAAAATTCACGTGCAGAAATCAGAAATGGATGGATCTGACCCGTTTAAGGAGATGCGAACAATTCTCTAGCAGCAGCCTGCAGCTTGCTGCTTGGATTCTCTGTTTAATTTTTAACTAACTAGGAAGCTTTAAAGTATATGCATGTGAGATAGATCGGTCCAGGGAGCTGTGACCCGGGGTAAATATAAAACGCTAAAAAGAAGCTGAAGAAATTACTCCGGGTGCAACTCCCCAGAACTATCTATCTCCCATTTAATCGCCCTTCATATTGAAAGAAAGAAAGAGAAGAAATACTAGTGATTTGTAGATGTGTGTAGTTACAGCTCAAAGTTTAACTCATATATATAGCAAGAATTTAGAATAGTGACTTCCACATTAGGTGTTGTTTGGATCGCACTACGAGCTTAGAGAGGACGAGTTTGAGTCACTACCGAGACTAATTCCACATTTATAAATATTTACTGGTGTTGGTTATATGATATATCTAGTCTTTATTAGATATGTAAATGTTTTAGATATGCTTGGCAGACCTCAAATTAGATCTATGTTATAATTATATGAATTTAGACTCTTAGTAAATTAAGGGGAACAGAAAAAAAGTATCGTGCATTTTACTTTCCATAATTTTTTTTTTAATGTTGGGTCGAAGAATATTTTTTTATTATCTTTTATAGTTATATTACATATGAAGTTTATTAGTATAATTCAAAAATCTATGCCCAATTAGGAGAGAGAATGAGACAATTAGATATATTAATTACTCTATGCATCAATACTTGTGGGGGGAAGAATTTTTATTAAATTTTGTATGAGGACTCGAACTACACCAACCCATCAGCAAACAACAGAACTTAGTGGTCCGAAAGTTTTTAAAAAGAAGGGATGTTTCTAATTGGAATCTTGGCTATGTACTGGATGCAAGTGAATGGCTATGCATATGGTGTTGTCAATGCCTTTGATGCATTTTGCTTGAACTTTGCTACTGCTGATCGATTAATGCACCTGTTCTTTTGTCATGAAAATGGAAAACTGATCGAGGTCATTGATTATACTGTGAGATTTTGCTTGTTCTCTTGTGTGGTACAACAATAATACCCATCATGATTTGCCATTTCATCATATTAAATTGTCGTTTCTGAACTTCGGTGACACACATTGTTATTGGGTGTTAATCACTATAATCCATGAACACAAAACGCCACCCAATATGGAGCCAAAATATTAATGATGGAATTGTTTTACTTTATAATTATTCTTTTTCGTAAAAGCACAACATGTTTTTCATGCTAATATTTACAATCAGCACGTTTTTCTACTCATATTTCACACTTCTTATTTTGCAAAGGTAATAGAATAGTTGATTATTTAACAAAATGATGATTTGGGTAGCCCCAATTTACTTGGTGGAATTCTCCACCACAATTCATTAAGCCAGCAACATATATAATTTTCTCAATTCTTGGGGGTTTTACAAATTTTTTAACTCGCGAGCTGCTCGCTATTTTACACCCTTTAACTTATCAATAGTGTTTTTCCCTTATTAAAAGTGTAAATAAAAAGACTTTAGGGGCCCTTCTAGTTCTTGGTATTCTCTTTCTTGAAATCGAATGGAAAGAATCTGAAGAAGTACGTAGTTGAAGAAAAGAAACAATTAGAAGTCATTGGCCGCTTCTGCCCCATCACCAAGGCATGCATACAAAAGATGATCCTGTAATCCTGTTGGCCAAAGTTGAGGAGTGATTAATTAGCTACTAATTAACATTCAGATTATATAATTCTTGGATTCTCTCTGCATATCTTAGATGAATTTTCATAAAAGAAATGATGTTTCTTGGTGCAGTTTGGCTAGAACATGGATATTTGGATAAAGGAGACTCTTTTAGTAAATAACCAATAATTATTATTAACAAATTAACTAATAAAAATCAATGTGAAAAAATTTGTATTTTTTTTACACGTGCAACAATCTTTCTAATATTATTTATAAATAAATTAAGATTAGCGAAATTAAAGCAATATTTATTATTTAACATCCTTACAACAATTTTACTAATAATTATTTTATAAAAAAATTTTACTAATAATTATTTTATAAAAAAAATTTACTAATAATTATTTATAAAAAAATTAACTTATCAAATTAATCGTAAAAGTAATATAATAATATAAACTGTAAATTTTAATCTTACTTTTAAGGTTAATTTGATAAATTATTATTTTTTTTTTATTAATTTTGCTAAGAATATTGTTGGAAGAGTACTATTATTATAAAAAAATAAGGATAGGAGTTAACATATTCAATGACGGGATATTTTCAAATATTTTTTTTAAATATACAAATTAAAAAATAATTAACTCAAAATATAAGAAGTAAACGAACATTTAACTAGACACACAGTATTATAATTCGTTTTATCAATGTTTTCTCAATCTCTTTAGCATATTTCAATTGGCTACGTACTGGATATATAAGTAGCTTATGATAAATATATGCACGTGTTGCTGTCAATGCCTTTGATGCATTTGCTCGAACATTGCTACTACTAATTGATACATGCACGTGTTTGTTTATCATGAAAATGGCAAACCGATGAAAGTTATTATTGATTGTAGGGTTTCTCCCCCCCACCACCACCAATATTTTCTCTCTCTCGTGTGTCATACACAACCCATCATGATTTGCCATTTCATCACATTAAAAATCAAAGGAGAGGATCAGATCCTTTTTGACCGTTCTAAATCTAGACGTATGCCACAACATAAGCAGGAGTAAAGAGTATTTATGATCGTAAATATTAGCAGATGTTGATATATATTGTTACCAAAATAAAAATATAATAACTAAACTTGAGCAAATGCACTCTTACAATAATCCAAAAGAACGTTAATGCAAATTTACAATCAAGGAATAAACAGATATGAAATTGTATATTCATGGGTATCATTGAGCCATTGAATCATTGAATGATACAACTCAAACCCCTCATAAAGAATTTTCAACTAAATTATAGCACCATTTTAGACGATGATGGTAATATATAGGGGTGTTCAGAATCCAGTTTGTAAAAATCTGATCCGTAGATTGGATTAGATTAAAATTTTACAAATCCGCAACTGATGGATTGGATATGGATTTACTTCTATAAATCCGCCAATCCGCAAAAAAAATATTTATTTAATTAAAAAAATTATAAATATGACATTACTAATAAATAAGTAAGTAAAATGTAATTATGTACATACGTATATTAACACCATAAGATACCTTATCCATTATTAAAAAATAACATAAATAATTAAAATATACAAAGATAAATTGTAAAAATTCTTAAACAAAATAAAAAATTATAAACCAAACAAAACATTTATCTTAAATGCCACTTCACCGAAGCAGCCATAAGAAAATAAAAAACCTTGACTTTTTAAGCTTTCCCGTCACAAGCGCACAAAAAACCCTTGACTTCCTATCCTTTCCTGTCACAAGCACAGAGCCACCAACGCCCATCGATGCTTATTAGCTTT
Organism: Citrus australasica; assembly: GCA_029618585.1. Lineage (NCBI taxonomy): Eukaryota > Viridiplantae > Streptophyta > Magnoliopsida > Sapindales > Rutaceae > Citrus > Citrus australasica. Next base: position 28,434,677 of record JARCIV010000009.1, on the reverse strand, counting down.
AAACTTCTCCTTCGGCCATCTTCTCCAAATTCTTAATCTCTATACAAGCAGCCATTTGAACAAAATAATTTTATTTGTTAATTTTTTATTGATTAAAATTATTTTATTTGTTATTTATTTCAATTATGTTTATTTAGTTCAGGTTAGAGTACGAAATATAAATTGGCAGCAAACATTTTTCTTTTTGATGTGTCGTAATTTGATACTTTAAATGTATTATTATAACTTTAATTTTGGTGTTTTAACCAAATGGGCATGAAGTAATTATTTTAGCTTCATTTGAACAATTAATTTTGGTGTGTTGTATTTTAAAACTTTAATGCATTATTTTAGTTTTATTTAAATAATTAATTTATTTAAATCTTATTCAATTTTGAATTTGATTGTTAGTAAAATTATTTTTATATTATTTTTTTCATTTTATTAGTTTGTGGATTGGACCGAATGAAAAATTTGTAATCCGCAGATTAATCCGCAAAATAATGGATTGGATATGGATTGAATCAAATCCGCATCCGATCCGGAAACATATAGATTTGATTTGGATTGAGTTTAACCAATCCGTAGATTGGATTGGATTGAAAATTCATAATTTGTAAAATCGTGGATTGGAGATGGATTGATATCCGATCCGCAAACACCTCTAGTAATATATGAGTGTGAGGCATTTTGAGGAATTCACCTTCTAGTGTGTGTAAGCCTAGCTAGTGACTTTGAATTTTTTTTATTTTTTTTCAGAAAAAGGTTATTTCTAAGGGCTCTAGGAAGAAAAAAGGTTTCTAAAGTATCAAAACGACATCGAATTATCCCAGAAGAGTGGGCTAAATCTAATGAGCCAGCCCATCCAGACAGGTCAATGTTTGGTGGTAGCTTTGCTCGACAAAACGATGCGTTTCAATTTCATTTGCCTCTTTTTTTTTTCATAATGTCGTTAAGATCTTGTTTCCCGTCAAATTGGAGACACAAACGACGGACGAACATGAAACTTTACGCGACCCAATCCCAAACACTAATGACCCAAGAGACCCATATAGTTTCTACGAACAAGGCCATTACCGAGTGCGGCAGAAATGGCCAGCTTGTTACCGCTCGTAACCTGTTCGATCAAATGCCGATACGAACTGTTGTTTCGTGGAACACCATGCTTTGTGGTTACTCAAAATGGGCCAAATTTGATGAATCTCTTAGCCTCGTTTCAACTATGCATCGTAGTAATGTTAAGCTCAATGAGACCACTTTCTCTACTATATTAAGCGTATGTGCTCAATTGAATTCTTTAATTGATGGAAAACAGATCCATTGTCTAGTTTTGAAATCTGGGTATGAATGTTTTGAGTTTGTAGGTAGCGGTTTGTTGTTCTTTTATGCAAATTGCTTTGAGATTGAAGAAGCTAAGCGGGTTTTTGACGAGTTGCATGAAGATAATGAGTTGTTGTGGAGTTTGATGCTCGTTGGTTATGTGCAATGCAACTTGATGAGTGATGCATTTGACGTGTTTATAAAGATGCCAAAAAGGGATGTAGTTGCTTGGACTAAGTTGATCTCAGGGTATGCTAAGAGTGTAGATGGTTGTGAGAAGGCTTTGAAGCTGTTTCGGTGGATGAGAGAGAGCGGTGAGAATATGCCTAATGAATATACCTTTGACTCTGTTATAAGGGCCTGTGCTAGACTTGGGGCTTTTTGTGAAGGCAAGGTTGTTCATGGGCTCTTGATAAAATGTGGGTTTGAATTTGATGAGTCAATTGGAGGTGCATTGATTGAATTCTATTGTGGTTGCGAAGCTTTTGATGATGCAATGAGAGTTTATGATAGGTTGGAAAATCCATGTTTGCATGCTTCAAATTCGCTTATTAATGGTCTAATCTCAATGGGTAGGATTGAGGATGCAGAGTTGATTTTTAATAGACTGACAGAAGCCAATTCAGTTTCATATAATTCGATGATTAAAGGTTATGCGGTTTATGGTCAAGTTGACGATTCAAAAAGACTTTTTGAGAAAATGCCTCACAGATCAATAACTTCTTTGAATACTATGATATCCGTGTATTCCAGAAATGGCGAAATTGAGAAAGCTTTGAAGCTTTTTGAAGAAACTAAAGAGGAAAGAAACCCAGTGACCTGGAACTCAATGATATCGGGTTATGTTCAAAACAATCTGCATGAAAAAGCTCTGCAACTGTATATGACAATGCGCAAATTGGCAATAGACCGTACTAGATCAACGTTCTCTGTTCTCTTTCATGCATGCTCATGCCTTGGGTCTCTTCAACAGGGACAATTACTTCATGCCCATTTGGTTAAAACACCATTTGAGTCTAATGTTTATGTGGGAACATCCCTCGTTGATATGTACTCCAGGTGTGGGAGCATAAATGATGCTCAGGCATCATTTAGTAGTATCTCTTCACCCAATGTGGCAGCATGGACGGCTCTTATGAATGGATACTCACACCATGGTCTTGGTTCTGAGGCAGTCTTACTTTTTGAGATTATGTTAGAACAAGACATAGTCCCAAATGCTGCTACTTTTGTTGGTGTTCTGTCTGCTTGTGTTCGTGCTGGTCTAGTCAATGAAGGAATGAAAATTTTCCGCTCGATGAAAAGTTATGGAGTAGTGCCAACTTTAGAACACTATACCTGTGTGGTGGATCTTCTTGGTCGGTCAGGCCATCTGCACGAAGCTGAAGAGTTCATCAAAGATATGCCAATTGAAGCGGATGCAGTTGTCTGGGGAGCTCTGCTCAGTGCTTGTTGGTTCTGGATGAACATGGAAGTGGGTGAGCGGGCGGCTCAGAAGATGTTTGGTTTGGATACGAAGCCAATATCTGCTTACGTTATTCTGTCCAACATATATGCAGTATTAGGGAGGTGGGGGAAGAAAATGGACATTAGGAAGAGATTGATGCACTTGGAAGTGAAAAAAGATCCGGGTTGCAGTTGGATTGAGCTGAACAGCAGAGTTCATGCGTTCTCTGTAGAAGATAGGAACAATCCAAACTGTAATGTGATTTATGCCACTTTGGAACATCTGACTGCAAATCTAAACTCTGTTGTGCTATTTGATTAAGAATCTACATGAATAGAAGAGTCTGGTTTCTTAATTCAACCTACCGTCATTGACCAAATTTGTTTTACCTGTATCGCCCAAATTATAAATCGCAGTCTCCTTCATAAAGATCACATGTTGGTTCCTATTTAATCTAAAGCACATCTCTAATATCCATCTATGTTATGTTTAATCGTAGCTGTTGATGCCGAAATCTGGTCGAGTTGATGATGACGACCAGGTTGCTTCGTCGACACTTTATTTTATTTTGACGGGAAACTGTCACTTGCCGCTCTAGCATTATTTGAATTGCACCGATACCTTCTTTAATCTGCAGCAATGGAAAACTGTCTGGGGGGGCCGGATTCTTCCCAGCGAGTATTTAGAAAACAATAATTTCACACAGTCGTGATTTCTTTTTTATCTTTTTTTCTGATTTCTTTTCTTAGTCGGCAAAAGTCTCTTTTTCCATGTATCTTCTTAGATTTTTATAGACAACCACATATATCGTTTGTTCTTCAATGCACGGCCGTTATCGAATTGAATGTGCCGCTTGAATCTAAGAGTTAATGTGTCCGTTTGTGTAGTTATTGAGCTGCCGTTATAATACCTGATCGTGCTTTAAACATTATAGTAGAACGTGCCTAGACGTTACGGATGAGTTTTCAAGTAAAGTTCTACAACACGAGTTACAGACCAAAACCATGCGACCTGATTCTGGTCTCCTCGTAGAATGCTGGTCGCGTTTGCACATGTGACCAAATAACCTTCTCCTCGATTTAAGTGACTTTCTTTCTACTCCCCCAAACAGAAGCATTTGTTGTCACATCTTGATTCATTCGTAATTTAAGACGCCTTTCATAATGGTCTGACTTGTTCTTCAACATCAACATTGGTTTCTGTATCATTGAGCTCACTGGTGCCCTTTACATCAGGTAGGCGTTTTCCTAAGGCTTCATTTAAGTTATTATTATATCATTATCTTTTTCCACGTATCATCCTGGACTGGTTCCTCTCGTTCTTTAGTAAATGGGCATAATCACCCCACTGGTTCATCAAGCTAAGAGACTTTTTGCTATCACAACACAATATTTCCAGAAATTTAACATTGAGCATGACTTTTTACTTTGAATTACGTGGTTCTGATTCATCAAGCATATTGGATTACGACAGTTCATTTGCAAGTGTCAACTATTCAATAGTTCTAAGCACATTGCTTTCAAAATTACAGTTTATGCATGATAAAAGTTGGTTGAGTTCTCTATTTATTTATTTATTTATATTTTGTCTCTTATTGCTCCATAACCATCATGACGACGAGTCGACGACGATGCAGACTAGCCGTCGCTATAGGAAAAGCTATAAAAAAATCTCATAATTTGTCCAAAAGCTAATTAGTTCTTGTCTCTTTATAGCTTGCTATTGGGCTCGTGTTCGAAGAAAATGTCATTTTCCTTTTGGTGATTTGGTTGGCATTAGTATGGTTGTTGCATAAAAGTAGCGGCTAGTGGTTAATAGTGGACCATTTGTTTCAGTTATACAGGATTGTTCAGTGTATCTGAATATCTGCATTAGTCTTCTCGTTTTGTTCAGTTTTGGAAATCATTTATAGGAATTGGTTCCTCGAGAAGATGGAAAAACTGGTTGCTAACTCTCTTATGAATTATTTTTGCAAATTCAGGATCGCTATTAAAAGTAATTTTTTTATTAAGTTTAGGCATCCACTTAAATAACAGCTTTTACATATTACAGGAAATATTTTACTGTGAAAGAGCTATTTTGACGACTCTAGCTGCTTCTTCCCTCTTCACAGGTGTTACCGCAATTATTGTCCGTAGAAATGAAGTTTTCTCCTGTCACGAAAGAGCAAATATATTAGATCTCTGCCGATGCATAAACGTTGATGCAATAATGAATCCAGTTTTGTGTGCAAAATTGCTGCCGAATGATTATTTCTCAAGATAATTAGGAAACTTAAAATTCGGAAGGAACCTAATCAAACCTTTCAATCAAATCCTTCAACTCTTGCCATTAATATCGTTGTTTATTGCGAGCTGCAGCTTTTTGGAATTCTCTCCATTCTTTTCTAAATCCCATTTGTTTGGTTCTTTAATAATTCCGCTTTTCCTGTACTTCCAGTAGAGAACAAGTTGAAGGATGCCTAAGGGGCCACCAACAAAACTAGGAGACTGCAAATTCAAGAAGTTCAAGTTAAGGAGTCTAATCATGTGTGTTCTGTCTTTTGCATTTTTTTATAACACTCGGAGAATTTAGTGGATATGCAAACCGCGATAAAGAGGTCATGGCTCAGTAATCCGTAAACCATCCATATTGCAGCAGTTAGGAATGAGAAGAAAGATAAGTGGAACGGCATGAATTCCACACTCTTTGTTCGTATCACTTGTTTCTGCAATTATAAGCAGACTATTCATTAAAACACCCAAAGGTTAAGAGGATATGCAAAATCCAGATGGTAACTTGACTTGCAAGTAATTGACCTTTTTCAAGTTTGCCTGTAATCCTGTATAGGTTGCACAGAGGAATGGTATCATGGAATTATAATGGAAAAAGATTACTCACCACAGCCACCAGTGGCGAACTATACATAGTTATAGAGGCTCCCAATCCGATGCTCCCCACAAACAATTTGCGGTGATGGTGATCGTGGAATACAAAGGCGGAGACAAGAGCAGTGATGCAGAACAATAGGATAACGGGTATGACTATAGCAGCGACTTTTATCTGCAGAGTAATGATGTTTATAATCCATAACATCCTTGTCAACTATCAATATAAATGCACAGTAACAAGTTTAAAAAATTAGCACTTAATCGGCACCTACGTTGCACAATTATCACACACATAATGCACAAAACTAGCACGTAATTGGCACCTAAACTGCACAATTATCACACAGATAATGCACAAAACAAGCACGTAATTGGCAACTAAATTGCACAATAATCACACACATAATGCTTGGCAACGATTATGCATGAAGTATAGAAGCCAAATAAAGCTTTAAAATGGCTTGCCTTATCTCTAGCTGAAGTAAACAAAAAATATATGAGAATGAAGGAGAGCTCGAGAAAGATCCCTAGGCCATTGATAGTAACCACTGTGAAATTCTCCCACCTGTAGCTTACAACGGGCAGTGCATACCAAGTATAGAGGAGACAGTTTAACAGTGCAATGATGTAAGGAAAGCATGAAAACCCCTCTGTACTTTTCTTCTTTATCACCCTTGAAAAAGTTAATCTGGCAACATGCAGAAAGATATTATGTTCCAAGTCAGTTGCTTTAAATTACAAAATCTCAAGTGGAATTATATCTAGGGTCTAGATGTTACAACTTTAACTTACATGGGTGTGGCATAAAGTAACAAAGAAGCTGCATTTCCTGCAAAGATAAACCATGCAAGTCTTATGTGTTAGGCAAAGTTTTTAGCATACAAATTGCAAGGAAGCTGAAAATAAACGAAGCATGAAGTACCCATGACTCCAAACGCTAGGCGCAATCCATCTCCCATAATTTTTCGCCCTCCAAAGATAGTCCTAAGTTGAAGAAATGGTCCCAAGAAGGAGAGCACTCTCTAAACAACTAATAAATTATGTTGTGTGGACTGTTTAACATCCTTCAAGCTGTATAAATAATAAAAAATGGATAAAAAGAGAATAATAGAAAATTGAAGTATCAGGAGAAGTGCTGTCTATGTCCTTAATATAACTTGTGGAGGGGAATGGCTTTCCTCAATTTGTTTAATGCAAAAGCTTTCATCTAATGCTCTGGTCGGTTTTTAGCAATAAATTAAAGAGGAAGAATAAAAATTGCTATTGTTTGCTTTTTTTGGTTCTACTTGTGAGTGGAAGATGCTACAAGACATCCACTACCCAATTGAAATAAAATTCAACGGTGCTATTTGGTTCAATATATATGGCACTAAAATTCTTTAGCTTTTATTTTGCCACAAGACTTGTATTTTTACCAATTATGTGTTAATAAAAAATTATAGAGAGTAGTTCTTATTACAGTTTTGCTAAAAAGTTCAATAAAAACAATTTGATTCAAGTGAATGTATGCTTGGTAAATTTCTTTTGGGATCAGTGCCGCGTTAGTGTTGTCATTGTAATTGATATGCCTCCTGATTTGATCATTGTGAAATAATGACCATTGCATGAATTGAAAGGCCCCCGGCCACTTCAGTACTTCTATCTTTGGCATCCAGATATATATATATTCTTACTGGAATTCGGAAAGCTATTATTCTAATTCTCATATATATTGGTTCCTAGAACAAGAGCAGAATTTTAATCACAAACAAATTATTCTAACACTGAAAGTCTTTGGTGGTGTGCTTTTAATATCACCAATAAAATTTTATTCCAAATTAATCCTTAAAATGGATCGTATAGCAAGTGGTTTCAACTTTTAATATTCTAGGACAAACAACCGAGTAAATTGTTCGCCAAGGTACAGAGGTCATCATAGTTAATTAGTGGGCTTCCTGCTGAAATGCATCTACTTAGTTAATTAGGAGAACTCAACACTTATAAATTAGTTTAAATCCTCTCTCACTAAAAATGTGGGCTATCACGATTAGAGATGGTACAGTATGGGCGGCACAAGCATGTTTTGATAGGGTACGCGTGCATGTTGTGCCAGCCCTACCAAAACATGCTCATGCATGCAGTGTTGTGTTGTGTGTCCTACCAAAACGCACTTGTGTCGTGTCATACCTATGTTGTGCCATGTGCCACCCAATCCGCATGCATGCTTAAGTTATGATTTTATAAATAACTTAAAATTGAATCTTTTAATATATTTTATTAGCTTAAGTTTTTTAAATTCAATTTAATTCTTAGTTTAAAAAATACTCTAATTGTTTTATATTTATAATTTATTAAATGATCAGAGTTTAAAAAATACTCTAATTGTTTTATATTTATAATTTATTAAATGATCAGATGATGTCTTTATTTTAATAAATCAAGTTATAAATATCATGATTTTATAAAATATATGTATTAATGTTATTATGGACTATGATCTATGAATCTATGTAAGTCAAAGTTAACAATTAAGTTAATCCTTAAAAAAAAATTATTGTTGTTGTTGTTGTTATTAAATATTATAAAAGATTTCCAATAATGTAGGATCTAACTTAGTAGTTAGATTACATTCTCTTACTATTATTAGTTTATTATTATTAAACATGAACTTGAGTTTTGAAATTTTAATTCTATTGAATTTGACTAAAAATACAGACACAAAAAAAAGGACAAAGGCTTGAAAAAAGTATACCAATAGCTTGACATGCTTTCTTTAAAAAATTAAATAAAAAAACTTGTTGTGCTTTTTTTAAGGCATAGCCCACATCACAACACGACATGAAGCACGTGATGAGCACAAACGAGCGTTGGCCTTCCTTTGATGGGCGGCACTACTTGTTGGCCATCTCTAATCATTATTGACCTATCTGATGAATCGCTAACGATGTATTAATGAATTTATTGTAGTTATAGTTTTATACCATTTTGTATTATTTGACCCTTCACGCGGACACTAGATTGTAGAAGGAGGAGTAGAGATTGTAACATCTCACATCATAAATAAGAGAGGATTTGGACTAATTTATAAACTTTTAGTTCTCCTAAATAACAAGGTTAATAATAAAATTGTAATTGTTCTTGTGCTAAATCCTTTGGTGAAAACCATTACCTAAAATTACAGGAACATTAATGTTATATCACCAAGAATCAGTAAAAGAATATGCAAAAGTGTATCTAAATCCACAATGTTTAATTACTTTCTAGAGTTGCGCAATTTGTCTTCTAAATCAATATATTATTCTAAAGAATGCTTTAAGTTTCTCTCTACACTTTATCTAATGATAGGATATTGGAAAAGAATAGAATGTTAAGTGTGACCTAAAGACCATAACCATTTATATAGATAACTTTTATGTTGTCTTCAGGTATGCATATTGTATCTTATCATAAAAATAAAAACTACACTTAAGTCTCTACACACTAAAAACTCACACCCTATCAAATAGACAGGTGCATTAAATTACTAAAAACTTTACTAGATCACTTTTAATTTGACTTGACCTAATATGAGAGATCACAACACATAATTATTCACATATAAACCCAATATTAAATTAAGATGTAACAATATCTACTCACTACGCAGGGACAAACATTTTCTAGGAAACAATATAAAAGAGGGCACATTAGAAGGAGGTTGTTAAGCCAGTCAAAAATGTTTTAAGTCCGAAAGTGGAGGTTCCTTTCCTATTAAAAAATTGTTTAATTCTTCGATTTGTTTTGTGATCAAGAAGACAATTTCTTGTGTTGGTGACCTCACCACATATTTATCTTTTTGGCTGTAATCCATTCTTATTCTATTTTGCTTCAACAATAATCCTTTAAAATTCTATATCTCATGCCAAGATATTGGGTTTCTGATGCCTTGTTGAGTCATGTCTTGTTCCGGTACTTGAATGCTCTTCACTAATGAGAATACATTAGTTTGACTACAAATAAATTATATAATAATTGACAATGTCATGATCCATTAATTTACTTAACAGATCAGCATGCTTATCAAATACTTTTCGTCTTAGTCCTATTATGGAAAATTATGCAGGCATGATTGCAAGTTGCATAATTGGAAACGAGCAAATGCATGGTTCATGGTTCCTGCCAATTAGGACCGTTCGTTATTGCCGTACAAATGAATATTTCGATGGGTAGTTTTCGTACAATATTCACTTTGTCTCCTCAAGTAAATTTTAAGCAAGCATTTAGAACATATTCTCCAGCTAGAAATAACTGGACAACGTATGTAGTTGGTGATGCCACGCAGCAATCAATCCCATTGATGCAGATGCTTTAACAATGCAACTGGTAATATGCACATGATCTCGAAAAGGGCATATCTAGAATACAGCCGTTGTATGGTGAAACGTTCCTCTTTCTATTACAAACCTCAAATTTTCGACCACATATTTTTAAGCTTTCATGTACTGTACATAATATATCATAACTTAAGGGTCAACAATAGAAAATTAGTGGTATAACAAAAAAATTAAGGTTTTCAATGAAGAAGAGTTAGGGTGTTGTACCTCACAATCACTATATTGTATGCATTCTCTTTTGGAAACGATTGTAAACTAAAGGTCATTTTGATATAAGACATTGTATTATCGGTCAAAATCAATCCTCAAATACGATTTGCCAGCACATGCAACTCTATCTTATCTATTTTGATGCAATGTTTAAATCAAATTATTCGCCAAATATTAGTGTAGATAGAATGTAGAAAGTAGAAACAACAATATTAAGAGGACAACAAACTAAAAGCAGTCAATCTGAGGGAGCCAAACAATAAATTTGTATACACAATGGGCTAAATTTCATCTAGACCATTTATCTTTCATTTTTCAAAAAAATTAGAGAAGGGGCTATCTCCAAACCCCAGGCACCTGCTGATGATTTAATTCACACCTACATTAAGATAAAACCACTAACTACTCTTGTCTATAAGTGTGTGTGAGTGAGTGATTAATATTCGGTGGTTGCTACCAAGTAAAAAATGAGTTTTATCAAAAACAATTTAGTTATTGTATTTTCAAATAAATGCTCAATCACAAGGGTTTCAGAGATCCTCTCTTGCTAAGAAAGTACTTTTGATGAAGAGCACTCCAACCATTTCTGCCAATTGAAAAAACATTTTGGTCGATTTCAGTCCACCACTCATTTATTAAACCATAGGCAAAGAAGCGCTTTTGATAGTATTGAAAACAATATGAATACAATCAACTAATTAAAACTTTGCTAATCAGCAAGAGTGCAAGTAATGTTAATCTTTTTGGTGGCAAGAGAAGTTGCTTTTTAAGTTGTAATATGATGTTTGAGGAGCATTATGGATGATGCTAATTTTCTAGCTTTTCCATTGGATAAATTTAGGTGCATGTAATCTGATTATGTGGGATAGGATATGTCAAATTAAAGAAACTTGAATTATTCACACTTCGGAGTATGTGGGAATTCACTTGAGAAGAAATGCTTCTTGTGTCCTAAGCAACTAATTAATATTTATCAAAAAATAAAAGCAACTAATTAATAATGTAACTTGTATAATAGAAGCATTTTATTCTTCTTCTTTTTTCCTCTTTTTTGCATCCTTTTTAATTCTTTGATTGCAACAAGCATAAGATATTATATAATTTTTGTTTGCTGGCAGTGGAACTTATGAGGAACTTATACTCTTGGCATCCATATGGAATTTTATCAACAACCCAAAAAAAAAATTAAAAACCAAAATATTGGGAAAAAAATTCACTCAAAGAAAAAAAAAGTAATCGAATAATTTATAACTCCAAATTTTTGTACGAACTATTTTTAAAAAAAACTGATGTTACATTATATGATTGGTTGAATGAAAAAAATAAAATAATAGAAATAAGTTTCGTGGGTCAAGTGATGTCTTAGTTAATTTACTTATGTGATATAACATTAGTTTGTACAAAAGAATTTATTGGCAATAAGGTACTGCATATATGCTTAAAATGAATTCGTTTGGTACTTTACATCCTCCTAGTACTTGAGAGTAGGGGTGGGCAAAAAAATCGTGGTCTTAAAAATACCGAACCGAACCGGCGGTTTTTTCTAATTCGGATCGGTTTTTATTTAAAAAAAAACTGAAATATATCATTTGTAAGAAAAACCGAAATGTCGATTAGGTATTCGGTTCATTCAGCTGAACCGAAAAACTAAATTAATTTTAGATTTTATTCAAATCGACATGTGTTAATTTTTTTTATAAATCCAAATATTGAGTTGGAAAATACCTAAAGTTGATGTTGATATTGATGAAGATGGGAGAATATTGTTGGCGTTTGTTTCTAAATTTTCTTTTTATTTTGTGTTGTAAGTTGTAAGTTGTAATTGTTGTTATTTTTATTTGTCTTTACAACATTATGATTATGTTTATGTAGATGGAGTATTGGAGTTTGGTTATGTATTTTGAAATTTTAATATTTTTCATTTTGTGAGTACCTTATTAGTAGTTAGTAAAATATTAGTGATAAAATGTATTTTGAATACTTTGTATTTATTGTAAATATTTGTAATGAAATTAGGATGAACTAAATGTTGAAAAAAATTATTACATTTATGAGACCCAATGGACTAAAAATTTGAAAATTCAAAATAGGCCTAATAAACCCAAAACCGAACCGAACCGATCTGAAAAGATCCGTTTGAGTTCGGTTCTTATTGAGTTCGGTTCTTATTCGGTTCTTTTTATAAAATAACCGATTTAAATCGGTTCTACTTAATTTCGATCCGAACCGAACCGTGCCCACCCCTACTTGAGAGATGCAATTTGTCTTGCTAAGAAATCATAAGTTTTTTTATGAAAGAATTTTATACTACATTATTGTAATAAGGATTTTGTGACACTATCAGATAGTTCTATTTAATTAATCATCATTTTTAATGTTATTCGTAAGAAGTTATAGAATAACACTACATATTTAGTTGTCTATCGTTTGTCCACCAAGTAGCCCACTAAATCATTTTTGTGGATATATATGTGCGAGTATTTGTCCATACATAACATCAATTTATAAGATTTGGATTTGAGCTATAGAATATTGTAACGTAGAGCACTAGTACAGAATCATATTCCCATTTTACGGCTGATTCATGTTAGATACACTTAATTAGGGATGGGCATAAACCCACAACGGTTTACCCAAATTCAAACTAAATTAAATGGTTTGGGTTGGGTAAATTATGAAAATGGGTTAGATGTGAGTTTTATATAGAAAACCATTTCATTATGGGTTGGGTATGGTTTACCCATGGGTTATGAACAAAACCCCAACACTCAAATTTTTCAAATGAAATAAATGAACACAAATAGGTAAAATATTTTATTATTTATCTTAAAATAAATTTTTATTTGTCATTCAAGTTTTCTTATAATAATTTTTTTATCATTTTACTAATAATTTTCTTATATATTTATTATAAGAAAATTTTCACAAAATAAATAAGTATAAAAAATTTTTATTATTAATTTTTTTGTTCATATCAAAACATATATTTCTTATTTTTAATGCTTTATTTTTTATTTAATTTCTATTCATGTGATTTATTTAATTTATAATAAATATAAATAAAAGAGTAGTTGAAAATAAGGGTAATATTGTAAACTAATACTATTAGGGAGGATTTTGGCCATTAGAAAAACAGAAAGGGGAAAAATGATATATGTTGATTACTGTTGGGGGGAAAATGACAATCTCCCTAAAATTAAGCATATAAGTAGACAACATAACGTAAAACTACCAAAACAATAAATAAAAATAAATATTGCATAATTAAATAAATAACAAGTGACAAAATTTATTATTAGAATGTTAATGTCATGTTTGTGAAAGTTTATTATTAAAGTGTACGTTCTTATTTATTGAGAAATAATGATTTTTGTGATTAAACTTTATTTTGATTTTCTAGTATTCTTTAATTTAAGGATTAAGTTATTGTAAAATTTATAATTTTTATCCACTATATTTTTATATATTTTAATATCAATTTAATAATTAATAACAATTAATAATTATTATAATTTTGATATAATTAAATTTTATTAAAATAAAAATTATTTTGATAATAAAATTCAAACCAAACCCAAACTAGACCCAAATTGTTTGGTTTGGTTTGGTTTGGATTGGGTTAAAAATATTTGGGTTGAATCCAAATTTTTATGGTTTGGTTTGGGTTGACTTAAAATCCAACCCATACTCACTCCTACACTTAATTATATAATGATATAGTGAGAGAAGAAAAACGAGATAGCATGTAAATATTATGTGGTGGACATTGATTTAATCTCTTGTTTCGCCTTTTGTTCTCTCGAGAAATTATTCAACTAAACCTAACCTGATCCCACTTGACAAACAAAAAAATGGGTAACACATCTTATATAAAATCATGATACAATTAATGTTCGTACATAAGATATGATCTGTTTGAGATTGAGATTGAACAGTTATAATTTAAATCTACAACACTAAAATATTTGTTAAATACTAGTTTATGTAGTTTAAATTTCTATAGTTTAAAAGCTAAATTGATTTAATTTTACACTTGTATTATGAAATATATATTATATTTTTATAAATTTTATCAAAATATTATTTAAAAATTATATTTACAACATATTATTAATTTTTATTTCATAATTATAATTTTTTTTCATAACAGTTGTAACTTAAAAGTTACAGAACATCAATACCAAACAAGACCTTATATTCTACGTGATTAAGCAAATGATATGCCGTGTAATAATTATAAAAAAAATCATACATTTTTAAAGGAAAACAATTAACAAGTTACTTGAATTGAGCATAAACCTGGCTAACAATAAAAAATGAAATGCACCAAAAATAAAATCACATAAACACATATGAAAGACCAAATAAAGAAGGGTACTCTTGCCTTTTATTTCATACAAACTGAAAAAGCTAAAGTGATTGAATTCATTAGAAATTTTAACTTTTATCCTCACTTTATGTTAGATTTTTAAGCTATAGTTTTTGTAAAAAAAAATTGTAATTATGAAATAAAAGTTAATAGTTTTGTGATAAAAATAACTTTTAAATAATAATTTTGACAAAAATAATAAAAGTATTTTAAATTTTTTATCATACAAGTGTGTGACCGATATATCTTCCAATGCATAGCAATAAACGCTTAACAAATACTTTAGTGCAATAGCTGCAACTGTTCAATCACACTAATAAATAGATGCTAGATACCTTCTAGTGTAAGGACATATTTGGTATTATCGTTGAATAGTTATATTTTAAAAGGAGTTGCTACCTTACATTTAACATAAGATATAACTCTCTTTATCAGCGGTGGATCCTAGTGGGGCCCATGACTCAATTGAGTGAGAGATTGTAATGTAAGGTAGTCAAATCATATCTTAAAATATATAATTTTTTAAGTATTCGACATACACTTGGTGTTATGCTTTAGAAGATAAGTTGATATTATCCTACATTTGTATAATGAAATATTTTTAATATTTTTTTTTTATTATTAAAAAAATTATTTTTATTAAATACCATCAAATTTTTATTTAAAAATTATATTTATTAAATACTATTAATTTTTGTCATAATTTTAATTTTTTTCTCTACAGTATCTGTGGTTTTGAGTTTTGAACCACCTTACCGAATAAGACCAATGGTTTTTATGCCAGTAAAAAAAAAGGCTTCATCTCATTGAAATCAAGTGGACTAATTATGTCTTTACACATGGGCATGGTGTATATAAACAAACTATTTAGAGGGTAATTCAACACAAGAATGTTGGTTGGGTGTTTTGTTGAAGATATATAGCTATGATAAGACCTTTATTGTTTATTTCCCTTCCCATAAATACATGCACCCTTTAATAACCTGTATATAATTAAAGCAATTGCTATTTATGCGCGCATGAATCACAATGATTAACCTTACTGTTTGTTTGATTACATGTACATATATTATCATAGAATCCCTGCATATATTCAATATAATATATTGATTAGCCTTCAATAATTAACCTATTTATTAATTGATCTTCACATGCTGCTATCATATCACAGAAAATATATATATATATATATATATATATATATATATATACATGCTTTGATTTTCCTCGGGTGAGATTTGAAAACAAAGGTCCTGACTCATGTTAACCCCTGTCTGCAATTAAAAGGCCATGATCTAATATGCTGACCCTTTCTGGTAAAATCACTATATATGAAGAGTCAATGGATTCTGTCTCTAGAATTTGCAGAATAGTCCTGCACAAGAAAGATATAAAGGAGAGAATGTCTAATTTGAGCGAATCAAGCTCAGCTTCTGTACAACTAAAAAGAGAACAAGCAATAATTAAGTATGTTAGTACTTGGAATGAGGTCGTTTCCTCGAATCTTGTCAGCTCTTATTAGAATTCTCAAGTGCGGACGGTGGTGCTCATTATATTTAATTCTTGCTTGGGCTTGTAAGACCAAGATAGAGCAGTCCGACGATGAAGTAAAAGAAGTTCAACTTCACCATATTACGACAAAAATTACGATAAACTTCCCAAAATACCCATTCTTCCACAGGTTTTGCCGGTTGCTTTATCCGTTTATCCTCTCTATCATCAAATAGCTTGTCAACTACAAGTCTCTACAAAGCCTACGAGTCAACAAACATTTCGGCACACAAATTTAAACAAAATAATTTGTGGCACTCATATCATCAAACGACTCTTACTATATCTATCATCTCAGACACTACTGTACTACTCTCTTTCTCTTCTTTTCCTTTCCTCAATCTTTTTCTCCCCATTTCAATGGAAAGTACAAGCAAACGCCGTCGCAAGCAAGCCAAAACATCACCCTTTGAATCCGAAGGTGACTGACTGCTTTTGTTGCTACCATGTTCGTTCTCGTAGAGCACATAGGAAATTATTTTCTTTCTTTAATTTTCCTTCTGCTTGTTGTTCATGCATCTTCATTTATTTGCTGTGATTTGCTTTGGCAGAGGTTAATAGTACTG
This sequence comes from Citrus australasica, assembly GCA_029618585.1. Taxonomy (NCBI): domain Eukaryota; kingdom Viridiplantae; phylum Streptophyta; class Magnoliopsida; order Sapindales; family Rutaceae; genus Citrus; species Citrus australasica. The sequence goes on along the minus strand of JARCIV010000009.1, from coordinate 28,418,013 downwards.
AATGGGAATTCATTGACATGACAGAGCCGGAAGAAGATCTCATCTTCAGAATGCATAGACTCATTGGAGACAGGTGCCTATACTACTTTATGCAATCATACATTAGAAACATTATATATACAAATATACACATTCATTGCATCACATGATTTTATCTCTCTACATTAGCATGACTGAATCTTTCTCATGATCTTTCCTGAGCTTGGTCTTTTTATTTTCCTTTCTGTATCCCATTCATCATTGAAACATGAAAAAAAAAAAAAAATACAATTTTTTTTTAAAAAGGTGGGCTATTAACATGCCTCCTAATGGATAGACTTTCAAAAACAATAGTAATTACCTGAGGAGGTGGGAGCTGGTGATTTAAGCAGTCGATGCTTTGATTTAATTTGTTTCAATAATTGATCTTATAGACCCCACTAACGTACATAATTAGCTGGTGATTTAAGCAGTCGATGCTTTGATTTAATTTGTTTGAATAATTGATCTTATAGACCCCACTAACGTACATAATTAATGTCTGAGCTTCAATATTAAACCATACCTTCAAATAAAGAAAGGAAAAAACAAATCATTCATTCTTATCCGTTTGGTGGTGGCCCCTCAAGTGATAGCAACTTCATGGATTATACTTTCGAATGAGATCACATTTTTACTATGTATGGATTCTATTCCTTTATCTCAGGTAAAGGATGATAATGAATATGTATGCTCTCGGGGGAAGGGAAAAAAGAAAAAAAAAACTCAGCGATGCTTTTCTTGCCTTTGAAATTATTGCTTCTTGTTGTTATAACAGTACTGTGTATGATGCAAAATCATTTATTATTGCTTTCATGGTATTTTCTCTGGTTCATTAGCAGCCCCAGCTTGTGATTGGCTTATGGCTTTGTAGTTATTGTATAGGTAACATGCAATTTCTAACGTTAGTTAAAGTTTCACGAGAGAGTTGCAAGCAGTAAGTGCTTTGACATCTGCTCCAAACTGTGACAGAAACATTGCCTGATCTTTATCTCTAAGGCTAGTTCTTAATGCTATTGTTAGACTTTATTTATCAGCTAAAATTTTTGGATCAAATAATTTTTTCTAATATGATATTAAAGTCAATATCTAGTGTTTGATTTTTCCTGTGGGTAAATTCTATTTTAATTATTTTAATTTCTTGACTTACCTTGATCAACCTGTCTCAAATTATATGATCCCTGACCTTAAATAATACTCAATATAGGAGGACCTGTTTAAACTTCATATTATCTTAAGCTTTTAGGTTAAACGATTTCCTTGTAAGTATGAATAATGACCCACTAATTTCTTTTGTGGCCGTCGGTCTTTAAGACATTCTTCTAGAACATTTGTGTAATTTGCTTTCTTTGCGCAAAGATTATTGCATCAATTCTTCCATTAAGGGTGCAACAGGCACATTGTTTCTTTTACTGATATAATGCTAAGTACGAAAAATCTAACCATAGTAAAATGGACTTTACAGGTGGGATTTGATAGCTGGGAGGATTCCAGGAAGGAAAGCAGAAGAGATAGAGAGGTTTTGGATAATGAAAAACAATGAAGTGTTTGCTGACAGAAGAAAGCTGAAGAAGAAAGAGAAATCTAAGATCTCGCCATAATCGATTTCTAATGGCTTCATCTGCATGAATTTTCTTAGTTTCTTTTACTCTTTTAATTAGTTTCTTTTACTCTTTTAATTCTTTTAAGGCCTCCAATGTACAAGTCCTTCTATTCAACATAATTTCCAAAGCAAAATAACAGCTTCCATTTCTTAGAACATATGCAGAAGAAAATAAGAGCAAATGTCACCATATTTTGCAAATGTGGCAGCAACACAACTACAAAATAGGAACACATCGGAAAGAATGATGGATATGGATAACAGTATAAACTGCTATCAGATTTATAAGGGACGACGTTATGTATACATGGTGATTTGTGATCTTGATTTCTTAATATACAGAATATGGTATAGGATTTCTATGTTCACATAGCTAAATGTGTATTGTACAAATTATTAGTATACATCACTTACTCACAATATTAGAAGACGAGAGGGGGTGAAAATTGTATTATCAAAGACATGGGATATATAGAACAGTTCATACCATGTGCTGGCGAAGATAATCAACTCGAGTTGGATGCTTGAGTTTCATCAGAGCCTTAACTTCATGTTTACGGACCATTTCCCTTGAAATATTTAAGTTCCCAGCAATTTCTCCCAGTGTCCTATCACCTTTACCGTCCAGTCCAAATCTTTGTCTGATCACCAAGCTCTCTTTAGGCTTCAGAGAATCAAGCTGGCAAGGAGTACCACAGAAAGTTTGTAAGTTACAGATATATAGTGATTCATAAACGGAAGATAGATCAAAGTAGTTATTAAGTGCAGTAATAGTCATATGATTTGATTGACAAGCAATGAATTGTGGGAGAAATGCAAGGTTGAAGAGAACAAGTGCTTACCACATCATCAAGCGCAAGCCTTAGAAGAGCGGGTTGTCTCTGGTTTTCATTTTCAACACCATCGACATCAGTAATCCCATTGATGAACTCTTCTTGTGTAACCCCATGCCTTGAATGGAGAGAAAGGATGGGTTTCGAAGCCTTCATCACTTCGCGGTACCTCTCAGGAGAGATATTTACCCTTTGAATTATCTCTTCATCTGTTGGTACTCTCTTAAGCTCAAACAACAACTCAAGTTTAGCTCTCTGGATTTCCCGTCTAACCTGCATGATAGAAGTCTAGAAGTTATAACAAATCATTTCAACTGGATGCATGTATTACCAAGCTCTTTTTTTGCGGGGAAAAAAAGAAAAGAATAAAAATATGAAAAAAATGATTAAGTAGGAAGAATGCATACTGATTCAAGGCCAAATGGAACACGAGTAAAGCTTGATACTGTCATTGAACGTATAATAGCATGCCTAATCCAAAAAAGTCCATATGTTGATAGCCGGAATCTCCTTTTTGGTTCAAAACGATCAATTGCAGTGATAAGTCCTTTTACTCCAGCCTGACAAAGGTCTTGAAATCTGGGGCCATTTGCAAAGTCTTGAAAATATTTTTTGATGACAAATAAAACAAGCCGGAGATTGTGCTGCAACAAATAAAACGCATAATCTATTGATATTTCTACTTAAATGTTTGTGCCATAGCCTTGGAACAATCAATAAGTGATATTAATGTAATCAACTTCAGGCAAATAAAGTAATATGAATAGACTGGCTTTGCTGGAAATAAGGTAAAGCTTGTACTTAATAAATTTGAGCAGCATCCATTATAATTCATAAGCATGCAACATGTCATAATAATCAACAATACGCACCCTAAGCGTTAAACAAAACTTTCAGCATTTCTGTCTGCAGAAAAATAGTGAAAGATAAAATAATTCTTACCTTTATGAGCTTGTTCCGTGCAGCTCGACCAACTTCCAAGCATTTTTTCACTTGAGCCGCACTCATATTTGTTGCCTCTGCTAATTCAACATCAGTTGGTTCTCTCCCCAAATCTTCCTGCAATTGTTCCTTTACTTGCACAAATACCTAAAATAAAATAGAAATAAAATTTAGCATTAGAAGACTACTGAGTCTAACATGTTTGGTATAACTTATCTAATGATCATAACTGCTATTTAATCTCATAAGCTCTTATCAAAAAAAATTTTTATTTGGTTTTTTTTTAGAGCTTTTGAAGATTAAATAAAATATTTTGCCTTTTCTAATAAAAACTCAAATTTTGGACTTCTGGGTGTAGAGGTTGAAAAACTTCTTTTAAATGTTAAAATATTTAAAATATCATTTATTTATTTGACAATCTTATTTTATTATTTTCATAACGTAACTTTAAAAAAATTACCTACTGAAGCAGTTTTATAATTTTTTAATAAAAGATCTCGTTGAAAACCAAACAACTAAATTTTTTTGCGTAAAATCTCTACTAATATAAGCTCTACTTGTTAGAATAAGGACAAAAATGGAATCAAGTTAATATTCAGAAAGAGGAGGCTCACCTTCATAGGTTGCATCAACTTGAACAACCAGGTATGCTCTGTAGACGACAAAACTGGAGGTATCATCATTTTCTTCCAATCCAGGCTGACCAAATCCGATGAAGACGAATACTCCCTTACAAGTTTCTCAATTTTCTCATGCTCATCTTTACTGTCCTTTTTCCTAGTCTTGGTGACTACTTTCTCATCCTCATTATTTCTCAGCTCAATTCTCTTATCAAGACTCAATCGCTTAGGCCTCTTAACCTGGTTCCTAACCAATGGTTTACTGCTAACATCATCTGATTTTTTCTCAACTTCACCAATCCTCTTTCTCCTCTGCCGACCTCTTTTCACAACACCATCAGCATATTTCACTTCTGAGGTCGTAACTGCAGGGCTAAGCTTGTATATATTTTCAAGTTTGGCAGCCGCTTCATTGTAATCCACATCCAGAGTCATTGGAGAAGCCTCATCAGAGAAGACACCTTTCACTCTTTCCAGACGTTTTCTACTGTTTTCTCGTCTCTTCTGGTGTCGTTTGGGTGTCTCTATCGGCAGTGGGATCTGCTCCTGGGGTGAGAACAAAGCTTGGTTATTGGATTTATCTGCTTTGAATGCCACAATCAAAGGCCTTTTTGATGTAGATCGGTGAGAAATCGTGCTTAATCCAATTGGAGATCTAGCAGCTGAACTAGAGATGGTGACAACTCCCATACCAAGCTGTCTGAGAAAAAGTTAGAAGTGCTATGCAAAAGTGCGGATATCACGAATACTGCAGTCACAGAGATTGGGGCTTAATGCTTTCAGAAACAAACAGTTCAAGTTCTTCGCTTGTTACAACACTGGCAATCTGGCACACACAAACAATCATCGAATTCAAAAATCAAAAGCCTTCAATTATTGTATAAATTACTCAAATTTCCTTCCAAATGCTAAGAAAATTAGGAAGCAGAGTTACTTAATAATGGTAGTACTCATAAATGAGATGCACATCAGCAAATGAGTCTTCAATCGTTGGAGACACGCAATTCCCAAGTTATTCCTTAATTATCCATATGCATAACTCCCTAGAGCTATCCTAATCAAAGCTAAGATTCTAGCTTGGAGGCAGACTCAGGCTAACCTCCTCCCGAATTACTTGTAAAATCCGGCTATGTCAATCATATCACATGGCCACTGATCAACATGGCGCAATAACCATCACGAAACTCAAAGGGACACTATTACAAGCTCATCTTCCGTTAATCGTCTAGCTAATGATCCAACAATTGGTGATGGTTGGTCACCATTAAAATGCAATTTTGATCAAAACCAACCACATAGGCTACCCATCATCACCTTTGTATATCCCATATGCATCAAATGAACATACATACATAACATATGCGCCAGGCCACCACAAAATTAATTACAAGCCAAAGCCAAAGATTACACATTAACTCTAGATAATCCTCAGCTTCCACGCACAAAAACAAATTTCAACTTAAGCATTAAAAAATAAAAATGCAGCAAAGATTATCATACCTATGAACAAGCTGCTGATTCTGCGGAGCTGAACTTCTAGATGCAAGTAGAAAATTAATCTGTACAGAATCAATCTTAAATTGTTTAAAGTTCTTCAGCTTTTTTACAATAATTTGAATACGTAAATTATTATGTCCACAAATAATTAGTTTTGAAAAATCAACGGACTGGAAAAGTTGTGAGTTAGATCGACGGTGGTGGAAGTGTCCAAGTAGGATCGTAAGAGAATGAAACCGAAGCCTGGTGATGACGTGGCGAGTTTGTGAAGGCAGATACATTGACTTGCGTGGCGGCTATAGAGTGGAGGAGAAGATATTTCGACGGATCTTATGGATGATTGCGTTACACGTGTGTGGTCTTGATTGGATCTTAGAATATTACGAAAATATTGGGGGACCCGGTTCTCGTGGTGGCCTCCGATTTTTTACGTTGCTTGATTATAGCCATTTGAAAATTGGAATTAAAAAAGTAAAATGAATCAAAAAATTGTTGGTCACTTTAATTTGCAAATATAATCAATTAATATAGGAACAAAATAATTCAATCTAACATTTACATTTAATTGCCGTCGTGGCAATCACTATCGAGTGGATTTAATTTTATAAATTTTTAATGTGGCTGATATTAATTTGATGTCACAAATTAACAGAAGTTGTTCAATGGGCCGGAATCGATTGTAAATGGGCCTATTTCAATTATTAAGTCCCCACAATTTGGGCCAACCCACATGAGTGCTTCCAATAAGCCCTCACTCTATCGACAGTGCTTGCCCATAAAAAGATGTTCGGATAATATTCCTGATGCACTGGTGTTGGATGATGATGAGTGATGACATAACCTCATAAAGGGGTATTTTATACAAATTATTCTTTTTAAGGACCGAGATTATACAATTATTTGAATTTTGTCTTCAGTAAAATACAATATATTAGTATTGATCAAAAAAATTAATAATCGCAACATTTAAGTCCAACCGCTGAGGTATCTATTTAATAATAAATTTCATAACATATAAAATTACTATTTTATTATCTTGTACATAAGCGATACAACAATTTAAACTCTGATATTGAGATCTTTAATATCACTTTTGGTGGTTATTCGGTAAAGATATAAAAATATTTTTCACATTTTACCCATATATTATTAGAAGACTAAAATTAGATAAATGGTAAATTGGCTATTTTTTTTTAATTCACTACAAATAAAAGCCGTAGCCGTAAATTTCCCATAGTTAGTATGTATTAAAATAAATCATAGACAAGGGACACATTGAGTCGTTGACCCGTATAAGTTAAGAGGAAGATTCATTGATTCAAGATTTCAAAAAAAAAAAAAAAGAGCTTCAAAGAGAAAAAGAAAATCAGATTACGTGTAATTTTCCCGACGCGTGTGAAGACCCAATTCACGGTCTAGAAGCAAGCAAGCTTATCGTGAAAAAACAAATTAATGTGTACGAGCCTATTCATATTGCGGCGCCTCTTCGAATTCTAATTACTTTCTCTGTTTCAATGTTTCTTCTCAAATCTGAACGACCCAGCACCGAGTCCAAAAGGCTAACTACATTTGCTTCTGATTCGGTTTACTTTCTGCACAATATGTTTCTTCCAAGAAAATGACAAGCCCTCTCTCAATCATCGAATTTTGAATCGGTCCAATTATATATGTATATGTTGAATTTTGCTTGTAATTGGCCCGCAACATCATCATCGTTACATCATCATCGTTGTATTGTTTTAGATTTTTTTTTAATTCTGTTATACACATATTATTATTGATATTATATCGGATATTACAATTATAATATTTACAATCGTACTAAATAACTGGGACCACCGTTATACATTAATTCACCGAAGCATTTGCTTAAATACTTTAAACTCTCTCTAATATTCGAGGGGTGCCTACTCCACTCACATTTCGTAAGGGAGAGACTGTCTCCACTCAATTAGTTGATAATTGAGAAAAAATTGAAACTAACCCACTGAAACACTTGCCTAAATATTTTAAATTCTTTCTAATATTCGAGGGATACTTATTCCACTCACATTTCGTAAAGGAGAGACGGTCTCCACTCAATTAGTTGATAATTGAAGAAGAATTGAAACTAACCTCCATAATATTCTTATGGAGACTCGAACTCTTACACTCAACATTATAAGTGCAAAACTTCTCTCATTTGACCAAAAGCTCATTAATGTATTGTTTTAGAATTAGATGTCACCTTTTATTTTTTTTCTGTCCTTAAAATTCTTAATCAGGAATAGTTGCTACCGTCTGCTAAAGATTAATTCAGCCAAAGAAAACGACTAAAGATTTTTTTCCTGGTTTATCATTTATTATTGTGAGGCGTATGATTCACGCATGCATGTTAGTAGGCTTGGATACATGCACGATTGATGAATGTCCTTCAAATTCTTTATCATATTTATATAATTACGTGCATGAACATTAGCAGAACTTGTGCAGACGCACATGAACAAAGTTAATGTGTGTAAGCGACTCAAAATTGTCTAATTTTCACGAACAGAGACTCAGTAAATTAATTAACAAATAATTTTTAGGAGTAAAAAGAAAGTGGAGGATGCCTTTATGTCTCTTCAGGTTGAAAGCCACACCATGCTTAGTTGTGGCGGACTTACATGATAGCTTTGGCCAGGGCATTAGCCGCAAAAAAAAAGTTGATTAAACCCCTTAAATTTTATTTTTATTTTTTTAAATAAAAATAAAAATCAGAGTTTTTTATTTTCTCTCAAGTATATCGGAACTCAAATTTTCTTCAGAAATAACCGAAATATTATTTTATAGTTAAGTTACTCTTGCATTGAGACTTTTAAATGTAATATTAAATGAATAGTTTATCATTTTAATTGAAATTAACGGTTTTTTATATTAAATATATATATTTTATTTCAAGAGAGGTTTTTAATATTGCGATACTTATATGTTTATTCTTTTATATATATGAATATTCATACAAATATTTACAATAAATTAACGAGTAATCAATGGGAGACGATTAATCAACGTAAGCAAAGGTTCAAAAAGAAGTGTCACATTAAACGTCATCACTTTTTCTTCTTTTTTTTTTTTATATCTAGAAGACACACGGCACTAAGTTTGAAGATTCTTGGTCATATGCTTACCAAACATCATGTTTTGACTTGAATTTTTTATCTTTCCCCCTCCCCCACTTTAGGACGAGGAATCATCTTGGCAATGATATTGAAGAAAAAATTTGAGACTATACTTTTTGTAGGATACAGATGAGTGGTTCTTCCATAATTTTATTTGATTATAGTTATTTGAATTCGAATTTTGAGTGAAATAAATGTGTAAAAATTTATTTATTTCTTTTTCTTTAAAAAAAATGAAATATTTGAGTTTATTCTTCTGATGGGAAATTTATTTTTCTTGTACAAATATGATTTATTTTTTCCATAGTCTTTTATGGATTGTCTTTGGATTTTATACAAATCTTAAGGAGCAACTAAACTCATTTTAAGGGGAATTTTTTTTCCCCTCGGTGAATCTCCCTCCCTTGGAGGTTCACTTAAAAAAGAAAAAAATTAAGTAAAAATAATTAAAAGAAGAAGAAGAAAGATGCTGACAGTTCTAGTGGAAAATTAAAATAAACATTTAAAAAATTCATCATCATGTTATCAAATCTAATTCTTTGTATGTTGATAGTCTATCATCTTACTATTGTAGTTCCATAGGGTTGAAATTGATAGAATCCCTAGATCATCACAAACCAATATTAAAATAGTAATAAGGGGAGTGTGTTCACAATAGATATATAGATTTTATTTAATTATGGGAAGGAAGAATTGGTCAGAAGTAGTAGAATAATTTCATCAATTCACTATTGTTTTGAACCATATTATATTCCTATGACCGAAGACCAGTCTTATGAAGAACAGGGGGAAAAAAATTCCACTCACTTTTTCCTCAGTCAAACTTCTCATTTCCATCGGTTTCTCCATTCAAAAAGAACCCATGCACCCCCCCCCCCCCCCCCTCAAATCCCATGCACCATTTCTCTCCCTTCTCCTTCATAGCTTCGTTAATTTTCACCTTCAATCCACTTTCTTAATTTGTTCGTTCGTCTCAGTGAACCCCATATGCAAATTTAGCTCCCTAGAAACTAATACACAAGAAGCAACTTCTTATTAGTTTTTGGCTTTCGCTATTAATTGCTCAGTTATAGTATTCAAAATGGATAGGAATATGGGAGAATGGGAGCAAAACAGCTTGATAAACGTGCTACTACAAGGGAGGGAGTCTGCCAAGCAGCTGCAAATTCAGCTCAACTTGCGGACTTCTTCTTCCTCGCATGATCAAACACGAGGAATAATGTTAGTTCAGAAGATAATTTCTTCATACGATAAAGCGCTTTCCATGCTCAACTTCTGCGGCTCCTCATCATCAACTCAAGAGCCCCAGCTGCCGCCGGGGCCTGTAACCGAATCCCCGACTTCTTTAACCGGGAGTCCCCTGAGTGAGGACTCTGACCGAGATGTCAAAGACCCTCAGGAAGATGTCTCCAAGAAAAGGTATATATCGGTTATAAATTTATGTATGTGCAGAAAATGATCCAGTGAGCAATTTCGTTTTAGTTTGAAGTTAATTTCGATGTAGCAGAAAGACGTTTCCAAGATGGACACACAAAGTGAGAGTTAATCCAGGGGCTGGATTGGAGGGGCCGCTTGATGATGGATGTAGCTGGAGAAAATATGGCCAGAAAGACATTCTTGGAGCCAAATACCCTAGGTAATTGTCACTAATTAGCCTTCTTCTTTTTTTCAAAAAACTTAATTATATACTTTCTTCTAGAGCAGTTTCATAGCTTCATAACATGAGCAGCTACAATTACAATAACCACCTGAGAGTGATAACCTTTCTACATTAATGATTGATATCATTGGATGTCAAAAAGAATATATTATACATCAATGACTGAGTTTGACATGTTGCATACACCACATATATTTATAACGCTGCAAAATGTTCAAAGATTAAAAAATAGCATCTAAAAACCAACATGTAAATGCAAACAACAAGTGTTGGTCGATTGGGTACATTTTTTAGAATGATAGTATAATAATATAGGTCACCATAAGATGAGTAATAAGTATAAAAGAATAGATAATAATTTTATATCTTCGAAACAATGTTGTTGTATAATTTCCTTAAATTATGAAAACTCTCTGGCTTTAATTTCTTTAATTTTCTTTCTTATGTACAGAGGCTACTACAGGTGCACTTATCGAAATGGCCAAGGCTGCTTGGCCACAAAACAAGTGCAAAGATCAGATGAAGATCCCACAATTTTTGAAATAACCTACAGAGGAAACCACACTTGTGCTCAAGCCTCTAATGCAATACTTCCTCCTCCAACGCAACCCGAAACAAAAGAACCAGACACTGCCGCCATAGAGCCCCAGCAACACAATTATTACCAAACTACTCCGCAACAACAACCAGAAGATGCACTCTTGAACCTCAGAAAAGGCCTTAAAATTGCAACAGAAGACTTAGACGTTAAGCCCCAACAACAGTCATCAATTCCTCCATTTCATTTCCCTTCGCCTTCACCTTCACCTTCGCCTTCAGTGGTAATACATCCCAATTTCACCGGAAATTTTTCACCTTCGTTTGTATCTCCTCAAGCTTCCGAGGCCAATAATTATACATTCTCCACTTCTCCTCCGAGTGGGATGAATAATTTTCAAGGGAACCAAAACTTTCAAAGCTCCTCTCAGGACTCAGAGGTCAATGAGATCATCTCAGGCGCTGCTGCAACTTCTGCTACAAATCCACCAACTGTCGATTTGGATTTTCCTTTTGGTAATATTGAATTTGATCCAAATTTCACATTTGATAATTTAGGATTCTTTTCCTCATTCCATCACTCTGAAAAAAGTTCAAAGTGAAGTATCCTTAGAACTAGCATATAGTAAGAGCATAGCTTGCTTACAGGCCAAGTGAAATTTTCTCAGCCTCATTGAGAAAATTTCCTCCCATATTCCTGTCTGTAACATTTTTCATTGTTTTAAATTTTAGCTTCGGAATTATTATTATTATTGTTTTAAACGGTCTGATAGCATGTAATTGTTGCCAATAAGGTACTCTAATCAATATGAAATAATTTTACTCATATTATGGATTCAACAGGCAACAGGCCATTAGCTGCCTATTTAAAGTGGTCTTAGTCCATTAAAGGCTGTCACCGTCAGGAGCTTGGTCGAGTTGCTTCCAAGTAGATTTACTCGAGTTAGAATCCTGAGGCAAAAACATTAGTTTGAGTTCTACCTAGGAAAAAAAAGAAAAAAAAAATCCTTGGCCAAGAAAAAAGATATATTTTCAAATTTTGTTCGGGCAACACTTCTATTGCAAGTTATGTCATTTGAAGCAAAAACTTAACAAATATGTGCGTGCAAAAAAGGGATATCATAAGGTAGTGCCCGATGGAGAGAGAGAAGAAGATAACCAAGAAATTCAAAGAGGGAGAGTAAAGCGAGAGATCAATTGAGAGAGGAGGATAAAATGGCTTCATGAGAAACTCTATTAATATTTATATAACTTTAATGGGGTGGTTTCAAGAGGCATTGGAAGGGATATTTTTGAAAGATAGTAGTATATTCATATTCATTTGATGCGTGCATGATTTAGGTTTTACTCTAAATAATGGGCTGAAGCGAGCCCAATTTGACACTTTAATAGGCAACAGATATTGAACCCAGCAAAGTTTTTTTTTTTTTGTTCTTAACCACGAAGTATCTTGGGGAGGGCTCCAACTGTGGGAGATATTTTTAAACTCGTATTAGAATTCAGACTATAAGTCTCCGCTCGAACCAGGAGACACAGGTTCTCCTAACAAAGACGACTTTCCCGCGACTCAAACTGAGGAGCCAATCCAATCAAGTCACTTAAGGAGACTCTATTACCAGTGAAAGCCAATACTTTATTGGTAACCCAGCAAAAATTTTGATACTGCTGTTACTAAAACCTCCAATCATATATTGAATGCCGGCCCGAGCTTTTTCGCTCAACATTCATTCAAGCTCTTTCAATGCTGCTTCTTGAAAGTATGAATTGTATGCACTCTTTTGTCGGCCTTGGAATCTATTTCCCTAATAAATAAATACAAATTTACATTGGTCCAGCCCTCATTAAAAAATAATCGAGTAAGTATTGGCATGCTTTGCCTACAGTGTCTGTGGGGTGGGGGAATCTCTGTCTAAGATTATCGGACCGAGGGGACCATTGTGGCATTGTATACACAATACAATTACCCATATTTGATGCGTTTTCAATGTCTTCCACTTAAGGTTTTCGTCCTTCAATATTATGGCTCTTTTTGGTAACTATATGCTCTTGTGTTCTTTTTTTTTCTTTCTTTCTTTCTTTTCTGCCCTGTTTTTCCTAACATGCATGTGTGTTAAACTTTATGACAGACGTTAGCTTTTAGTTAATGATTGTCAAAACAAATGTTAACCAGCTGATGTACAATCACCTCCACTCTCTATCAAGTTACAAACATATATAGTTTTTTTTAAGTGAAGGCGTCCTCACTGTATCAAAGTGAAAATATCACTAAAATATGAAAACACATATTTTAATACATTAAAAATTATTATTTTTTCCCTCTGTTACTATATTGAAATCTGTATTTTTTTTATTTGTTAGTGGCATCCTCACTTTGTTAAAGTAAGGATGCACACTAATATACAAAAAAAAATACAAATTTCATAACATTAGAGATTGTATTTATTTATTTATTAATGACATCCTCACTTTATTAAAATGAAGATACCCTCAATGCATTACTAATATTATTATTATTATATACACACACATGTCAAATGTCACCCCGTAGGCTACAGCTACAGAAATTATTGCAGGTCTTAATGTATGAAAGGGAAATGGTTAGTAATTTAATCACTTCTATTAATTTATTCAACATCTACGCTGGTATCATCCATATCATTCTATCTAATGGCTTCGGGACACTGGTCGATTCAGTTTGATATTAATGTGTTAGTTCTCTCACTTGTTGGGTGGCAAGATATATTGCAGACGATTTGTTGACACAACAATTAGTGATATATAGTCTTGTTTTAGCATACACTTGGTTCCTATAGATCTTAATTTATTACGAGGAATTTGGATCTAATCTGTGTGGTTGAGTTGTACTAAAGTTTCACAATCTTTTCTCATGTCTACATTTATATTATAACAGTTTTTATAAGTTTAATTATATATTATTTTTATTCAATAATCACTAATCTCATAATTATGAGAAGTTCAACACAAAGCTCAAGTCAGCACTCAATTAGAGGTAGATATTAATAAACACTTTTAACACTTTCTGCTTTTCACCATGCTCTTAAACTATATTTCACCATATTTCACCAAAGGACTCTGTAATAATATTTATAGTTTAGTTAAATATATTAAAAATACAAACAAAATCTTTGGCAAATAACACAACCTAGCATTACACTGAACTTTTAGCTCGATGGAAGTGATTGAGTTGGTTGTAGCGGGTCTTTCTCAGTTAAAATTCGTGAGGTTCCAATATGTTCAAGAGATTATTACAAGTAAAATATGAGTATTTGGTAGATAGTTATGTGTCGAGATTAATCTTAATCATACAATATCATATAATAGTACTAGTGAAATAAATCTTTAAAAAGTATAAAGAGCTCAAATTAGGAACTGTTCTTAAGTCTTTAATATGAATAGCTTACTTACTATCTTAAAAATTGGCATTTCATTTGATAAAAACCAACTTGATCAGTCCATGAAACAAAAATCTCAAACACAAATTTAAGACCAAAACAGAAAAAACATAAACCATTTGTAAAATGTGGTAAATTAAACTTGGGAAATAGAATTATCTAATATAAATGACATATGCATGAATCTAATCCTTGAGAATTAATGCTCAACTACAAGGTTACGATAGCTAATGAATTAACACTGGTCATGACTGCTTCTACAACGATATTTGTCAATAGAAATGCTGGTAAAATCAAGCGAAACCCTACCACATTTCATTTATTTCAGAAAATTAATCTAGCACGATGAGGAAATTAAACATAAGAGAGAAGTTTGTGTTAGGGTTTGGGAACTGGTTACTGAAACTATCATCAGTAGATCGCTTAGCAGAATGTTTGCAGAATCTGTTGAGCCAGTTCTTCGGCACTAAGTTGGCATTCAATTCCAATCTGTTAATGGAAACAAAAACACAATCATTACTATTCAACGCAATAAAAACAATATACCTCATAAATTACAACTCAGTGAAAACAGTAGGGGCAAATGCAAGATGCCCTTGTTATTTGTAATGCATGATGCATCGCAGTTTCAAGAGACATGCAATAAACTTTAAGAGTCAGTACACAGCAAAGCCCTTTTTTTACTTGTGAGTTGTGAGTGAAATTAATTACTGCTGCAAATTATTAATGATTGATGGCACTTTTAGAATGAATTTTCTATTTTCCCACTTTGAGTATTACTGCCTAGTCTGCCTTGTGAATAAACTTATGTTTTGTGAAATTATCCCTTATAGATACACGAGGATGACCCTAATAGTCCATTATTTTACAATAAAAGGCGTACATTTGAAAGATTGGATTGGAGTGGATTAATTTTTAGGATTAAATTAGATTAGATTAAATTGGATTATATAATAACATCTTTTTTTTGGTATAGTGTTGGACAGGACTACGTTAAATTTAATTTAATGGAGCTGAAATAATTATTCAAATAATAAATTATTTTTTAAATCATATTACAATTTGTTAAATTTAATATTTAAATTTCAATATTATGGTAATTAAATAATTGAATACTTTTTATGTTTAATATATTACATACTAGTTAAAATAAATTATTAAATTAAAATTTTGATTTAATATTAAATTCAAAAGGTTAAAACTAAATTTTTATATTAGTAACAAATTTAGATTATAAGATATCTAATCCTATCTAAATTCATGTGAAAATAGGGATTGATAATTTATGAATATTAGACTAAAATTTAGACTAATTTATTAGTTCTAACAGCCAAACATGACTATGAATTAAACTAATTTTTTATCCTTCAAATTAGTTTAATCTCACCTTTTATCTAACATCCAAACATAGCCTAAGTAGCAAATTGTGTGAATAAACAAAAGGAAAAAGAAAATATCTTATGAGATGATACAATCCAAAGATTTAACTTTAAGCAAGATTGTATATGCACTAGCCACTCTCTTATAAACATATACGTTATGTCTTTTTCACTAAAAATTGAAGAGACAATATAAAAGAAAGAAGACGAAGTAGGGTCTTGGGGGCAATAAAAACAAAAGAACAGAAAAGTTCATAGGTCACAATAGAAATGACCCATCAATGAGAGAGAGAGAAAAAAAAAAGGATTGCTGATAGGTCACCACCAAAAAAATTGTAAACCTCAATATGTCTGCCGATATTGTACAGCTTAAATGACCCAATTGCTAGACCTAGGTGGCTAGACTTACTTTAATATTGATACAATATTATAATTTAAAATTAAAAAAAAAACTTTTTTTTAAATTAATAACTTTTTATTGATATGTCTGAGTTCATTTTGAGTCAAGTCTGGATTCAATTTACGCAGGATTGCTAAACAAGCTAGAGTTTGGTTACCTTGATGGTGAAGGAATTATGCATGGTTTCATCAACGGTGCTAATGTTCACATGGAGAATCTCAAGGGCAAGGTCCTCAAGAGCAGATATAATTTTCACGGCTTGCCCTGGAATCCGAGGAGACACGGTCTTCAAGAGGAGGTTTGGCCCAGAAAACTTGACCTCTACGTCAGCGATCGCAGACTTTGAGTTCGCGACCAGCTCATTAATGCTGTCAATTGAAGAAGTTGATGAAGAACAAGGAGATGGTTCAACAGAATTATTATTAGTAGCCATTGTTGGAGAGAGATAGCCTTGTTGCTGCAATCTAGGCTTGTAAGGGCTGCCTGGTTGTGGGGTCCTTGGGCTAATAGGTAGGTTGAGCCTAGGGCTCAGTGGTGGCTTTCTAGGGCTAAGTGGTGAAGGTCTTGGAGATGAAACTAGCCTAGGGCTTAATACTTCACAGTAAACTTTTCTTTGCTTCTTGGCTTCAAGTGATTGTAGAACTTGCTGCAACTCATTGATGTAATCCACAACTCCTCCAATTATTGATGCTTGATCTCCCTACGCCATGCAAAACATAAAACTCCAATGAGAAAAAAGAAAAGAAAATTATATTACACCATTGTTTGATGCAACACTCCACCTTATCCTTCTTTAAAGACTTAAAATTTTTAAGTTTTCGTTTCTGATCCTCAAGTTTTCATTTTTGTTCTTAACTTAGCATATATCATGTACAATACCATAGAACATGGGATATCAGCAACGAAAACTTAGAGGCACAACAAGAAAACAGACTGGGAGGTGTTGCACCCGACAATGCTGAATATAGATGCTTTGAGATAAAATTCTAGCAAAAACACTATCGAGAACTATTTACTTTCTAGATTATGTACTTACTCTTTTGACATAGAAACAAGGCATGAGTGAGCGCAAAACAGACAAGTTCTCATTCATCTGCTTTCTCCGGTTTCGCTCCACAGTTATATGAGACATCCTTTGTTGCCCATCAGTGTTATTAGCTTCATCAGAAGAGTTAACGGCCGCTGTAGCTGCTGTCTTTTGTCTCTTGTTTTTGGGTAAAGTTTCAGTAAGCTGATCAGTCTCATCAGATTCTTGCAAAATACTTGAAGAAGTTGACTTCTGAGACACCAACCTAGCTTCACTAACAGCTGTAGCTGCTTTATCCAACGGTGTCACACTGTCTAAGCTCTCAAAAATAGCAAATAAATCATCTTCAGCCAGGTTGGTTTCCCCTTCGTCAAAAAAATATTCGGACAAAGTATCGTCGCCAACACCACCCATGAATCTTTCTTGTCACAACAAACAAATCCTTGTGTGTGTTTGTGTTTTTCCTTTTTCTGGCTTTTTTGCCCGGAAAATGCTCAGGTTTAAGTAGAAAAAGAGAGAGAAAATAAAAGGGATTGTCGAGATTAAGAAATGGATACCACCAAAAGGAGTAAATAAGAGAGGGATATGAAAGGGACTAAACTATCACCATCAACTAGCTCTTTTTGATGGGGCTCTTATGAAATGGGAAGTGTTTTTGAGTCTTGCTGCCGTTAGTCACGGAGAACAAGGGAGAGGCAGGCTAAGGAATCACAAAATTCCAAGATAAGGGATTGGGAAGTTACTATATCAATCAAAACTGAAGGAAAATTGGAGAGACGTTACCCGATATGGAGAGAGAGAGAATGGGACCAGTGCATAGAAGTGAGATATATATATATATAATAGAGAGTATGAAGAAAAAAATTGATTTTTAATTACTTACAGTGAAAGTGCATAGTAAATGCATGAACTTCCTTTGTAACCTTAGTTATAAATTTATGTAAGAATTATTTGTAATTGCATCAGCATAGAATAGCACTTAATTAGCATCTCACAGAAATTTTTTTACCACACATTGGATATCTCGTTTCTTTGTGGTGTTAAAATTTTAATAAAATCAAGCACACTTGATAAATGTGACCATTTAATATACAAACATAAATTAAATAAAAATCTAACACGTGCATAAAATAAAACTAGCTAGTTTGTGCATTAAAACGTTACATTAATGTTTACAAAAGGCCCAAGTAATAGTAATAGCAAAAGTTACATGTGGAATAATCAATTAATCTCCCTTACTTTAATTTTAGAATTCAGTAAATACACATTTTTCACTTCATAGCTGACTTTTTTACTACTTATTTATTCACTTATATTTAAACTAATTCTTAGTAATTATATTCCAGCAATGGTAAAAACAAAAAATCAAGGTTTTTACGTCAAGTTGATAGAGGGTTATTGAAGAATTCGTGTTTTTTGAATTTTGTGAGCAAAAGTGAGAGGGGGCTTAAAGCATATTCCTCTTTATCTGAATTTACCTAATTTTTTAAGGTTAATTAATTGTACTTTTATCCGTGCATAATTAAAATCTATTTCTTACCCTTTTAACACACGATGTCACTAGTTATTATCCAGTCGCCAAAGAACTGTAATCACCTAGATAAAAGCTCATGAAATCATGAGAGAATCAGGTCCAAAGCAATAACAATCATTTTCTTAAACATATAAAATAGAAATTTTAGTCCTAAAACTTTTAGCTAACACTTATAGATGAAAACTAAAGTCATACCTGACAAGATCTTGATGAGGATTCTGTGTGATATGGAGACGGGGGACCGACATACGGATGCCTCATTGCCTAGAAGGAAGCATGCTTTATTTAATTTCATGTTAATTGTTATTACCATTTTGTGTATTACTCTATTTTGTGTATTAAATGACGAATATACTCGAGGTATTTGTTAGGTTTCAATTGAAGGCGGGGCTCTTCAATTTACAATGGGCCTTTGTCAGATATTACTGGCCATGTCTTGTGGCGTGTTTCGATTTGATCCAGCCGCCCAGCCAGCTAGAGGCACACTATATTGACATTATAGGACCCACGAGTTTATCAATATTAATTTCTCATTCATGTACTTCCTTTTAGTTAGCCAAGTAATTTCAACGACGAGACTTTACGTGTGTGTGGATGTGTATACAATATGGTTTTAAAAGCCCTTACATTAGACACACCCCATCTAATTAGAAATAAGACTTCTCTCGATCTAGGAATATAGGAAGGTGATCATATAAAAATATACATGGAAGCAATTCAATTTCTAATGGAAAAATTAAATTTGCACACAAAATTTATAAATTTGCGACTACGGCAAAGGAATTCAACCTCACACAAAACTAATGCAAGTACTGTTATTAATCTCTATTAATACAAGTCTTACACGTGATGTTCAAAATCTTTGCATAACAAAGAAAATAATTTAAAAAAGGCACATAACGAATAAAGTGAGGACTCTTGTACAAAAACATAAAATTAATAATGTGAATGAGTCTTTTTGCAGGACTTGTTTGTTGTCTTTCTAATCATGTTCAATCTCGTGTGCAATGTCATGTAAAAATCGCATCACTCAATTTTAGGGTGCATTTGATACTGAGATGTTGTAACTTTTAAATTACATCTGTTGTGAAAAAAAAACTGCAATTATAAAACAAAAGTTAGTAATATATAGTAAATGTAATTTTTAAATAATAATTTTGATAAAATTATTAAAGATATAATAGATTTTTCATTATACAAGTGAAAAATCATATCAACATAGCTTTCAAGTTACAACAGCTAGTGTTTACCAAATATTTTAATGCTGTAACTTTTAATTTACAGCTGTCAAACTTTAATTCCAAACACACTCTTAATCATACTCTATTATTAATATACTTGTGAGTTAAAGCGACTCATATATATCTTGAAAAGCTGATTAAAGCTCAAATTAAGAGAGAACTAACTCTTTGATATCTGCATATTTTATTCATATTTGCTCCTCATTTTAATCATAGTTTGCATTTATTAATGAAAATTATCACGTGTCCATCTTAGATTTAATGCGTATTCGAAATTACACAAATTCTTTTAAATTATCAATGGTCTACTCAAGGTTTTTAGTGCCTATCAACTAGTCAGTTTTCCATTAATAATATTATAATCTTCAGAGATCTTAACAAAATGATTAACAGTAAACACACCCCCCCCCCCCCCCCGGCACACAAACAAGAAAGGGTTTAGTAGTGAAATGATGCTACCAACGGCAAAGTGATCCCTAATTGACATTGCAAATCTTGAACAGACCATAGCTACTAGCTGCAAACATGTTACTCGTGTACCCACGCATTTAAAGGGGCACAAATAAATGCATTATTAACGTACGGATGCTCTGTATTTGGTTATGTCAACTTGTGATTTTTGCAGGCGATACGATCAATCATTATATAAATAAATTGACTTGTTGTTACCCCCTATACTATATCCAAAGGTCAGGGAAAAGGAAACGAATGTATATAACTTTGAGAAAGATTCTTTGGACTCCGGCGTGAATTAATGCCGTAGTTTTAATTTTATGATCGGAGACGCTGTTAGAATACATGCCCGCTGCAGCAAGCAAAGCCAAAAGTAGAGAATGTTCTGCACGAAATCTCAGTTTGAAAACAGCCTATTGAATGTCTTTTCTTTGCACCATCAAGAGGCTGTCGTTTCTACATGATGGCTAAAGTACATACTAATTTGCATTTCTTTTTGTGCAAATTTAAAGTCGGTACTTTGCACCTTTTATGATCTTGTTTGAATAAAAATGTTTCTAAATAATCTAAATAACCAAACAATTAAAAAAGGAAGAAACGCCTGCAGAGATAAAATTGTTTTCTCAGGATTATTATTTCCAAGTGTTAATTTTCATTGTTAGAAAGCAACTCTAGATGGGGGGAAAAAAGAACTCTTAAATCCTTTTTGTCAATAAAATGCTATTTTGTATACCTTATTCTTCTCCATACCATATAGAAAAACATAAACTAATACAACTGATTTATCATTAAATATGGCTCAACCCTCAAAAGCTCAATTCAAAAGTGATTTTGAAAAGTTAAAAGTTAATTGTGATGTTCGGTAAATTTTTTTAGAAATTATAAAAGAGTACCTTTTCAAAATCTGATTTTAAGAATCAATTTTATGCTTAATAAAATTTCATATATATATATGATAAGACTTTAATGAAATTATTATTATTATTACCAATTATATTGAGATAACAAAATAAAAAATAAAATTAATAACATAAAATATTTATTTTAGTTATGAACTATTATATACACAATAAAAAATATTTTATGTACATATTTATAAATGTGTAAATAAATTTTATTCAACATTATATCCAATATATTCAATTATTTACATTCTTACAGTAATTTAACAATAAGACTCATTAAACACATACAACTACTTTTAAAACCCACAAGACTTTTAAAAATAAAATTTATCAAATGTTTAATTGATTCTCTTAACCATTACTTATTTTACAGCTACCTAACAATATATAATTATTTTAAAAGGTACAACGTTACCAAGCTATTCTTTACTATATTTACCTATCATAATCATCATGAATCTTATCATAAATGCAGTGAGGGGTTGAAATTTGTTTTTAAGGGGAAAAATGGAATGAATTAAAATTTTATAAATTTCTATGGATATTTTAAGTTTGACACCCTTATTTTTAGAGTTTGTTACCTACTAATGTTCATGGTTTTTTTAATTATTATGGTTCTTATTTTCTGGCCCTCTCAATTTTCTAATTAAGCATTATGACTCTCGTCAAATTAAAATTCTAGTTCCTCCACCAGCTATGTGGTCATTATTTCAACTCACAAGGTCTTGCGATGTCGACTGTCTTTGTTGAGAGAGATCTTTAGGATTTTATCTTTCTAACAAAAATATTTTCAATATTGATAAAATGTCGGTGGATTAGAGTAAAATCCTAAATTTTCGAAGTTGTTTTCAATCACCACTGTCGTGTAAATTTGTAATTATAATGTACTATTTAAAAATATATACACATATTATACATTTCATTTCTTCACTTTCAACTTTAATTTTGTGAACAACAAATTAAAGATCAAACTATGATTTTTTTTCTTCTTTTTTTTTTCATTCCCGAATGCCATTGCACGAACTAAGAACATAGGCATTCAATGGGATCAGTTATATATATTGAACAACCATTAATGAGATGGCGCATGGTACGCCAACAATGAAGAAAAATCATGTGGTTCATTTTATTGAACGCTGGCTACTGAAAACCATGCATGGTTGTATATGCACAGCCAAGTGGCTACCCTTTGATGGACATGCTTTAACTACAGCATTCATAACACGACAAACTGAACATACATACAAATACGTGAACAATAATAATAATACATGCATGAAATGAAAGAGAAATATGAATGACAAAAAAAAAATTAATAGATGACGAGCCAGTGACAGTCGAATGGTACTGATCTGCAAAAAGCCTGCAAAATTGTCTCTCCATTTTTATGAGAGTTTTGATCTTATTTATTCTATAACAGATGGTGGGCTTTCAATGTGCAAAAACACGGCATCTCCGTGCCTGCAATGATCCTTCTAGGGGTTCTTGTTAGTATTACTATTATTGTAAGCAAATAATTAATATTCAATAGGGGAAACGACATCCAAATACTTGAAGGTTTTTCCTAATGTATGGAGGAAAGATTTTAAGAATAAACAATACAGGCTCTCTTGTAGTTTTCATAAATCTCATCTCTATCAGTGTATAAATCTCAAAAAGTAATAGAATTAAAGAGAACTTTTATTTATATTCAGGTGTCGTTTTTTTTATTAACATAATCAAAAGCTTTTTCTCTCTCCTTCTGTTTCTTTAATTATGTGTGTTATATATGGTGGCCGGTGCGGCAAGAATGAGTGAGGAAGAAGAGGCTAGGAGTAAATTCAAGCTTCATCTTGGAAATGCATTTCATTTAAAGTCTTCAAGGAGTACCAATTTTCGGTTTCATTACAATTATGATTACTACTTTACTTCAAATGCATACATCAGTTTTCATATTTACCATTCTCAACCAACCCGTCTCTCTCTCTCTCTCTCTCCCCCCCCCCCCTTATTTTTATTTACAAGTTCTTATCTTGAGATGTCATTGATCACTCTATTAAAAGGTACCATTAATGGACAATCTTCTTAGCTAATAAGGTACAAATGCTTAACTATAAAGGGTTATTACATGCATGAAAGGTTAAAGGCATTATCTGAAGATTAATCTAAACTAGCTAGATTAGTCAAGATTGGTAACATGCATGGGTTGTCAAATCAAAAACATAACTAGCTAAATTTATTTTGCATTGCTTAATGGATATGAACCTCAACTTAGATGGATTAAGAATATTTAGGTGCAAATTAATGCTTAATTAGAAAGGGCTGCGTTATATTGCATGCATGAAAGGTTTATGTCAATTATTAGGCATTATCCGTGAATCTAACTAGATGCGTCGTCAAGTTGGCAACATGCGTTGACTTTAAAAACCCACTTGTCGACATTGAATTTATTTGCAATTGCAATATCGATATTTATGAGTTGTTTTTTAAGATGCTTTATGATTTATATTTTCCTCATTATTAGTTAACTGTTTGTTCTAGGGGCACACAGTAGAGAGACAGTATCGAAAATATTAATAATTCCTTTTTTTTTTGTGGGGCGGGGCATCTCGATGGCATGAGGAAATTTTTATTATCTAAATCTAAAAAAAAATACAATTAATTAGGAGACATAATGACCATTGTCCCTCGACAAATGTTTAGTGTAAGATAAGGAAAAAAAATTACCTCTTAAGCAAGACTTAAGAGCTACACATAATACGATCGAATTAATATATCACAAGTCTCCTAAACACATATCCTTTGAGAATTTGTTAATGTAATCTAATGAACTTGTGAATATAATCGTATAAACTCATGCCCTTAAAGACTTGATCGAACGGTTTTAAAAGCTTGATTACATGATTTAGGTAATTTTCTTTGTTAGCCACCTAATCAAGTTCAAAGTCCAAAAAAGATAGGGATATAAAAATCAATTTAGACTTTAATTACCCACTTCTCTAACTTAAAATAATAATAATAATAATACCTCCAAGAACTTGTATGCATATCTTAATGCATGCATATCACATGCTTAAATTGGAAGATGATCTAATCGTACAAACTGAAGACATAAACTCTAACCTTTCTAGTTCATTTGGATGGATTTAAGGAAACAGTAGCAACGAAAATGCTTAAAGTTTAGGCATAAAAGCTTTTTGCCTATTTGTGGGGACGGTCTTGAGTCTATATTCACTCGTTAACAGCCTATCGAATGGGCATGCTAATTAAAAACAAATCTATAGATAAGAGGTAGCGATTCGCTGGGCATGCATCGATCTTTGTACGTATAAAAACACAAAAAATAAATTAAACCCAATATTTTATGTATCATATAATAACCCCCATATCATTTATAGCCTACAAGTAGGCCTTCTATCTGTGAGCTTGGATATGGGACAAAATTTTAAAACAAAGTTTCATGACACTACATATAAATTATAATTAATAACATGGGGCCTCTCTCAACTTCATTCACTTCACATATCTGAAACATCATTTACTAGCACCACGAAATATATGAGCAAGACATTACTGCTCGTCATAATTAATTAACTCTCTCTCTCTCTCCCCCCCCCCCCCCCCCCCCCCCCCTAATTCGTCGTCGTATTGGGTGCCCATGAGTGTGAATACAAATTTTTACGTCTCTTGTGCATTACGTATCGTCACAATCGAAAGGATGTCGGATTGCTAAAATTTGGTCCCACGAAATTGATTTCATATTTGATTTATATGTCCCATTTTTTATGTCGTGTCACCATTTCTAGCCTATAACCGTTGGGGATTCGAATTTGGTGCAGCTCCCGCTATTAAATTCAATTTTGATATATTACATAGGAAATCTTCTAGTATATCTTTTTAAGTTGATGTAGTAAATGTTTTGTGATCTTGGGTCCTACTAGACATAGCCTACTTAAGAAATTCTTTTAACTTCTTTTCCAAAATTTTAAAAGATAATTTTTTTTTTATCTGTCGGACGTACTCTTTTTGTGCACGGCCTCATTGCATTGAATTAGGATTCAAGCGTCACCACTAAAGTTTGATATATCAAGTAAAGTGACCCACCTTATATACAGACCTCAGCATCTCTCCCGTACAAGCTTTGTTGTTTTATCTCTGAAAGGTCTCTCATGTACAAGTTAATGTAAAGAAAACTCATTAACACTGCAAATTTTCACTCCAGTAATATATTTACGTATAGGGTGGTGGTGCCGCTATAAATGATGCAAAGGCTTTAGGAAACCCAGGATTTTTCCTCTGTAACGATCTGTTTCTACTTCCTATATTATCGTCTATCGTGTCTTTATGATTATATACATGCATCAATGCATGCTTGTTTATAGCATGTGGCTGAGTAAAATTTGATTCTAAAAACATAATGCAGGAATCTTTGTAAGAGAGAGAGAGAGAGAGGGAGAGAGCTTGCCTTTGCTGTCTTGTTTCTTTTTTAATGATTCTTTCAAGGCAAAATAATGAGCTTTTGGACAAACCAATTTAAAGCTTAACAGTAGCAATGGATGAAACCAACAGTAAAGTAGTTTGAGAAAATACTATTTAAAATCAAAGATTTAATGTGACAAGATTCGAGGGAGTAGGTACCTTAATTGTAAGACAAATTTTAATGGCAAATTTTTTGCTTCACTTGATAATTTAATGGCTCTTCAGCGTACAAGACAGTGTTGTCGCTTGTTACGTGTTCACCTTTTTATTATTACCTCACAAATTTGTCTTTGCTGTGCTTACTCTTCACGTTGGTGAATTTTGAAAATGGGACAACGTAGAGCCTCTTGTCTCTCTTTTTAGAACCTGTTACATGTTTCTTAGCGGAGATTGATGTATTAATACTGTGGGATCAGAATGTCTTGGTATGCGAAAGCCAAATTGGATTACGTTAATGTGTGTTAAGTTACCTCTTGATATCTTGGAATAAAAAAGTTGGAAGAAGACTTTAGAAAACTTAGAATATGTTATTATTGTTAATAACTTCTTCTTTTTTAATTAATTATTGTTAATAACTTAGGTACTTATTGATGATCAAACGCAAGAATTTAGATTTAGAAAGGTCGATTCTTATCACAGGAGTTTGACTTTGGCCTTATAAAAGTTGGATGTGTGATATGTTTGGTTTGAAGACACAAGTGGAGGGTACAAGCAAAACAAGAACTTACTGTTTCATGAGAGGATGTGGCCAGTTGAGATTAAGAAGTAGGTGGAAAATTATTATGGAGTGCCTGCAAAATTTTCTCAAATAAAAGCCTTCTTTTTTTTTTTTTGGTTTCTTCTGTCAAAATAATTGATCAGATTATCAAGAATATGTTAAATGATGCTACTAATTATATAGGGTCACCCATTCCATGTCTTTGTTTCTAGAGGCTATTGGAATGCTTAGATTTACCTATTCTCTTGGCCATTGATTTTGCCTTCGCTGAGGATTATTTTCAAGGTTGAAACTTGACAGTGATTCGGTATCTGCTTTGTCTTACTTTTGAATGGATTATTATGATCCTCCATAGCAACCGCGATACATGTTCGACGAGAGGACAACATAATTGCTGATAAACTCAATTTGCATAATCGTGTATAAAGCACTTTTAGGAGTTCTTTAGTTGCAAGCTGGATTGGCCTTTTTGCTTTCTAAATGATGCCATCATATAAACTACCTGTTTACTAGTAATCCGATGCAACAATTACTGGGATGCAGTGAAAGGAATCAGCTTAACTCATGAAGTGAAGCCAATACTGATGAGACGATATGTAGAGATCCCGTGACTACAAGAATACCTGGTTGGTTCTCTACTCTTCTAAGAATCTGATATGCCATCTTCATTGATAGTGCAAACGACTTTGAAGCAGCCACTAAGGTTTTGTGTTCTAACACTGTCAGAGATGTAATCAATTGATTATCAAACATTTCTCGGTATTCTGCCATTCCATTGTGAACAGTAATGATTCCCAATTCTTCAGAAGCTTGGATCCAATGGTCCCTTAACAAGGAAGCTGGAGTTACTCGAGCCTTCCCTCCAGCAACATCAGCTTCTGTTAGGATGACAGCATCTAATTTCCTACCTGAGGAGATGTTATGAGATCTCAGTTAGAAACCACCCACTTGCCTATGTCGATATGACCCACTAGGAAGAAGAGAATTAGATTATATTCAATAACAGGACTGGTTCCTGGCTTCTAATATTCTAATGTTATAACTTTCTGTATCCTACGGTTGACACAATTCATTGGTGATACTTTTCATTAAGGACAGCAGAATATCAGAGGACTATACCGGATAGAAATTCTTTTGCAAATGCTAAATGATCTTTGTCAATGGCCATTGCAACCACAAGAGCCAATCTTGAGTGTGGAAATGTCATTTGTATTGTGTCCACCAAAGCTTTTGCAGATTCTTTCGTGTGAGCTGAAAACATTAAGTGAAACAATTAGGACTTCTATTTAGGGAGGTTGCAAAGATGCCTTTCAACCATAAAAGACACATGATGCTAAAAATTGGGAAAATGAGAACGATGCCAGATTATCAAAATGTAATTTGCAGAAAACTATAAATTAAACATATTGCTAATCTTCAAATTAAGATTACACTTAATATTCACAATCAACAGATGAAGAAACAAGATGATTCCATGCTGAAAAGCCTATAAAAGTCCAGTACCAACGAAAGAATAAAAGTCACCTCCATCGACAAGTATTGTTGCTCCGGGTAGTCCTAATAGCTCGGCTTGCTTGGACGTTAAAAATTGGGTTCTTCCAACCAAGCATGTTTTCTCTAAACCCGCCCTGACCGACCCATCTGAGATTTTCCACCCTGGAATGTTCAATTACCCACAAAAGACAGTGAATCACATACAAGGAAATCAAAGGGAACTATTGACACAGTATATTTGGTTGTGTGACTTGTGTCTATGCAAGCCAAATATCCATCTCTCTCCTGTCTGGCTTTGCTGTGGGGTTGTAGGAACCCCAAAATACTTTTGGGGAAAACACACAAAAGACACAGCCATCAAAACTTGTATGGATAGAGATTGATGTGTCAGGATTTTCCCCCAGACCAGGAATTCAACCCACTGTAATAAACATTGTATGCATCCAAAGGTTGCAGCCATCACGTCAGAGAACAGAGATAGGAATTTTGAACCAATATCCAAAACTGAAGCAAACTGCATTCTACTTCTTACCATAACTATTCATTAAGAAAATTTCCGCTCTCCAAAAATGTTCTTCCCTGAAGCCAGATAGAAAATAAGATAACATCAAATACCCACCTTGATCACGGAGGCAGAGTGCTGCACATGTTGCAGTCAATGCGTTGTGAAGTTGGTGATTTCCAATCATGCACAGCTTTACATCCAATAACTCAATGGACTGCATGGGGGGAAAAAATAACAGAAGTTGATTTAAACGTACATAATTGAAGATATAAAGATATAAGGTTTCAGAAAGCAGATAATTGGGAGCATACTAGCTTCAAGTCTCTCTCAGCTTGTACTATTATATCACAAGATTGACAGGGTCTGTCATTGAACATACTCAGACCATTTATGGTAGCGCTAATTCCAGCATCATATGCTGATACCACCTGAGAACACATCAATGATGCTTCATCGCGAAGAATACGCTCAATATGCGGAAGAAATGGACCCCCTAAAACCAACTGAAAAGATCCAACCAACAACATTTAGACTCTGCTACAAATAATAATGTAGAAAATATTTCAATATGCTGTGAAATTATGACAGTAAAAACATGTTATCAAACAATTAGGTAGAATAGTTCCTAGGCAGAATCCACAATGAGAAAAACTATCCTTTCACAATTTTAAAGTATTTCCACCTCATTACTAAGTGTATGCATACTGCTTCCTTCATAAGGCAGTTTGAGAAAAAATATTCATGCAACACAACATCCATCAAATCAGCATGGCAATGGTCCAGCTAAAAGGCAAAGATAATAATTATTTCTTGATCAAATTTTATCATGCATGTCGACAAGAGAATTATCCCAGTCCAATATCATTCAGTATTTTTATCTAGTAAAGGAGGGATATGTTAAAAGGAAAAGAAAAGATAGAAGATTGGATGCAAGTAATTGTTGTTTTATATTCAATTAAAGTGCTGTTCACATATCTGTAAGGAGAATCACCTAACTGGGCGACCATATTTGATGATTCCTGACTTAGCCATAGCAATAGTTTCCAAAGAACCACCTAATGCTGCCATATGTTCCTCACCTATAGTCGTTATAATTGATGCAGCAAGTCCAGAGCTAGAAATGATATTCGTTGCATCCCGGGCACCTCCCAACCCGGCCTGTTACATCAGAAGCAAGCAAACTTATCATTAGCATGCTCTCTTCTTTAATTAGATAAGAAAAGGACATTGGGATACAAATTTTATCAAAGGATAAAGAAGCATGAGAGCGAGCCCTTGTGTACGAAACAGTACCCAGAAAAATGCTGAAACAAAAAAAAGGTTAAAATTATATATCACCTCAATAACTGCAATATCGACATGGTTCTGAGCAAATAGAGCAAATGCCATAGCAGTGAGAACCTGAAGTTTTCCCATTAATTAATTAAGGAAAAGAAAGAAGCGTAAATGAAGATAGTACATGTACAAATTGCAATGCTTTACCATATAATTGAAACCTTTCTATTAAAGAGGCACATACATGCTGCACAATCCTGCTTGAAATTACTATGAATGGTATGGAAAAGAAACCTCAAACTGAACTGTGGTTAAGGTCATAGCTACCGTTCAGACCATAGAACTGCAATAATTGGTATCAAATGCTCCCCTTCCCCCCCCCCCCCCCCCCCCCAAAAAAAAAAATTATGCACAAATCACCTACAAAATGATTCCACATACTCTGAAACCAAGTTTGCTTCTATTTCTCTATATTTGCTATTGAAAATCTTAACTATAATGTGGAGCTTTCCTCCTAGAGCATCAAATTCCGATGATACACATTAGATACCTCAAAATGAGTGATGCAGCCATTTTCAAGTCCTATTGCCTCATCAAGAACACCCTTAATCTTATGGAAAAGACAATTCAAGGCCTTTGCAGAAACTGGTTGATTCAATCTTCCCACTTGCATGCGCTCTCTAATCGTTTTAATATGTGGGCTGCTTACAAAAAACCAAGCCTGTTGTCAAGAAACTAAAACATGAAAAGGCTGCACATGCATAAAGCTTCTGCTATCTATATGGTAATCATAACTTCATACCTAGTATAACAACCAACGGAATACCCTTCTGCACGTAAAATACTAGAGAGAAAAGCAGCTGTTGATCCTTTTCCCTTGGTCCCAGCAATGTGAACGGCCTGCAATTACACCCATTTTAATTATGCTCATACAGATTCACCAAACAATGTACGCAGAGCACAAATATATCATTTTCAAGGACCTTTTACAAATTGAAGAACATATAAAAGAAATTAGAAGTGTTTCTGACACTGTGAGAAGTAGTCAAAAAGTTGAAAAGCACTTTCATGCATTTTCCATAACGTCTAGTTGCATATGAGATTGAAAACAAAAGACATTTGGAGTATTATTGATAAAAGCAATTGTTAAAAAACAACATTTTACAGTAAAGGAAACATATAAGAAAACTTTCTACCTTGTGTAGAAGTAATTTTAACACCGATACAAAGTTCTCAAACAGTTAAAAGCACTTTTATGCCTATTCTATAACATTCAGTTGAAACAACTTACGTGCACTTGAGAATAAAGAATAGTATTATAAAAAAATAAATAAATAAATAAAGAATGCTATATCTATGAAAAACACTTTACAGATAAAAGCATTTTAGAGTGCAAGAGGTAGCTGTAGAAATTTAAGCTTCTCCAAAATGGCTTTTTAGGTGCTTCAATATAAAGCCCTTTTAACTGAAAGTGCTTTCTACAAAAAGCATTTACAAAAGCAACCTGAGAGTACAGTATTCAGAAAAGCACAACAAAATTTCCAGCTTTCGAACTCAGACTGCAGCAAAAGAACGAACCTTGAACTCATGACCATTCTATAATGTTTAGTTTTAACAATTTAAGTGCATCTGAGATTTCAAGGAGCGAAAAAAAAAATAGCAAAAGGAACGAACCTTGAACTTAGAGTGAGGATTACCAAGCCGGTCCATAAGGCGGTTCATACGACCTAAATCGAACCCATCATCCGAATCCGTACCTGCTCCTTTGGGCACGCCCGATTTTTCGAAGTTTTTCAGAGAATCAAGGTAATTCATAAAGTGCATCAGCTCCGGTTCCTCAGAGGAAGTAGAAAAGAAACAACTTTTGGACCCAATTGAATTTTTTTTGAAATATCCTCTACTCGTTGGAGAATAGAATGTGGTGGTGGTGTATTGAGTAGCACGCTTTAAGATTTTCATCTTTGATTTCTGTTTGTTTCTCGGGAAAATAGAGGTAGCGTCTCTGTTAGCGTCGAAAGCATCATTAAAGCTCCATATGTTTAATATTGGTCCCTTATATTAAGCACAATCATAAATTGACCCAAATATTAAGTATAATGGCAAAGAACAGTCTAGTTTTCAACATGCTTTATGTAGGTCCAACCTTTCTTATTTTTGTATTTTTTTAATATCCAATTTTGATCTACTAATATTATAGATAGAATTTTGCCTTTGTGATGGGTAGAGCTTGAAAGTTAACTCTAAAATAGGAGATATTATTTTAATTGAAAGAGAAATTTATCAACAAAATATAAATTGAACTCCTCCCTTTAAAATTAATTAACAAGTATTTTCTATCTTCTTAACTCAAAGTAAAATTATTTAAAAAATAAAATAATTAAATTAATCAATAAATTATTTTATGAATTAACCATATTTTAGGCTATTACTTTTCTTTTTAATATTTCATTAGAGAACAACACAAAGACTAATAAGAGTAGTAATTTATATATATAATTTATACTTTAATTGATTTGTCACCATTCATTTATGATATCATTATACTGTTTAGATTTAAACATATTGAAATTAAAGTCTAACACAAAAATATAAAATAATAAAAACCCTCGTTATTATGGAAAGACCGAATCCTCACCTTAATTTAATCAATAATTTATCTACAAATAATTTTTTGCCTTTCTTTTTTCTAAAAGTTAGATTTTTTTCCCAAATCAACTGATCCACACCAAATTATCAACAAATTATCAATGTATAATTTTTCCTTTCTTTCCTTTTCAAAAAAAAAAATACCAAAAGGTCAAAATCACAATTTTTGGGGGTGAATTGTAAAAACACAATTTTACAGCGTCATCGCGACTGAGGACTCTGTTTCCGACCAAATTACTCGAAGGAAGGGGAAAAAAATCGAAACTTCACTCATTGTTCATGTTTCTCTCGATTTTGTGATACCTCCTATTCGAAGTTTCGATTTTGAGGGCTGTATGATTTAATATGGATGACAAAAGTAGTATAAAAAGTGAGATGGTTGAGTGTAGGAAGTGCAGTGAATTGGAGTCAAAATGCCTTGAACTTGAATCAGAAATTGAAAAGAAGAAAACCCAGTTTGAAAAACTCGAGCAAAAGTTCAAGGAATTGGAAGATGAGAAAAATGGGATTGAAGAAGAACTCAAGGCTTTGAAGAGGGAGAAGAAAGGAAGTGAAATTAGTCTAGGAGTTGTTGACTTGACTGGAGGGGAAGAGGGAGATCGGGTGGCTCAGTTAATGGTTGAGAATAAGGCATTGGAGAGTGGGATGAAAAGGGCTGAGAATGAAGCTGAGTCTTTGAAGAAGTTGAAAGAGTTGGAGTCTAGGGTTTCGAATGAAGCACTCGAAGGTATTGCCTTCTTGGCTTTTGTTGAATTGTTTAGTTTCTTTCTTTCATTTTATGGTTTTGTCCTGATGTTAAGGAGAAAACACCATGCATCATGAACTTGAAAGAATAAATATTGAATTTTTCATTCATCTTTTATTAGCAAAAGTGAATCTGATTGCAGTTGTTTGAATGTGACTCGGTTAGTACGTTGGCAAACCTTTACTGGCAAGAATCTTCCTTTTATTGTGTACCTTTAAGACAAACATTTAGTGGAATTTATTGTGTTTATCTGGTTTATGCTTCCTTTTTGTGGTTAGTCTGTTTTGCATTTGGATTATTCACTTGATGTGTTTTGTGTGAGAGATTCTTGTGTGGATGGTTCTATTTTCTTGCCCTGAAACAAGTATAGTTGATGAAAGGGGGCTTTTTGATCCGTCAATTGATTGTAAAAGCATCTAAGTTCTAGGTCTGATATGCCTATTGATGGGTGATGAAATTCTTCCAAGGTTTAATTTCCAATTGCTTCAACATAAATCCCGTGGATCGAGCTGAATCGCTAATGTGGCCTGTTAATTGAGGCCTCTGCAGCTTGAGGTTCTGGATGTTTACAATGACACCACATGGGAAAGTTATGCTGGCGTTTGCTCTTTGAGCAATGCTTATAGTGTGACACTTCAATGACTTTTTTTTTGGGGGTGGCAAATGTCTTTTTCTCATGCATTTTGATACCTGCGCAAGGGTTGTTTTTGTTGATATAATTTGCATTGCTTTATAAAATGGAATTAGTTTCCTAATCGAGTGATTATATCATGAGTAGAGGAATCTTTAAACTGATCTTTTATGTTTTTGGTTCCATGGCAGGAACACCTTCTAAACATATTATTTCTATGGAAAGAGAAAAAGAAGGTGCCAATTCAGAATCTAAACCAGAACGCGGTAGACAAGTCAGAAAAAATTTGGCATTTGAAGAAGATAGAAGTCTTGGCAAAAAGATGGCTCCATCAACGCCCAGTGGTGTTAGAACTGCTAGTTCTGGTGTAATTGATATATGCGACAGTGATGATGAGCCTGATGTTCCCTATCTCCTTTCAACTTTTGGAGATAAAAACATTTACATATCAACTGATCATCCAGCCGAAGGAACTGTGGGTAGTGACAAGGAAACCACACCTAATGAAAGTCCAAAGAGAGCTTTTTTTAAGTACAGCTATGAAGAAAATGTGGAGACCTGCAATCGTGTTACTCCCAAAAGAAAACGAGCTTCTAATATTGTTACTAGCGACACAGAGAGTGATGAAGATGATGTCCCAATCTGTAAACTCAAGAGGAGGAATATTCAGGAAATAGTTCCTAATCTAGTAAGTTCTGGGATGAAAAGCTGCTCTATGACAGTTGCTTCTCCTGGTGATGACAACATCGAGAATCTTGTAACTCCTCCAAGGCGGCGCCTAAGAAAAGGCACTGGAAAGTTTGCTGGAGGAAAAAGGTCCTCTATTAAAACCCATGAAACTATAGGTCAACAAGGAATCCCTGCAACTGAGGATGTTGAAGATGATGAATCAGAAGATGCTGGGTCAGATAGTGAGAGTGAGAACTTGAATGGTTTTATTGTTGACGATGGCACTGAAGATTCTGATGGTGATGATGCTTCTAGTGGGGCCCAGGATGACTCAGACATGGACTTTGATGAGATTTTATCTAGACTTAACAGGACAAAAGATCAGAATTCAGAGTGGGAGTTAGAGGCAGACATGCTTTCAGCCTTTGGTAAGGATCCTGAACTGTGCATGAAGGCCGTATGTGCCCTCTATCGGCAGCAGACTTCTGAGGAAAAAGATTGTAAAGGATCTTTGGTCTACAATTCCCGTGGCTTCAGCAAATTTGATGCTTACAGGTATGCATATGAACAGATATTGCATACCTCTTCACTTGTTAATAGATTTATAGCTGTGATCTCCAATCCTTCTGCTTGCACTTAACTGTCATGTAGTCTCCTTGTATTTATTGTAGGGGGTAGAGTAATATAGGTTTATTCATGTTGAACTTGATGCAAATTAGTATATGATGAGAATGCTTATTTTCTTCTTAAACTCACTTTATGTTATTTCCTCCAAACCCTTGAATTGTAGTTTTTCCTCTATCTTTTCCTGAATTAATTTCTTGTTGACTTAAATTAAAGGGTTCCACATTCCATCAGTTTGAACTTCCCCATCTCTCCCCTGGAACCATAACTTCTCTGTAGTGAAAACAACTGGCTTTAAGACCATTGTTCCGCGGAGAAATGTCAGCAGAGTTCTCCATACAGTTTATTTTTCTAGTTGGCGAGGACAAATGAATGGTATTCCAAATGTATGATGTTTCCATTCTGCTTTTTACCTGTCAATATACTCTGTTCTTGGTAACCGGCGATGAAGATTTCCTTTGGAAGTTCACTCTTTTTGGCATCTAGTCATTAAAGGTATGCATGAAATGGGTGGGATACGACTGATGTTAATAGAGGATCCAGTAGATGTCCTTGGGTGTATATATCGAAGGGTAGAGCTGGTTTTTTGTCAAATATTAAGTAGATTCTGGGAGGATGCGGATGAGAGGACACTGAGTGAGTCCTTTCCTTGGTTGTATAGTCCTCCTTTAGATCATAATTGTTCTATAGCTAGTATGGTGAGGTTTTCATTAATGCAGTAGAGTTGGGACTTTAGATTCTTTAGAAACTTGAATGACAGAGAACTTCAACTCTGTTCTGACTTGCTTAGGGATTGAGGGAGTTCATATCGATAGCATAAAAGAAGATAAGAGAGCCTGGACTCTACAAAAATCAGGAATTTTTTCTACTGAATCATACTTTCTCAGTCTTATAGATGACTCTGAACCTATTTTTGCCCCCTCTAGTCTGATATGGAAAGCTAAAGTTCCCGCAGAGGTGAAGATGATGGTGGCTCAACAGAAAATTAATATCAATGATGTAATTCAGAAGGGAAGACCAAGTATGGCCTTATCCCTTGATTGGTATGTCTTGTGTAAAATTGCTTCGAAAAGTATTGATCACTTGTTTCTTCACTGCCCAGCTGCTTTCTTCTTGTGGTCCAAGCTGGTTAGAACTTTTAAATTGGGTTGGGCAGCACCTCCAGCAAGCTTTTCTGTTGTCTAGGAAAAACTTTTTAGAGTTAAAAGTAGGGGAAAGTCTCTGTCTTATGGGATTGTGCAGTGAAACTTAAGAATTTTTAGAACAAAGTGATGGAAGATTACATGTTTCTTTGGGATAGAGTTAAATTCTGCGCTTCTCTATGGGCTTCTTTCTCTCCAGAGTTTAAAGATTTTTCTGTCTTCATTTTGATTAAGTGGGAAGCAGCTATGGTGTAATATCATTAGTTAGAGTTTTGGATCTTATAGGATTTGTGGTTCTTGGGCTTGTGGAGTTTTGTTTTCTGTCTTTCTGTCTTTGTGGACTTCTTGAGCCTCCTCTATGTGCATTTCCTACATCTAATTTACTTATTTTCTTTCTGAGAAAAAAATATACTATGTTCTTGGAGTCTACAGTTCGTTATGCTTCCTTGAATCATTATAGCCCACTGGGATCAGTCAAAATGTATCAAAAGTAAGCCCTTTGCTTTAATTACTCATTCTGTCGTTTCACAATAATTACTGAAATCTTTAATTAACCTATAGGGGCACTAGGCTGGCAGAGTTCCTTACTGATGGAGACCCACAAGGTGAATTGAAAAAATCAGTTGAGGAGTTGCGCGAGTATGACCCCAAGGGACTTGAGCTTTGCAGAACATTTGCCAGTCGTTACTCCAAGCAACTGTTTGATATCTGTAAGAACAAAGAGGATCCCTATTTCCCTTGACTTTGACTTGCCATTGACATGCGTTCAAAGACATTACAATCCCAAGCCTGCTGCTAGAACCAAGTCGCGGAGAATGACGATTTTGTTCATTTTCGATTCACTCCTTGGTACTAAATTTGTCCCTTTCAGACTAACGGTTTCTTCACTACTTTTGTAGGTCAAGAATGTTTCATTTTATGAGATATTACATGTATATATAGGTTGTTATACAAGTATTTAGCGTGCTAGTGTATCTATGTACTTAAGCACCCCGAGATTGGTGAATGGTACTTGGTCTGTGATATGTAGCCATCTGATAGAGAATTTGAGTTCCTTGTCGGTAAAGTTTGCAAAATCGTGTGTTAGTGAATGGGCTTCTTAGTCTTAGAAGCTCAACAATTTAGAGAAGAAAAAGTCTCCAAATGAATTAGGGGTATATCTATAATGCAACACTATTTGGTAAAACACTCTCAGTCTCCAATGAAAGCCTCTACTTTTTTTTGTTACACTTGAAATCTGTGTTTTTTAACTTTTAAATTTTACAGTATTGTACATTATATATTACAAGTAAGGGGTTCCGGAACGGAAAGTTGGAGAGTTGAGATTTTTAAATGGAGAGTTTTGGGGGTTGGAACTATAATGTAATTCTCGAGAAGCAGATATAAAAGTGGACAAGTGGCCGTTGAAAATAAAAAGAATTCACGTTTGGTCACCTAACACAGAAGTAGGTGTGGCTCTGGTTTGGGTCGCTTGACTTGACTACATTAAGCTCTCTCTATAAAGAGGCGTCCTCACCACATGGAAACCCGAGGGAGAAAAGAGATGGAGGCAGTTTCATGTCGAGTAGCTGGAGTTGCAAGAACCCAGCAAGTGAGCAACAATGGCAGGTTCCAAATGCCACTGCACTACCCCAAGTTCTCTCAAACCGACTATGAAACGATGCTCGAATGGCAGCTGGAGCGGCTCTTATCGGAATATGGACTTCCGGTCATCGGAAATGCAGAGCAAAAGCGGAAATTTGCCATGGGAGCTTTCCTCTGGCCTCACAAAAAATTTACATGAAGTGATGAAGACGCGAAGGCTGCTCTAAGGCTATGGTATCAATGCATGCACGCTCAAGTTGAGCTTTAATTTTAGTCCATGCAACTGCCTTCGAGATTTTGCGTGATCATTGTATAAGAAATATGTATAATGAAAAGATGTTACTCTTCGTTGGTGTTAAAATATTTTTATAAATGCATGTGCGTGTGATTGCTTGATGATTTCTTGCACCTGTGATATCAAAAGCATTAGCAATCTTCTTTGGTGGGTCTATCATTGTTTACGCAAACATTTGTTAAGTGCTTTCGAAAGGAAATTAATCACCAAAACCATAACTTTGTTAGCAATAATAATTAAATAGTTTAATAATGGAATATGGAATATGGAAAATGGAAAAAGATGGACACAAGCACACAAACACACCCTGTCTCCTCCTCAATTTCTCTTTCTTTAATCACACCACACAGCTTGGAATTTCAAGACTGCATATTAAAAAAAAAATTTGAAGCGTAACGTAACGTGACTACGTGGGTCTTCTGAACATGCGGGTGGACCCAACAATTTGCATGCAAAATAATAAAACTACCTCTTAATTATTAGTTATTAATTGTTCAATATGCAACACAAGCCCTATAAAAATGGAGTGCGTGTGTGTGTGCATAAATTCTATTCATCCACGTTCGTTCGTTCATTATTCTTAATTTTGCATCTTCTTTCTCTCTGCCTACTCTTTGTTTGTTTGCCCTTTTTTTTTCCCCTTCATTTTGAGTTCTTTGTGTTCCTCTTTTCAAATATTGAGACTGCTTAAAAAAGGAGGAGAAAAAAACAATGGTTGTGTGTAGGGCTTCTTTCAATATATTTCTAATAATTTCGATCATATACGCGATGATGACAATGCCGGCGGTGTCTCAGGGGCAATCCACGGCGCATTCTCCGGCACCCACCAGCGACGGTGAGAGTTTCAACCTTCAGTTCTTCTCTTCTGTCATTCTTACATATATTATATAAAGTTATAGTATATGATTTAATGAATTAAGCATTTAAGTTGCATTTGCAGGGACATCAATAGACCAAGGAATTGCATATGTTCTGATGCTGGTGGCGTTGATTCTCACGTACCTTATTCATTGAGTCCTGTACCGGCGCTTGTGGATGTGGTGTAATTTATGTTGGTTTCTGAAGGATAGATTCAGTGTTTAATCTTTTGAATTTTATAGACCAATTGAATTGAATTGTCATCTTTATTTGTTCTTCAGATATTCCTGATGATGATGATATATTGCACCTCTTTATGCAAACTTTTTTTCTTTTTTTCTTCAACTTTATGTTCTCCTATGATAATATTCCATGTCTAAATTTTAGGTTATTCCCGTTTTGAAATTTCTGGCTCTTTCGTTTTACACTTTTGGATTCTTATGAGAAACCTGTGATGGATTCTCCTTTAAACCCTTGAGCAGAGATGCGGAGATTTTTTTTTTTTTTTAAAAAAACAAAGGGGGTTAGTAAGAGAATTTTAGAATGAAATATTTACGAAATTTTCACAATTAGATTGTACATGAATTTACCTCATAACAAAAATACTTTTCAGAAGTCATAACACGGAAATTATAAATTCGAGGCCAAAGCGTAAAACTTTACCTTGAAATGATTAACTTCCAATTTTTACTTTTACTCGCCTCAACAAACCCCGGCATTTCATATTCATCCGTGTAGCCGTTCTGTTCTTTCTCGAATCTCATGTTTAAGTCAAATCAAACCGTCCAAATCTTCATAAGATTTATTATCAAACGCCAACAAAATTGCTCAGGAAGAGTTGAGACGAAACTTGCAAAGCTTTACCACATAATTAGCAAACTAAGACCAACTCTCAGGAAAAATTGCTCGGCCCAAGAGCCAAGAAAAGATACATGCTCAAACCGAGCTGTACAAAGCGAGTTAGCTCAGGTTAAGGCAAAATGTTCTACTGTGCCTTAGCAATTAGCATTTTAGCAGGCCTAGTGGCCTACAGAAAAGGACCTACTGCGATCAAAATTCTGTCGTTTTATAAGCATGTATCATGTATGATTTATCCACAGCAAAGCTTCGAAGCGGTTCGCCCGCCCCATGTAAGGTGTTGCTCCTACGCCCTCACCGAACATTGATTCACCGAAGGATAGAGAATTGAGTGGCAGTCTTCAGAATGATGTACTATGTCGGTTATGTAGAACATACTTCACAACTTCATAGAATGAGACAACAATCCCAACGGAAGGGCCTGCACGGCCAACACGAGGACCAACTCCTGTGAACAAACCCTTGATACCTGCCTCCCTGCTCCAAGCAGATTAAAGGGTCACTACTACATAGGCTTGATATAATATGTAAACAAACAACCAATATATATTTGAATTGATTAAAATCATGTGGAATACACAGTCATTAGACCATGAAATTTCATACCTACACCTATTACCAATACAGATCAGTGAAGAAGGTTCTCAGAGATGAAATTCATTTAACAATTGATTTGATAGAAAATTTGGATCGCTCAAGTTGGGATGTTTTTTGGGATCTAAAAACAATCACTAATTATGAATTAGGAAACCTACCTCCAAACCTCCATTAATGTTTGTCGTGTTGTCATCCTCAT
The DNA here is from genome assembly GCA_029618585.1 of Citrus australasica. NCBI lineage: Eukaryota > Viridiplantae > Streptophyta > Magnoliopsida > Sapindales > Rutaceae > Citrus > Citrus australasica. The sequence goes on along the minus strand of JARCIV010000009.1, from coordinate 28,377,513 downwards.
TGCCCTGCCAGGATCCTTCTGAAAAATAAAGAGACAACAGCATAATTATTGAATAAGATATTCCGAAAATTTATTACCTCTTTTTTCCCCCACAAAACCAACAGATATCCTAAAAGATTCACGACTGATCAGAATTCCCTAACCCAAGAGAAAGAGAATGCACTGTTATATTTTTAGAAATTACCTCTATTTGCCTTCGGGTCTTTGCAACATCTAGAGGACATGTAGCAGCAGCGGCGAGGCTTCCTGCAACAAAAGCAGCAGAAAAATTTGCTCCAAGTACACTGGCTGCGTTGGAATCCTCACCCACAAAACTCAGAAGTCTTCTCCTCATCTAGTTGAATGAAGAAAACAAATTATGGTCCAAGAATATCACATATACACGCAGACAGCTATATCATACACAAAACAAATGGTACAAGATAAGCAGATTGAGAGAATAAATTCTCACAGGCTCAAGAGTTGACCAACAAATTGCTGAGAAAGGAACATCACGAGCAAGCTGTGTTCCCATGCCCGTCCAGAGTATGCGATAGCCTTGGACTGTTGCATGAAGATTGTCAATCATAATGAACCAAACAAACAAAAACAGTCAACTGCAACGTGCGTGCCAATGGTGAACTGTATTATTGTTAGTCCTTGCTTAAAGCTGAATGATTTCATGTAGAATACTTATTGTTTCTTGCACTGTCTATTGTTTATATATGATCCAACATCTTGCAAGTAAAATTTAAGACAACGTCAATGTCTTGTCTCATAAACAATCAACTAAATTCAATGAAAAACTAGAATAACAAAGAAACATGAGCATGTTCAATTTTCCAGCATTTTAGTAACTGAGGATAGAATCCACATGGATTGGCCCATTTAACCATCTATATATAAGCCTAATCACCAATAGACACTCTAACATTCTACATAAGGTTTATTCATGGTATTAAATTTCTAGAAACAGTCATACAACTCAAAAAAATTGAATTCTGAAGAAACTAAGTTCAACATGTGAAAACTCGTATAATACTTTTAATTTCAAATTTTGATTCAAATTGGTGATGCATTTAATTCACTTCTAAAATTGAACAAGTGCACATTTATAAGAAAGGTGAAAAGATCTACTCTAAGAAGCCTATCCGCTCTAATCCACATGAACATGAAACTGAATTCACCAATTTCATGACAAGTACCCTTGAACTCATGATTATTTTGAAGAATAAGAAACAGGAGCATAAGCAATGAAGCTGTCAAGTTTGTTTAAGCCAATTTCCATGTTAAAAACTACTTTTAATTAATGAATCAACTTACAGCCTTTTTGAATGTTATTTGTGCTTTTAACATGGGACAGTACACCCAATAACGTCTGCCAGACACCAGGAGGCTTCTTGCCAATTTGATTACCCTTGAATGCCTATTTTACAACAAAATGAGAAAAAAGTTTTGATAATTAGTCCTAATTCATGTTTTACATACGAAGATAAGCAATCCAACTATTAATCAGTTTTAAAGCAACATGAATTCCGTGTTTATCATCTCTTCATGCAAGTACTCCAAATATTCAGCTAATTTGTCTACTACAAGTCCATCAAAACAGCCAAACTAAGAATGTTAAGATCTCATATCTCGCATCACTAACACATGTCCAACTATGAGTCTGTAGTGCATTTCTGAAATAAAGACATCACTAAAGGCATTTACTCCTCTAGAGAGAAGTCTGTGCCAAATGGCAACAACTGAATTATTTTTCAACGACCTCACCTGAACATAATTCCTTTTATACATTTAAATAGAAGTAAGCATCAATTAATATGTAACAACCTGCATCCGGGTTCTGGCAAGTTCAATGGGGTAGCAAGTTGCACAAGCCAATGATCGCGCCAATGATCCTGCAACCAGAGGGACATATGGTGTTGCACTTGGAGCATTCTTATCTGTTGCCTCTTCTAACCAGTTGCGGAACACGTCATAGCAAGGTAGGTAGATTCCCACCTGTTCAAATAGAGTGAATGCCCATTAACAATAGCCTACTTGGTAAAATCATTCTCTATAATCTGCAATGCACTTAATGCTGATATTCCCTTGCTGGAATGAGAAACTTACCGTTGGTACAGCCAATGCCAAACCAGCATTTGTGCCTCTCCACAGCCTGGAAAATCCTTCCTGCAGTAACCCTCCAATTAGGCCATTGAAAATTCCTTTGGTGTACAAGCAATCAAAAATGAGCATTTATGCCACAGATATTGAATACGTGCCAAACCCCACCAACCTGCCGTATGATTTTGTAAAAGACATCAAGTGTTCCTCTGTACTGAAAACAATCAGGAGGACACATTGACACAGTACCATGAACTCCAGCACGTGTACAGGACGGAGAACACCTTAAATCTGCAAACATCTAACCAAAAATAAACTAACAAAATTAACCACTTCTTCAATTCTTAACACATGTTCACACGAAATTGCTTCAACGAAACCAGAAAATGGCATGGAATACATACTGTTCTAGGCCCAAAATAGGCCATACGACTAATAAGATTGCTTAACGGATGCGAGTAAGCTACTCCAGCAGCTTGTGCTTGCAACCTTGTCTGCAAATAACAAAAATTAAACAAACTTATATATATAAATAAGCACACTTTTACATACAAATATTTGAGAAAATCATATTATCAAATAATTATAATAATTTTTTTAAAATTTATTAACAAATTTATTACCTTGGCAATGTCTAGAGGATTGACGATGATAGCCGACAAAAACGCAGCACCAGCGGCGGAAAAAGCTCTCTCTCCTAACCCTAACTTTCCATCGGAAACGTTTGATGTAGTTTCATTCGACTGCGACGCAGCCAATCCTCCTCTCTCGTGTCTATCATCACCTACCGTCAATACCGTTATCGTCAAATCACGGCCATTAATCTCGGTTTTCTCCGGACTCATCCACGGATGCTCCGTTGCCTCAGTCTCCGCCGCCTCCGCCATCTCTTCTAAAACCCTACCTGCCCTTTTAGAGAGGAAAACAAAATCAAAGCTACTTTAAATTAGTTTTTGTTTTATTTTGTTTTATTTTTTTTCATTTTCCTAATTCCTTGGAAAGCAAGAAAAAAGGGAATAGTGAGAATATAAAAAAAATGCTTCACCGTAATAAGAGCGGGTGTGTGGACCGCGTTTGGAGATCTTTTGGAAAACGACTTTTTCGTTTTAGCTTAATGGAGGAAGGGAAGTTTCTATTTTCACTGTAGCCGAACCCAATGTTGAGTGAGAGAAGCAAAAAAGTGAAAATAGGAACTTCACCGTTCCGAATGTGGAGGGTTTGTGAAAAAACAAACGGGGCCTTAATATTTTTGCTTTCGACTGAGTGGCTGAGCGGCCGATTGGCTTTTGCTTTCTAGGACGTTCTATTGAAGTTGATTTCAGCTCGACACAAGGCACGACTTACGGTGTCGTTTTTTGAGTTAATTTTTTTCATGAGAAAAAAGAAATAGAAATTAAAATTAAAAAATAATTAAACTGTTTTTTATTTAAATAAAGAAGAAAAAACGCAAGAGGCGGCAAGAGCATTCGTACCTCTCTTTCTTTTTTTTTCTTTTTATTATATCGTATTTATTGTGATTGATGTTGTGATAAAAATGATAACGCTTTGATATTATCATGCCTTTAATTTATAGGTTACAATTTAATTTATTAATATGGTTTTTGGAGAAATTGTGATCAAAACGATAATGAGTCGGTATTACCTTTCCTTTTTAGCTAATAATTTATATGGTATTGATAGAAATTGTAAAATTTGCCTCGGTGAGAGTGGATCTCCCAAAGATTTTTCCTCGTTGAATTCTTAATTCTAAATGATTCCTTGTTTGATTCTTGATTCCAAATTATAAAAGGGTTACGCACTTCAATATTTTGAGGGATTTTCTCCGGCTATGACATTTTACTCATTAAATCGTAGGGCGGTTAAATAAGTAACGAAATTATATTATTAAAAATAGATAAAATGACATAATACTTGGGATATAATTTTTTAAATAAGTTTTGACTAATAATTGTAATATTATTCGTTTTAAATTTACATCTAAAAGATGTGTTGATAAATAAAAATAGTGACTCAGAATGTTAAAACTTGTGACATATGAGGCCGTACTGTTAATCATTTGTGAAGCTTTTTTTTTTTTTGGTTATTACTTTCAGTTGCCCATGTTGATTTTCAAATATATACACTACCTAAACAGTCAATATATATTGTATAATTAGCAGCCGTTCTAGAAACGTGGCCTATTGCATCATTTGAATTGAATGAATGACTTATTGAGGGCAACTGAGAAAATTCCCCAAAACTAAAAAGACCCACAATTTCTTTTTCTTTTTCCATGAGTGAAAGCGATTTGGATTCTATGCAACTCCAAAGTATGCAAATTGGATTGGTTTTTTTTTTTTTAGTTTTAAAAGTGATTTTGAAAAGTTAAAAGTTAATTTTGACGTTTGATAAATTTTTTAAAAAAATATTTTTTTGTAAAATCACTCAATTTTATAATAGATTTTAAAAAATAGGGAAGGCATAACTTTTCAAAATCTTATTTGGAGAATCAATTAAATACAATTTCATATATTTATTCACATATATTATAAAAATCTAAAATTATCCTTATCAAATAGTAAATAAAATAATTAAATTTAAACAAATTATTTTTTCAATTATATTGAGACAATAAAATAAAATATAAAATATAAAAATATTTTTTTAATTATGACTTATTATCAAGAAAAAAAAACTTATACACATGTTTACAAGTTTGTGAACAAATTTTTCTCAACATTATATCTATTTCAGTCATTTATATTATTAAAGTTGCTTAATAGTAAGATTTATAAAAAAAAATATACAACTGCTTTTAAAATCTACAACACTTTAAAAAAAATTGTCAAATATTTAATTGATTTTATTCACAACTGATTATTACTAGTTTACTACATCATAGTTAATGACAATTATTTAAAAGTTACAAAATTACCAAACTAGTTCTATGTATAATAATAGTCTAATCCCTTTAAAAGTGATGCAACATGTCATCTTAATACTGGCTCTAATATTTGACTGCGTTGAGTTGTATCATGTATGCTACCATTAGAATTGTGATTTTTATATACGTTCTTTTCCTGTTAATTTAAAGACATCTTAAATACCATTAGAATTATGGATTTTTATATGCATTCTTTTCCTGTTAATTTAAAGACATCTTAAAATTTATCTCACTCTTAATGAAATTTCCCCGAATAATAATGCAATATGTTATTACTAAGGGCATTTACAAGCAATCATAAATTTAATATTTTAATATCGGGATTCTCTCATGATTTGATCTTGTATTGATCAAAAGGTGATTGGTGGTTAATAAATAAAAATAATTAAATTTGACAAAAAAAAGTACAAAGAGATATATATGCTATATATGTATATATGTTTATGCATTTATATAATTTATCTTCATAATCCCTCAAATAGTTTTTTTTTTTTAAGGAAAACTTAAGAAGACAAAAACACAATTCAGTACTCCTCGCCATAGCTAACTTAGCTTCTCCGAAATCACAACAACAATTTGCATTTCTCATTCACAACAACATTTATTTTTTCACTTCCCACTATATATTTATATCTACATATACTAGCTCTCATTATTAACTGATGATCAACCCTTGATTATATAGCTTCCATGCCGCCGCTTTGACGAGCCCCCGTTGGCCTCGACGACATTTGAGTGTCATTGTAATGGCCAACTCCACCATCTTCGCCGGAGATTTCCTCCAAAGACCTTCCTTTGGTCTCAGTAACCAAGAACGTGCAACAAAACCCTAGCATATTTGTGAACGCCAAAACCAGAATTGCATGTTGAATTTTCTTGGAGTCCTCATCCAAGGTATAAGATTGCACCACAAACGCTCCGATCATAGCCCCGGCCTTCCCTGCTGCGGCACTCAGCGCATGACACGTGGACCTCACCCTCGTCGGGAACAGCTCCGCGGGTAGTACAAATGTTGTGCTGTTCGGTCCAAAATTTGCAAAGAAAAATGTTAGCCCGTACAAAGTAGCAAACAGCCACTTGTTATCGTTCTTGAGGTAATCATATTTGATGCCGATAATGAGCATGAATAACGACATCATGAAGAAACCGACGAGTTGGATGATGAAGCGGCCGATTTTCTCGATTAAGAAGACGGTGAACCAGTATCCGGGGAAGGTACCAAGCAACGCGACAACAAACATGGCACGGGAAGTTTCGAAAACTTCTCTCAGGGCATTAACTTGGGGAGCCTTGTGTACGAGTCCCATCGCGGGGAAAATATCTTTCTGGGTCAAATTTTGGCTATAAAATGCTATGTCTAGCAAGAACCATGTGCTCATTGTGCCAATCAAATGAAGGCCGTGGCGCTGGAAGAACTCCCGAGACAGTAATGGGTACTTGTTAACTTCTTTAAATTGTGCTAACTTGTCATGTTCTTCATCAATCTTGATATCAAGAACTCTCCCCATGTCAGAAGCTGCTTGCTTAGCATTGCCTTCAATTATGGCCGTGTAACGCCCCGTTTCGGGCATTTTCATACGCCAGTAGTATGTCGTGAGAGCTGGGAGAGCACCAAGCATAAGCACAATTCGCCATAAGTAGTCTCCTTCAGGCTGTGTTGAAAAGATTTCATCGTCTTCGAATGTTGGAGCTGGGAACAACTGTAGAAAAATCTTGGACAAGATCATCGAAACAAGCCCGGCAAATATAATGCCGACACCTTGCATGGCAAACACCGCTGCTATGAAAGCGCCACGTGTCTTCTTATTAGCATACTCGGACATGATTGTAGCAGAAAGTGGATAATCGCCACCGATGCCAAACCCTAGCCAAAACCTGAAGAAACAAAGGGTTCCTATAACAGATCGTGCTGAAGAACCAAATGATAAGCCGGAGCAAATGGCACAAATCACCATTAAAATTAGGGTTATTCCATAGACTTTCTTTCTGCCAAGCTTGTCACCGAGCCAACCGAAGAATAATTGGCCTGTTAGTGTTCCAACTAGGGCAACACCGATGACAAAGTTGTTGATGGGGGTGGGGAGCTTCCCTGGGTTGTGTTTTGGGTTAGCCGGATCGTAGTAATAAAGCCGGCCGAGGAGCTTTGAGACCGCAGAGATGCAAAAGAGGTCGTAAGCATCGGTGAAGAAGCCCATGCCAGCGATGACAATGGCTGTGACATGGTACCATTGAGTCCTAGCAGTGTCAAGAGCATTAAGCACATCTAGCTTATTGTTACTCATCTTTAACGACGATGATCAATTTGCCTGCAGCTTGATTTGAAATTTCTGTATGATTTTTAGCTCATTATATATAAAGATGATTTAAAAGGAAGTGATGATTGGGTTTGTGAGAAAGTAATTGAATTTGGATCGTTTATTTCTAGAGATTTTCGGGAAACAACAAGAGATTTGAAAAGGGAATATGTGGGATATTCTACAGGCTGAGCTTTGATGAAACAAGGCAGATTTTTTTGTTTTTTTTTTTAGAAGAAATAATACTTAATATATGTGATAAATCACAAGGCAGATTATTTATGGAGAATCAATAATAAAATTTAAGCATGCTATTGATATTAATCAATACAGGCTAGCTACCAATTTGCTGAGCCACATATAGCTTATTGATTAAGCAGAATGAACAGTGAGCAAGAGCTAGATATAATACTTAATATATGTGATTTATCGTTCATTTCTAGGATACTCGACTGTCTCTTGTGAAATATCATTTTTTAATACATATTATTTGTTAAATCTGAAAGGTTACCTTTTTTATGAGGGCTGGTAAACATAAATCTCTAGTGTTATTCTTGAAAAATAATTCTTTTTTTGGTATGCCAAAAAAGTAATTGATTAAACCCTTTCAGAAGTAACGCGAGGGATTTGCTTTCAGTTAACTTCAAAAATATGAAGGTCCCTAAAGACTAAGAGGCTTAATTAGAATCCTCAAATAACGTTACGCATATAATTGTACTCCATACATGCATTTCTTTTTCAAAGTTCTGTCTTCTTAGAATTGATGTTGGAGATTTTTATAAGTTACGAGCAATTGGCTTCATTATACGGCTGCGTATATTTGAAAGAGCACTTGATATCGAGCTGCGTTTTTCATTTGGAAGGATTCGCAGTTTTATATTCTCACATAACTTAGTTCTTGATCAGCCTCAAGCTGTCTACATAATTGGCGTTCTGTGCCATTCTCTAGGTAATTTGTCTTTGCCAAATTAATGAGACCAATGCTATTTAATTAATTTGAAAAAGGTCTTAATCAAGGGTTTCAATGATTCTAACGTTATAAATCTGCGTTATAATATTTAATGATCCACATGAGGAAAGTTTTCTGTAAAGTAGTACAATCCCATCCCATCATTGTATGCAAAGCAGATGTCCTCCAATTGTACATGTAAAATAATAGGGTTAGCGTCGATAAATCGATAGGTTATACAAATAAAAAAAATTCTAAAATAAGTTAAATGAAATGCAAAGAGAGCCTTTTTTTTTTTTATTAAACCATCTGGTATCCGAAGATTAGTAGATTACATTGGGTCCTGACTAATCCATATTCAAGTCGGGTAGGACCATTAGGGTGGCAAAGCTCTTCCAACAAGTATTTAATGCAGCTGCATTCCCAAATCTCAAACCGAGAACCTTAGTTAAGATAAAACAACCTCATACTAGCTGATTTACGCGCTTGTTGGTCAAAGAGAGCCTTTAATAATACTAATTCAGCAAAAATGTTTAACTGAAACCAATTTTATGGTTTACCAAATAGCTTGCTGAAAAATGATTGGTACATCCGTCCATGAGTTATTAACTCTCATAAACCTTAAAATATATATATGTGTGGGTGGGGTGGGGGGGGGGGTTCTCTATGTTCTTTTGTAGGTTAGAGATATTACAATTAGTGAGCCATAATATACAAGTGACGTTTTACTCATGTGTAACCACTAACTTGTTTTAAATTTTCTTAGTAAATTTAGTCATGGGCATGGCAAGATATTATTGAGTTGTAAGGATGTTATTACTTCATTGTATAAAATTTTCTATAGTCTATGCTTTACCCACTTGAATAAGGTCCATGCTTTATTTCCAAAAGAATAAGTGGATAACCCAATTTATTTGCCTCTTACTTGTGTCTCAAAAAGTTTTAGTTAAATTAAACCAATTAGTACCCGCAATTTGTGTCTATTAATATTTTCATCTCATCGAGACTATATATGATAAGATTTGATTGTATTTTGATCAAGGGTGGTCCAATTATCATGAATATTAGAAATTAACGTTGAATTGATAATGACATGATTAAATGACATAAGCCTTTTTTGGTTTTAAGATTTCTTTGATGTATATATCTCTAAACGAACGGTTGAGTAAATTGAATAATGCACATAAAAGAAAAATAATAATAATAATAATAATAATAATAAACGTTTAATATAAAAATAAAAAAAATAAAGAAAATAAAGGATGATGGAGTCTATCTAGGGATGTGTATCGAATAAGAAGAAAAAAACAATTTGCTTAGATTAATCTCATAAAAAAATGTTTTAATTTTTATTTTTTTGTAATATTTGAAAGGAAAAATGATAAACACACCCCCAACATTTAGTCAAAGGGACAAAAACCCCCCTAATATTTCAAAAAAGATATTTACACTCTAATTTATTATAATTTTACCATTATACCCTTCTAGCATATAAAAAATTATTAGATTATCCAATTTGTCTATATTTTGTTAATAACATTATAAATAGACAAATTGGATATTATAAAAAAATTATAAATATACTCTCATTGCCCAATTCCTCTATTTAAATTTTTATCAATAACTAATTTTCAAAAACGACATCTATACACCTAAAAAAATTGTAAATAAATTATAATTTTAAAAATAAAATTAGTTATTAATAACCAATTTTATTTAAACTTTAAACTTTTATATTTAACAATTCTCCACATGTCAATCATTTAAACTTGTACATTTATAATCAATTTTCTATGTTATTTATTATGGTATTAATAACCAATTTTATTTTTAAAATTATAATTTATTTACAAATTTTTTTAAGTGTGTAGATATCTTTTTTGAAAATTGGTTATTAATAAAAATTTAAATAAAGGAATGAGGTAATGAGGGTATATTTATAATTTTATTAATAATATATAGATAAATTAGATAATCTAATTTTTTTATATGCTAGAAGGGTATAATGGTAAAATTATAATAAATTGGGGTGTAAATATCTTTTTTAAAACATTAGAAGGAATTTTTGTCTATTTACCTAAATGTTGGGGGTGTGTTTGTCTTTTTTCTTATTTGAAATCTACATTATAATTTTAGTATTTTTATTTTAATTAATAATTCATAAAAGAATCGGAAAACTTAAGAGTACTAAAAAAAAATATACGGGTAAAGAAATCACATCTCTTAGTACACGACTCACAGGCATTTATGAGCCATTGATTTGGGTAGATTTGACTTCCTAGATCTGCGTTGAAAATGTCCGACGCGCAGACGTGTAACTAAACTAGTGGCTGTTAAAATTAAAAGAAAAAAATTGTGAAAGGTCAACACTACACAGTCGGTAATTTACATAAAATTCTTTTTTTTTATCCGTAATACTAATAAACTGAAATTAGAAAAAATAGGAGCACCGCGCGAAACAGTTAAAACTCAAAAACACTAATAAAGGCTTGATAAGAAAAATAAAACCCTAGAATTTTCCCCCCAAGTTTTTTTCGTTGATTGGTGTTTGGCCAAATGAAATGGGAAATGGAGATCGACGAAATCGAAGCGGTTCTGGAGAAAATATGGGACCTACACGACAAGCTAAGCGACGCAATTCACTCGATTTCGCGGACTCACTTCCTCAATTCCATCAAAGCGCTGAAAAAAACCGACAAGAAGAAGCTCTACAACGGCGTCGTTGAGGACAACCGGACCGGATTCGTGTTCGTGAAGGAGTTTCGGGTCGATGATAATGAGTCGGCGTCGGCGATTCAAGAGGCTAAGAGTTTGAATGCGATTCGGACAGCTCTTGAGAATTTAGAAGATCAGCTTGAGGTTTTGCACGTAAGACTTTTTTTTTTATCTTTTAAGTGGCGTTTCTTTAATTTTTGGATAATGTGCGTCTGTTTTGGTTGTGGCTTTTTTGTTTGGTTGCCGAGAAAATTGATGGAGAAAGATGAAAACTTTGAGTTTTAGCGCAAGTAACCCAGCTAATTGTTGAATTACATGCTGTATGTGCTTTTTTGAAACACATTTTCATTGCTTCTCCGGGAAGCACTTCAATGTTAAGTGTTTCCGTGACAAGCACTTACGTGCTTTTTTCTGTTATTAGTGTCTTTAATACTGTCAAAAACACTTCCTAACACAGTAGATGTATTTGAACATTAGTACTGTGGCGCTTATGACATTGATTGATTGCGTTTTTTTGTTGGTTATAATTGGACAATTGTGGGAAACTGAATGTATAAAATAATTTATCTATGAAGTTAGGCCCATTTCGAGAGATTAAGGGAGAAAGAGAGAATTGATATACTTTAATTATTCCAGAATAATTTGGCTCAAGGTTTTTGGTACAAGATGAAGTTTACCCCGTGTGTGTTCGCAGATCTTGTTTGGTGACTCTTGGTCTCTAATGTTAGATAATGATAAGGGGTTATGGCAGAAGATACCTGAGAGTGATACTTGCCTTTTGACAGTCATGCGATAAGGAGTTTCATTGTAGCAGATCATTTGGCCTTATCTAGATTATTGTGTGATCACAACATGACCTTCAAATTAATTTTTTATCTTAGGCTTTGAGGTTGAAGGCTTCTAGAATTTGCTTAGAAGGGACTACAGATGATGTGGTTATCAATCCTTGCACTGAGGTGATGGCTATTCAAAGAGCCGGATGGCAAAAGATTATTCACACAGGCAATACATAATAGTTGAGTTTGAGATTCTTGTGGGTTCACACGCTATGGTTGGGCTAGGCCAATTTGACAGATGACTATTGGCTAACATGCAAAGCTGGAGCCTGGAGGCTGTATCGTTTGATTGCATGAAAATGGAATATGCATTGGACAATTTAATCATTGTGTTGGACAATTTAATCATTCCAATGGAGCACAAAAATGATGTGTAATTTTTGTTAAATGCGCTAAAAGTACCTTGGGGGAAACATGACTTAGCAACTAGTTAAGAGTTTTTTTTTTTTTAAGTCTAGGAAGCGACTAAAGCTTTATTTATCCCTGAACATGTAGAGTAGAAGCGTATGATTCAGAAGTCCAAGAATGGTTGTGGCAGTTCTTAGTGCTGCAACAATAATGCCTTCACAGTATCACAAGGAAGTTTTGCATTTGATGCTGCATTTTCAGTTTGTCTGTGGTATTTTAATATTTTAAACTAGTACTCTTACCATGCAAGATGTTGTTCTTGATAATCTGATAGATTGCAAATGGAATTATTGGTGTACTTTTGTTATGTTTCACAGACTGTACAGACTCACCAACGGGCAGAGAAAGATGCAGCAATTGCACGATTAGAACAAAGTCGAATTGTTCTTGCAATGAGATTGTCTGAACACCATGGTAAGAAGCATAAAGTCATTGAAGAAGCTTTAGCTTTTGTGGGGGATGTACAAGATGCTGCACGCTTTATTTCACCTGACAACCTTTATAGTTCACCAGTAAGTCCTTCTGGTGAGAACTTTGCGGCACCTGAAGGGAGGATGTGCAATGGACTTATCCATGCTCTCATATCAAGTTTTGACTTTGCAAAGAAAACCCTTAAGCTGGATCAAGTGGGTGGGATTCTCAGCAATGCTGCTATTGTTGCAGTTAGCATGATTGCATTGCTACATTTACATCAGGCAGCTTATAAGGAGCATCCACAAAAGCAAGATGAAAGAGTCTTCAGCAACCGAGCAGTGAGAAAAACTCCTCAGCTGGAGAGTTCATCTCCCAATACTCGATTGAACCAGTTGGATGTGATGTCAGCCAGGGGTTAAGGTCTCAAAATCTGACTGTGTGTGAAATGGTAGGAGGCTATTCGTTGATTCCAATTCGAAGGAGTTGTTCTGTCTTACTATTTCTTTACACAAACCTTGGGTGGATCTGTGCAGCCAATGCTAAGAGTATTTTAATTCTTTAAACTGGTGTGCAGTCTTTATTAGTCATTTTGGAATAGGTATCAAAGTGCAGAGAATCCTAGTTGCTTGTATATCCCGACTTTAGCAGTACTTGTATGTGAATCCTTTATCTTCACTTTTTGGCTTACATTCCATTCTATTTATTTACTCTTGTTTACATACTTTGGATACAATCATTTCCAAACATTTTAAACCATTTTTAGGGTGCTGTGTGCGTTCTTATATTGAAAGCCATTGCCTGACTTGTCCAACTCCGAGAAACATTGTAAAATTTGAATTGTAGGGCTCGTAAATGAGAGAGATTGTAGAGCTCAAGGCCTTGTCAATGCTTTAAACCATTTGCTGGATTCTTCATCATGGGCCCCATGATTGAAATAACTTTCTAGTAGCTGGTTGGCCCAAAGGACCCAAGTCCAGCTTTCGAAACCGTATATGGTGCCGGATTGTTGGTGGGTTATTATCATGCAGGGCCCAGATTAGATCAATCCATTTTAGTTGTTCTTTTTCATGTTTCATATTGAAAATTAGCAAAATACTGACCAAGAGATTCAAGAGAAAAATAAGAAATAAAACCATCCCACTCTTTGTTGAAGCTAGAAGCTTATTTGACTTATAAATTAACAATATTTTAACTACCGTAATTACTACGCTTTTCAATCCCGCAAGTAAGTTGTTACTGTTGAATGGACTAATAAATAATTTTATAAGTTATAAAATTAATTATTAATAGATGAATGACACCTCACTATGAAGACACCATAAAATAGAATCTTATTTACATTTAAGTTGAAGATCGGGTTATTTTGTTTGTATACGTGTGATGGTTGCCGGTCGAAGTGCAAGTTGTGCTGCCCTAGCCTTTCTTGACATGAGGCTTAATGCCTGCAAAACATGACCAGGTCAACTTAAATATGAACTCAGTTTATCTGAAATTGGCTTCCGGTATGCCACATTCAACAAATTCCGGCTATCAATTTGTTAATGGCAGCACTTTTGGGTAAATTTCTTTTCACATTTTATAAAACAAACAAAAATTGAAACACTATAACGAAGAAGATGATAAATTACAAAACCATCGTGAAAGAAATGTCAATGAAGTTATTTGATCTTTTAGGTGGCAACCAGAACTCCATTAGAGAAGCAAAAGTATGAACACATAATTAGCCCTTAATTTTGCAGCTGTGTATTATTAAAACACTCTCTTTGACTTCCTATTGGATGCATGACTTGTTAATTAACACAAAAATGATGAAGTTAACTTTTGGGAATTAAAGAGACAACAAGAACCAACTTGGCAACATCCATTGTGTTTTTGTCCACCACATTATTACATTTCTTGTAAAAAGATTTTCCCTATAATTTTTCTTTAATAAATTGTATTGGGTACCACCCAAGAAAGAAACATCGAAGGTTTCATTTGGGTTTCGCGATTCAGCCTATTCTATCATCAAGGCAAATTCTATACTATAAACAACGTTATGAGGAAAATGTCTATTCACCCTTTCTTGGGAGTAAATCTCATGTGTTCCACAGTGAAAAATATAGATAGATAGATATATCAAGACAAGAACATGAGAGAAAAAAAAAAAATTATTATCTCATTCCACAGAAACAATGAATAAACAAATTATACGACCAAAGCGTGTAAGGTAATATAAATAAATATGCATAAATATGAAACAAAAAGTGTGCGCAAAAGAGTTCTACCAATGGCTACAGCAATAAGCAATTCTACTTATTCATTTGTAGGTCTTGCATTTTTTTTTCCTCATAAAAAGATGTCTCACAAAAACCTAAGAACATATTTTATGATTATGACATAAGACACCCATACCAAAAATAAAATATTAAACATTAAGCTAAAACAAGCGAGATCAATTTCCTGCTCCCATGCCCATTTTGTCAGGCAATAAAGGATTGGTAGTCATACGGTGCCTCTGCTTATCAAAGATTGTAGTTGTGATCAAGTTGTTTCAGAATCAGCATCGACCTCAAAAAAAAAAGGAAAAATAAAAACCTGCTGCATGATCACACTGCCTTAAGCGACTGTCAGATGTCAAATTTCACCTATTTCAAAACAAATAAGCAATCAATTGATTATTAGAGCATTATTCAATCAAGCTTCACAAACACGATATCGTTTGATATTAAATTATCCAAAAGAAAATTCATCCAAATGTCTAATTCATGATGCAATTTCAATAGAAAGAACATTTGATGATCAAAATACTTACATCAGACGGATGGAAGATGGGCAAGAAATAGCGGCAGCCTTTTGAGCACGCTGCGCTTCACACCTATACAGCTCCTTCATTTCTTTTTTAGCTTGCCGAGCTTCACGCCGTCCGTCCTTCACTGCAGCCTGCATGCAGTACATGTCCTTATCAAATTACATTTAAGTGTACATAGATAAACAACATAAACCTAAGACAATATTTGAAATTTTGCAAGCATCTGGAAACAAGCAAGGAGACTGTCCACAAATAATAACGCATACTAATATGTCGCAAACGCACAAAAATATACAGAGAAATCTGGAGTAACACACAAATACCTTCCGTTCTCTCTTCTCCTCTTTTGATTCTTGGCCATGCTGCTTCCTCTTCTGCTGTTCAGTTTTTGGGGCACCTGCAGACTTCACCTTTTCCGTAGCAGCTTTCTGTCTAAGAGGCAGAAAGTCCACAGGCAGCTTCTCCTTCCCTCGAAGGGATATGACATGATTGGGAGCATTTAAGGCTCCAGAGATGGTTTCAGCCAACTTTTTCTTTCTTGCTAACCCCGGAGCTACAATTTTCGCTGGATGGTTATCAAGGTTTGAATACGTAGAAATGATAGTCTCACAATCCCACTTTTCTGACTCATCACTACTTTCCTGCACAATAGCTACCTCTTCATCTTCCTTTTCATTTTCATACTTCTCAGCATATTCCACACAACGACGAATAATATCAGGTGCTGGAACTTTATAATCGTCATCAATTTGCAATTCATCTGTTACATGGTCATCAAGGACATGCTTGAGTTTATCTGCAAGAGATTCATCTTCTTCAGCTATGTCACCATCATAATCATCCTCACTATCAGTGCCATATTCTTGACATTCAAGCTGTAACAAACAAAGCAGTGTAAAATATTAAAGAATATTAATGTAGACCATGCTACAAAAAAAGGCACGATCCATTAAATATTAATATATATATATATAGTGTGGTTGAATTGTTGTCCAAAAATTGCTTAAAGCTTTGGGGTTGATTGTGAAAGACAAACATAAACCAGGAAGACGACTTAAGAGTAATAAATTACTCAATGCATGAGAGATGCAATAATAAAAATTAGAATCCATAAGAACTGGTAAATGCTCATAAAGTTTGCCTAAGCTTGTGGAGTTGATTGTGAAAGACAAACATAAACCAGAAAGATGACTTGGAGTAATAAATTATTCAATGCATGAGAGATGCAATAACAAACATTAGAAATCCACAGGACCTAGTAAATGCTCATATACAATGTTCTATCATAAGACCTCAATTATGATGTTATTAAATTCAATTATTTTGACTAAAATGAGTTCTAACATCGGGATAATTGTACTGCCAGTATGTTTTTGGTTGCACTCAAACTAAACCAACCATTAACTTTCAATAATTAGTTCCTTAAAACCGGTCAATGAAGAATCTAAAGTAGAATGCTTCCCTATAACGGATTTGAAAACTGTAGCTGTTTAGCCTCCTAGCAGCAGTACATAAATTGAAATCTTTCTAACCCATAAGCTATTTTCCCCCACTCATGATTCGTAAAATCTCAACATGTCAGAAAGAACAATAATCAGTTATAAGCTATGCAGAAAACCTGTCTAAATGCATGAATTAATCGGTCATCACTTGGTTGCCTCATTATGAGAACTTAACTATCAAATGAAAAATCCACTCAGAAGTAAAAACATAAAACAAAAGTAACTCTGGGTAAAGAGTATAACCAAATCAAATTTTTCATCCAGAAGTCGACGCATCCGTGGCTTCTCAGTCACACCTTCATCTCTTGCTTCCTCCAAAACACGATTTCCTTCTTGAACTGCATTATGTCCATTGCTCAAAATAAGATATCCATCAGCAGCAGCATCACTCACTTCATCAACTACTTTATATTCCTCAGACAAATTCAACTTCTCATCAATGCATAAATTTATTCCTTCTTCAGTACAATTCGCTTGTAAAATAAAATCCTCTTCCAAATCTTCAACATCAGAACCAAACCGTGACAAATCGCTATCATCAAGCAACGCCGCCACTTCTGGATCAACTGCTCTCTGAACCTTAACATTAACTGACTTCGACGCCACACTATAAATTGACTTCTCATTAGCCTCATTCTCATTTTTCACTTCAGAAATATTAACTCTTGAAGCATCATAAGCCTACAAAGAACATAAATAGTTAAATAAACAAAATTTGTCCTAATCGATAATTAAATTTAACCGAACAAAAAAAATTTTAAAAATATCAAACCTTGATATCATGCGGGAGCTGATAGAGCCTGGACTTGGGGTTTTCATAAAAAGCAGACCCACCACCATTATTTTTAATTTCCCTTAAATGAGTTAGATAGTTATAGCCATCATCAGGAAACCCTAGCTCCAGAATTTCTTTCCTTATACGCTCCGGCAGCTGTGCCGTTCCAGCGGGCCTACTAGTTTCTCCTTCGTCATCATTGTCATCAGGTGCGTCAGCAAATATTGAATTGGTATCATCATAATTGTCCTCTAAGGTGTTGACCGAGTAGGGAGTATTGTCGACTCGGACAAAGACTCGGTCATTGCCTGGTATTGTTTCATCGAAGATGGGATCCGAGGAATCACGAGCGAGTAATTGAAAGGTCGCTGCTTTTTTCTTGTCGATGAACTTCTTCTTCTTGCCCATTTGTTTTGGAGATGGTTGAAAGTTAGTGGAGAGTAAAGCAAGTGAGAGACTGAGAGTGATGAGACTAAAACAAGTGCAGGAGGTATTTTTTTATCAGTCTGTGTAAAAACAAAACAATTAATTCAATGATATTCCGAAGGATAGAATCCTAAAAGGTACAGCTAACAACCACATAGAGCTGACAAATACAAATAAGGAACAAAACGTAATTCAAGCTCAGCCATGTAACTTATCTGTAGATTATCCCTAAATTTTTCACCAAGAAATTTAAATAAAAAAAAATGAAAAGACCCCATCACTCGTTTAGTTTTGTTTAGATAATGCCAAATACCTCGGGAAACTCAGAAGTCTGGGGGTGGGTAAATCACATTTTGGTTCAGGTTGTTCGGGTTTCGGTTTGGGTTGCAGCCCGAAAGGGTTGGAGAATATGATCCAATCAGGTTGAAAATGCAAACTCAAACCGAACCGAATTTAGTTTGGTTCTCAATTTCGGTTTGGGTTCATTTGGGTTACAACAGTTCCATTTTCCAAAAATTTTCCAGTAACCAGCCAATTATAATTCCAAAATCTCAAATCCAGGCTAGATCAATGAAGAATAAAACAAATATCAACTACATTCTCAACATTTCAACAAGTCCCGATTGTTTATTTTTCAATTTACAGTCTCTAGATGTGCTTTTCCATGCCCGACTGAGTTCCAAAATAAAAACAGCCAATGCCATTATACAAAAAATACATATCTCCTCTTTCCTATTCATCACCAAATCGCAAACATAACCTTAAGGTCATTACCTTGTGCGGCTGACAACAGCGAACCAGCGACGGCAGCAGCTGAATCGAAACTGACAGCGGTACACCTGAACGGAACTTACAGCAGCTCGAGGAACGGCTAGAAGCTGCAACGCCGGTGCACGCGAACGAAACTGACAGCGGCGGCGTCGTGTGGCTGTGTGTGAGTGAGACTCAATGTGTCTGTGCTCTGTAGTGTGCTGGGCTTGCCGGCTTAGGGTTGTGCGTGGCTGCTGCAGGCAGCGTGGAGCAGAAGAGGAATTTGGGTTTAGGGCTTTTCTTCTGAATTTTTTTATTCTGCGGTTGTCTTTTGTATATACATTTAATTTTTTTTTTTTTAACTGCTAACCCAATCGGGTTTTCAACCCGACCGAAATAAAAACTTAACGGGCTCTAAATTTGAACTCGTTCAAATTTTAAATGATAATCCGAACCGAACCGGGTCCGAAATTCAGGTTTAAAAAACTGGTACAGATTTAAACTGGCACGCATTGAATGAACATTTAAATTGGTATAGATTTAGAAAACAAGAAGAAATTTAAATCAGAAATTTTTTCTCTCCTTATCTTCTTCACAAATTTTCTTATTTTGGTGCTCATTTTGTTCAGTAGCTTGGAATTATCTATTTTTTTTTGGAGATATCTCTTATTCAGGCCCACGCTTCAAAATTCGGGGATGGGGCGGATTTGTTATCACAATAATCCGAACTCACCCCAGTTAGGAGCCCAACACAATAAGCTATAGTTAGGCCCAAAATATAACATCAGCCCAAGCATAAGACCTAAATTTAAGTCGGATTACATCTCCATTACAGACGAAAGAATTTTCACCGTCTTTAAGCTCCACAAGCTCGGCGAGTGAACAACTCCTGGAATATACTGGTAATGATCTATTGTTTCATATTTAATTTTAACACTGTTACCTTCTGTATTTAGTTTTGTACCGCGCCAATTTCTGAAATTTTCAGTTCAGTCTGTTGAAATTTTTTATGGTACTATATTTGGAAACTTGTTTCTCATATTTACTGCTAGATTAACAAGCATGAGCTTTAAACCATACGCTGGATTCTCCATCATGGGCCCCATGATTGACCAACTTTCTAGTAGTAAGTTGGCCCAAAACACCTAAGTCCAGCTGTCAAAATTGTGTTAATGGTTCCGGTTTCTTGGTGGGTCATCATCGCACAGGCCCATATTAGATCAACCCATTTTCGCTGTTCTTTTCTATATTTCATATAGAAAATTAGTAAAACACTGATTAAAAAAAATTCAGAAAAAATATAAAAATAAAAAAACAATCCCACTCTTTATTGAAACTAGTAGCTTATTTGACTTATAAATTACTGCACTGTTAAGCTTAAGATGCCATACAATAGAATCGTATTTACATTTAGGTCGAAGATTGGGTTATTTTGTTTGTATATGTGTGATGGTTACCGATCGAAGTTCGAGTTTATCTACACAGGGGGAAAGTCAATTAGTGAAGCCAAAAAACAAAAAACCAAGTCGATAAGCATAAGTTGTGCCGGCCTTAGCCTTTCCTTGACATGATGCTTAATGCCTACAAAACACGACCAGGTCAACTTAAATAAATCGGCTTCCAGTACACCCCACATTCAACAAAATCCAACGATCGATTTGTTAATGGCAGCACTTTCGGTTTGGGTAATGCACTAGCAACAGTCTTAGTTTCTTGTCGCATTATATAAACACAAACAACAATTGAAACACTGTAAAGAAGAAGATGATAAATTGCAGAGGGAAAACCATCGTGAAAGGAATGTCAATAAAGTTATTTGATCTTTTTGGGTGGCAACCAGAACTGATCAAATAGACAAAAGCAAAAAATTGAGCGCATAATTAGCCCTTAATTTTGCAGCTGTGTGTTACTAGAACACTTACTTTGACTTCTTATTGGATGCATGACTTTGTTATAATTAACACAGAAAATATGGACTTAACTTTTGGGAACTAAAGACACAACAAGAGCCAACTTGGCAGCATCCATTGTGTTTTTGTCCAACTTTTCTTCCTGCTCCTGTTTCTGTGTA
This sequence comes from Citrus australasica, assembly GCA_029618585.1. Lineage (NCBI taxonomy): Eukaryota > Viridiplantae > Streptophyta > Magnoliopsida > Sapindales > Rutaceae > Citrus > Citrus australasica. Next base: position 28,356,571 of record JARCIV010000009.1, on the reverse strand, counting down.
ATCCTATGTGGGACATGAAGAGATACTGTGTTTTCGGTGATCAAAGTTAATCAAAAGTTTTGGTAATTGGTCAAAGTGATCCTTGTTTACATGAGAAAGTGATGGGCGCTTCTAAAAGCACCACAATTAAATGATTTTTATTATTATTTATAATTCTTGGTTTGAAAAAAATAATAAATTAGATATGAATATATGAATCAATTTTTTTTTTAAGATTACATTAATTAAATTTTCTTTTTTTTATATAATATACTCGCATAACATTGTGGAGAATTAAATCGATAAAACTAAAAATAAGCCAACAAACTCAATTAAGGAACTATTAACATAAATCAAATATCTTTAGTTTCACAAGTTTTTAGCTCTAATCTTTTATAATCATTATGAGACAATAATGTTAAAAGTTATTAAATTATATATTGAGAAATATGCAATAAAACCTACCTATAGTTATAATGTTAGGACCAGATAATTTTATTACTATAAAAATATTATAGATCAATAGAGATATGTTTGTGAAATTATTATTTTGACTTAATCATCCTTAGTGCAAATAATATAGAGACAAGCATAGTTTAAAAAAACTAATACATATATTTATGCAGCGATGAGCGTATACATGTCATCGAAAAAGTCTAAATATTTGCATTTTGTTCAATGTATATATATATAGTACACACTTAATTTTACATATCTATTAAAATTTATCAGTCCTCGGTCCACTAATATTTAATACTTGATTTTGATCCTCTACAAGAATTCCTTATTATACAAAAAGATTCCCAAACCATAATTCCAAATTCATTGGAGCAGAAAGTCAACAGATTTGCTCAAAACAATGATAAATGCAAATGTGACATTGCCATTTGCCAACCTTCAGTCATAAAATAAAAAAATAACAATAACAATAAACATAAGAATAGAACCTTAAATTTCAAAAGATCAAGACCGGCGCGTTCCACTCCCACAACTCCCCCGTCGGTCGGTGAAAAATTAGGACCTTTTTCGGCCCTACATCTTTTCCACCGTCTGATCACACAGCTCATTTTTCAAATTGCACTCTTGACCTTCTGATCCATCTCCACGACCCTTGTGTTTTTTTTTTTTTTGCCGCTCCGATCATCAAATTTACACGTATCAAATGATTTGACACATGGCCGCCACATAATGACCGTAACGTGTCCTAACGTTTCCCCGCATTACAATCTAGTACCCATGACCCATACATTGTTCACGTGGTACCCACCTGATCGTCATCCTTTCAATCGTCAAAATTATTTCCAGCCTTTTTTTTTTTACTACAAAGTATTTTGGAGAGGGTTCCAATTATGAAAGACACATTTAAACTCGTACCACAATCTAAATTAGAAGTCCTCGTTCGAGCCGAGAGACATAAATTCTCCCAACAAAAGTAACTTTCCTACTATTCAAACTAAAAAATAAATCAAATCAAGCCACTTAAAGAAATTACATTATCAGTGAAGCCAACACTTTATTATTCCCAACCCTTCATCAATCTCCTAATGGACCCACCAGCCAAATTGCCAGAAAGTCTTCTTCTCTTTTTCTATTTCAACATTTCTGGCATGTGCGATGGGCTCGGGATTTCTAAACTGGATATTGATTTTGTGGGTCCGGCCAGTGTGAAACTCATGGATTTCATACATTTGACACGTGGGTGATCATGTGATTAATTTCTTTTGTCAACCTTTTACTTGATTCGATCGTTGAGCGAAAAGGTCATTATCACCATTAATTAACCTTAATTTGTTGTCAACCTTTCATTATTATGCGTTATCGAGTGATATGGGGCCGCACTTCGTTTCTTAGGAGCCCTTAAGTTTCATGAGGATGAGGGCTGCTAAATTAAAATAATCATGAGTTACTACAAAGCGTTTATCTTTTTTTTTTTTTTGGCCTTTTAAATTACAATAAGTGAAATGATACGTGTCATGTTTAACGATTTTTTGTTTTTTTCCCTAATGAAAATGTGCGTATAAATCGTTTGTTTATGAGGATGGTGGTACCACATAAAATATAATGACATGATACACTTGCTTGCTGAATTATATTATAGTGCAAACATTTGAACATTTTATAAAATATTGATTTAAATTTTATATATATATATATATATATATATATATATAGTCGTTTAGCACCTGTGTGCTGAAAAATCTATTGAATTCCTTAAACCTTATTAAGCTTCTTTATGTTGTTGTTTATAAACTATATGTTTGATAAATTACCTGCTTTAAAGTTTGACTTTAAACTTAGGAATCTAAACAATATAATATTTAAAACTTTCGTAACAGTGCTCCTCATCACGTCCAAGGATTTGTCACGCTGATCATTAAACACATGCAACTGATATCAGATGTGTGAATTTAATTCATACTTGAGGAGATTCAAACACTAGAGCTTTAGGTTTTCCCTACTATGATATTATTTAAGTTTTTCTAATATTAAACGACCGTTGTTTAGGGTGAAAAATCATATTTTAAAAAGTATAAACATATATCAATAGGCCTTTGGTTTAGTGAGAGAGTCTTTGCAGTCAATATGTGTGAGAGTAAGGGTTTGGCCTTTTATAAAAGCATTATAAGGGTTAGTTGCAATCCCTCCTCAATTATTCCATAATTATGTAGAGAGCAGAGACACTCTCTATCACGAAATGTGAGTATAATAGACGCCTCTCGATTAATGAGGGTAAAAAATCTGAGCAAGTCTCAAGAAGATTACTATATACGAGTAGTATAATCTGATCATAAATACTAGTTGTACCAATTGTGGCCCAATAATCCTATATATCTGTATTCAATATATCAAACTGTTACTTCTTTTGACAAGTACTCAATATTTTTAATTTGTTTCATATATAATAGGGAGATTTTCATTTTTCCATCTACCGAAATTAATATATACCATTTATCCCTTATGTTTTCATAACAACCAATAACTTCTCTGGCTGTATAATTTTATAGTATTACCCTTATTTTCAAATATACTATTATTTGTATTTATTATAAATTAACTATATCATATAAATAGAAATTAAAATAATAAAATTTAAGTACTAAAAATAAAAGATATATGATTATATATGTTTCAATGTGAATAAAAAAATTAATAATAAGACATTTTTCTTTTACTTTTTTATTTTTTAAAACTTTTTAATAATAAATAAATATTTATTATTCTCTAGATAAATTATTTAAAAAATGACCCATTTACCCCTCTTTTCCCTCAATTTTTTTTGTCAATTGAATTTTTGGATGTTATAAAAGTATTATGGGAATAAATAGTTTATATTGATTTCAGTAAAGAAAATTGGCAATCTCCCTATATAATAAAGATGATTTCAATTTAACTAATGTATACGCCTACATGACTAAATCTAAAGATTTTCATCCAAATTTCAATTAATTTTTTATTTATTTTTCATCAATAAAACAAAATCTAAGAATTGATATTATTGTTGTTGTTATTATTATTATTTTTATTATTATTGTTATTATTATTATGATGATGATGATGATGGTAAAAAAGGTAGGGATGGGTAGAGATAAAATTGATTTTCTTGACTTCTCATCTCGTCCTAGATTGAACTCGGGTGATTAGTCAATGAAAACTGATTATATACCACTCAAACACATCCTTGAGGTGAAAACTCAACTCCCAGCTAAAATAGAGAAACTCCAACACTTAATCTCAAGGATGATGCGAGGAGACGTCCCTAACTTTCCTTGCTATGTTTATACATACATTCAAACTTTAAACATGATTTTTATTAAAGATAAAAAGTAAAATTTTCTCATGAAAGGGTGAAAAAGAAAGTTGAAAAAAAGGTGGACATTAATGAAGGCATTGAGAAGTGCAAGCAAGACAGCAGTACCGGCTGAAAGTGATGTGTTGTGTTGGAAGTGCGGGGGGACCAAACCAAAGCATCGAGTTAATTAAAACACAGCGAAGCAAAAATCCTTATAAGCACAGAGCTAAATTCAAAGAAGCAAGCTCAATTCTGGGGCCTCGGGACTTTACTCTTTATTAGGCTTAGCTGTTGTCACAGGTCAATTAATCTGCAAGTTGGTCTGAAATAATCTGAACTGAAATCTCTGCTGATTGTGAGCTCACTTGTTTGCATGCAGCAACCTAGCTCAGCTTACTAGATTTGTTTTGTGTCGAAAGGCTGCAAATCCCAGCCTCCTTTTGCCTCATCACCAGCCTCAACATGCCGCTTTTGTCCCCACATCCTAAATTTAACTCGATTTTTGGCTCTGCCTTTGCTTCTCTTATTGCCCGCAAGCTCATATAATTGCTGCACTGACTGAAGTACAATAATTTCTTCGGCCGCATAGTTTGTTAGGCTATTGTTCCATGTTATTCATACATCTTTTTTTGCATTACCGTTGCATGTCGAAACTCGGCATATATATATATATATATAGCTGGTAAAATCTCTTAAGTTGAAATAACAGCCTGGTGTTTGAAATTAAAATAAGCTAATGTTTTGTTATAAAAAATCTTTGACAAATATATAAAGACAAATGAAACAATATGTCATCTTATGCTTCTTCGTGAAGTAGTGTAATTTTATTGGAAACCCAGTGATAAGATTAATTAAGATACGAGCTTGTTTAATTTGTAATTTCACCAAGTGATGCGAGGAACCGTGTGCCCTCAGGTCTTCCAACATTAATTGTTCGTACACTGTACTCTGCACAGTGCTACCAGGACCATAAAAATAGTGGGAATTTTAAGGGTTTTTATCATATCACGGCAGTAACTTAAATATATAAGTAGTTTTCTTATCGGCTTGTTTTTTGAATGGCCTCCTCTTGTGCATCGGCCAAAGTTCTTTAATAATTCTTTGGCTTTTGCATCAAACGTTTTTGCTGCGGCTTGTAAAGTTGTTGGTATATAAACCAGGCAACTTGTGTGAACAAGGATTATCTTCTGAGCAATAGCTAGCGTGCAAGCTGCCACTTGTGGCCCGTAGAGTTTCAATCTGCTGACCTAACAGCAGTGATATTGTCTTTTTATTTGGGTAATTTTCATCTTTCTTGGAAATAAAACCCCTTTTATGTATCCTTAGGGTTCTTGTTTGTTTGTTCTGTTTTTTTCTCTTATTTGGGTTTTGAAAATTGCGTTAAGTATCTATTGATATTACAACTATAAATATGTCGGACCAATTTTGATCAATGCAATGACATTTTATGCAGCCCGAAAATCGTGTTTTGTTTTCGAAAAATTTAATTGAATATTTTGAAAGTATTTTTTTGGCAAGTACAAAGTTTTTTTTTCTTTAACACTATGTTTGGAGGTTATATTTTTTTGTCACGAGGTGGTCATGAGTGGGCCCCAACTGTGGGAGGTACCTTTAAGTCCGTACCACAACCCAGACTAATCCTCGGTTGCACTGGGTCGGCCCGTAAGGAGTAAAGTACTGGCCAAAGTGGCGATTCTATACGAGAGTGAAGCTTAAACTCCTGATCTTTCTTAAGGAGTGAGAGTGTCGAACCACTCATAGAAAATGATGTTTTCCTTTCGAAAAATGTAATTGAATTAGAAGATTTATAAGAGTAATGTACTCATCTTTTTATAAAATTTAACTAAACATTTTTTTTCACCATTTGGTATGTATTGTGTATCATTACCTAGGACCAAAAGGTTAAATTGATAGCTGTAATTTCCACAAGACAATGAATCTAGATACTAGATACGCCAGTTTGTTAAAACCTTATCATCTTTGCTTTATGTCTCAGGAACAGGAAGGGTATGATTTTGTCTCAAAAATGGTTTGATTTGACGGGTTAAATTTATATTGTGGTTAAAGAAATTAATCAAGCACATACTTTCGAATAACAATGATAAAAAAGAAAAGGAAAAAATCAAAATATTTTGGTCATTATGATAATAATGTTGGCTATAGCAGTTGCCTGTGGAAGGTGGCGGGTGCTTATTAGAAAAGTTGTTTGTTTGAGATTAAAAAGAAAAAAAAAGGTGTCAGCTTCTTTAACCTTCCAGAAAAAAGCAGCAGTTGGTTCATGATGGTTATTACTTCAACTTGCAACAAGACTTGACGCTTTGACCCAACCATCAACAATCAAATACATCAGAAGCACTTCTGAAAAGCAGCTTCCGAAAGGCAGCATTGCAAGTGAAGTGAAGAAACTAGATTAATACCCCACGTGAAATGGAACATCATGAAGATGAAGCTGTGAGCTTACACAGAAACATCCCATACCAATAATTATACGCAAACTGAATAACTTAAAAGGGAGAATTTTACAGAAGTTGCCCAAAATTAGGACCAAATTATTAAAATAAGCCACTTATCATTTTTCTAACTTTAATAGTAAAAATGAATATTTCGTGCACAAATACTCCTAAATAATTTGTTGCTCTATGTATACATATGAATTAGGACCAACATAAATTTTTTGACAGATTACTTGGGGGCATTTTTATTGTGGATACCCTAATATCAGGCTATTTCCGTAATTTTGTTGTCGAAAACAAACAAAGATAATTTATTTTATTTCAATGGTTACCTAAATCACACTTTTACAATCATATAGTGATGATTTTATTGAGTGCTTTTTGTCTACTATACACATCATAACACTTGGCATGCAATGCCATGGCAGAAGTCTGAGTACTTCCTGTGCTACGCCATGGCTGACCTGCTTAAAACAGAAGTGATTTCATCCTCTGTGGCATTTTTTATATTATTATTATTATTATTATTATTATTATTATTATTATTATTATTATTATTTGCAGTGACTGCATGGAGATATTAACTCGTTCTTATGATCATGTTGGCCAAGTGGCAAGTGCCCAATTAATTTTCAGACTGTACGCCAATCTGACCCATCTATCTGTTCTTCAAAAGATTTGGTTAAAATTCACCAGAAACCACGTTAGAATTTTCAGAATTGTAAGCATCAAACATAAAATTTGATACTGGGGTTTTAAAGCTGGTTATCATTTCTATAAGCTTGTAATTCAATTCCACATGCTATGAAAAAGAAGGATGTCATTAGTTGTAATTTTTTTTTTCCCAAAAAAATGGGTTTGAAGGAGTTTAAATTCAACTTATACCGAGTGTGAAAAAAGGTACTCAAAACTGATTTGATATAAGTGATTTATAAACAATTGTATATGATTTGGGACTTTGTAAATTATATCCAATTTGCTCTTGTCTATTATTATATATATATTTTTTCTAATGAGTTTTATTGAAGATGTCACTAGAATATTAAAAAAAATAAAACACATATCTGAATATATTAAAATTATTTTTGTGAGTGCATTGAATTATGTATTTTCTCATCTATTAGTTGTATCCTCATTTTGTTCGGGGAGAATTAGAAAATTATTATTAGTAAAAATAAATTATTATTATTATTATTATTATTATTATTATTATTATCTAGTGAGGAGATCCTCATCCTAACAAAATGAGGATGCCATTACCGGATAAAAAAAATATAAATTTTAATACACTTACAAACAAATAAAAAATAATCTCAAATGTAGTAATCTTTTCAATAAGAGATCTAGCAAATAGCAATCTAGCACTTTAATAAAGTATTGGATGGACTTCACACCGTTGTGAAATCCTTTCACAATGGTGAGAAAGTCAACCCTCATTGGAAAATTTATATATACATACACTTCTCTATTACAAGTACTCATTTTTGTTTAAATATGAATTTGCTATACATACCATATGATGTATTGATATTTTTTGTTCAATTAATTAATACACCTAAATGATATACACAATAAATCTTTATTTTAAAATATGTGGACATCCTTTCCTAAGAATGGGTCAGGGATCACTGATCATTTTTAAGTCAGGAACAAAATCAAATAACAAGTCATGAGATTTCTCGTTATGTTTAAAGTAAAATAGTAGAGTGTATGAGTTGGGCCTATCAAGATTAATTGGCTCAAATATTTGTGATTAATTATCAACGAATTTCACTGACAATCTATATTAATTAATGAATTGAGAGGACAAAAGAAGAGCTGCTTTCAGCTAACTTATTTGCCAAAAATGGAATTTTATCCATGGTGATGCGACATGTATATAGAAAGCAATGAGTGGAAAGAAACATTTTAATACACGAGCCCGTGAGATAGAATTTAAATTAAATTAAACCATTGTCAATACACGGGACAATAAAGTGATTTCAAAATAAAAGTACTTATTAGCACTCATGTCAGTTAGTCTCAATAATAGTCTGATTTATAAATATCAGTTAGAGTCTCATATAATATGAGTTATAATCTGAGCAATAGTCTCATGTAATAAAAAAAAAAAAAACAAAAGCATTTATTTGAGTTAGTAAAAAGTTATTTTTTTCTAGAAGAGATATTTTCATTTAGATTAGTTTGGATTTTCCATGTGGATCATGTTCATATGAAGGGGTTTCATATTGGCCAAAGATAATAATAAAGACCAAAAAAATTAATTTTAACTTTACCCACTTCCTTTTTTTTTTTTTTCCCCCAAATCAAAGACGACGAAGCACTTTCATCAACCCATACTAAAAGTGCTATATCATTTTGTTTCTCTGTTGCCTTTACAACTAGTGTACATGTGTGTCTCCTCCACCTTCATGAGTCATGACGGTTGAAAAGATAGTAACCATAATCAAAAGTAACCATATTCTTTGACTCGAATTTAAAATTAACCTATACACAAGTCATATATACTCTTTTTTTTTTCAAACCTACAGGAGTATAGGATCCTCTTAGGCCCTTATATGTCCCCGCCCATGTCTAATCGATAATATTACTTAAAATGTACGACATTATCACATAGCATTACGTTATTATGAGGACTTTTTTTAAAATTTTTATTCTATCACTCGTTTGAGTAACAGCGAAGCAAGTACCATCGCTGCTGGATTGCTCTAAATCACTCACTCAAGAGACCAAAGACACTAAATATATTTTATTTTTTTTCTTTTATTTGTTTATCAAAAACATAGTAAGTAACGAATAATAATTTTAATGTACGTGGCAGCAGATGATGATAAGGATTAAGATGTTCGTTACAAAGTACCCTTCAAAGACTTCCGAAGGGGACTTGCAACAAGTGGTTGTCTCTTTCAGTTTGAAAGTGATTTAAAGCTTAATTTGGAACGTGTCATTTTTTTAATTCTTTTTTTCAACAACAAAACAAATATGAAACCATAGCAAATGTTTTAATCATGCATGTGCCATACTCAGGGACTTAACTATTTCAAAAGGGGAGGGAGAGAGAGAGAGAGAGAGAGAATGCCAAATTTAATTCACTTATAATATCATTTTCCTATTTCTACTCTTAGTCCACAATTTTGTAATTTATTCATCCATAACATTAATTTTTCTCCCCTATCAGCGTTGCATATTATGAAATGCCAATTCTAGAAATATAATGATTTTGTTTGTAACAAGATATGATGAAATAAATCATTATTTTTCTGAGAAACTTGTATTATTCCAATTTGTTTTTTGTACGTACAGCCATTAATGGCACCATAATTTTACTGGGAGTTAATCAAGTTAAATTGGCTTAGCCAGTTCTGGTAAAAAGTACTTTCACTTTGCAAATACAACATTAATTGAGTGGCACATCAGAATTTTCAACTCGTCATGTCAGTTCTCTTGCATGAGGAAATGCGACAGGTGAAGTTTTGTTTTCTTATTTTGGCTCATGGGATTTAATTAGGCAAAGCTGGCACAGGTCAATTCTAGTTGACTCATTGCCAACTACAGTCTTTTCCCTTGATAGTTTATATTATTCACCCGCATGAATTATTCTCTTTTTTTTTTTAACTTTATTTTTTTTGTCCTTTTTATTTTCCTTTTTAGAGACTTTAACTTTGCGGCAGCAGGCCGCCAGAGCTATGCTTGCCTATCAGCACCAAAAAATAAAGGAAATAAAAATAAAAATAAAAATAAAACTTTCCAAAACAAATTTCCATTAAAATAAAAGACGACTCGATTGCACACACGAGCGGGAGCGGCACCGACTTCGACTCCAATCACCGCAAATCGCGCCTGCAAGTCTGGGCCTACAAAGAATGCCATTGTGGAATTTTTTTTTAAAGAATAAAAATCACGTATATGTCTTCAAACTTGGCCACGTCCCCATTTATTAATCTCAAATTCTCAATAGTAGTTAGTGCAATTATCCATCGACTATCTATTTTTTTACTTTTTTTAAAATATATAATTTTTTTTATTTTTTTATTTTTATTTAGAGACCGTTATAACTTTGCTAACATCATAAGAATAAAATTATCATTTTATAATAACACAGTAATGAATACGTGTAAAATAATACAACTTTGAGTGGAGGTCAGTAAAAAAAATTAAGAATTGTGTATTTCTGAAAAAATAAGAAAAAAAATAAATGATCGATGGATAAATTATATTTTATATTTTAGGGTAAAAAAAAGTCATTTAAGTAATATTCTGTTAATTTCCTCAATGGATTCTAAATGAAAGTGAAAAAGTGAAAAAAATGTAACTTCAGGTGAATTCAATCAAAAAAAATTATGTATTTTTAAAAAAATTAAAAAAAATAGATGGACGGTGGATAATTTCACTAGTAGTTAAAATGAGAGCATTTCGTTTGTAACGACGCAGTTTCAATATTTGAAGTACATATTAACCGATTTTTTATTTTTGAATATTAGAAAAAAAATTACGTCTAGAGAAAACGTAATTGGGACGAAATTTTATATTTTCATTAATACTCATCAAAATTATGCAGCCTAATTATTATTACTGTTATTGTCATAACATGCCACGGCAGAACTTCACTTCACTCAACTGAACTCCGTCAAGTTTAACGGAGCTATGCAGTAAACAAATAAATAATTTGAAAAAAAAAAATTAAAAAAAAAAGAACACTACTAGAATAACAAAAATGGCCGATTTTTCAGTCACCGCCGGTACAAAAACTGCCGAGTAATCGGCAAGCAAAAGACGGTGAGACTCTTGTTTTTCAGTTTCACACTCTCAAAGTCCTCCAACAAGCGGAGGGTCAGCGGAGAACAAATCGCCGATGTCTTGGAAATAGTCGTCCACTTGACATAGCGCAGAAGAAGAAGGATAGGCCGACGTCGTTGAGAATGTGAAATCACCACCAAAATCTTGAGGCACCGTATCGAGAAACTCGTCAGTGCTGAAGAAGATGCTGTCTTGAAACATCGGAGCAGCAGGGTTGCCGCCGTCGTCGTGAAAAAACGACAGCTCAGGTGTTGGCACGTTGCTGAAAAACTCGTCGAGAAATGGTAAATCCAACGGCAAATAGTCGCCTCTCCCTGAGCAATCATCCGACGAAACCGCGGTCGTCGTCGTTTCTCCTTGAATCTCTTCATCTTTCGGCGGCTTTTCTTGTGCAGACTGTTCGCTCGAATGGGCTCTGAAATTGAGAACAGAAGTTGGTGAGGAGAGATTGTGACAGTGAGACTCTTCAGCCGATTCGTAACCCGAAACCGTAGCCGTAGCCGATACGTTGATTGTTGCTTCGGGCTTTTCTACTTCAACCTCAACTTTAACAGCAGGTGGTGGCGTCGAGAAATTTGTCAAAGCGTCGGGACCTCGAAGTTTGATGGCGGCGTTGTCATATACCCGGGCAGCCTCCTCAGCTGTGTCGTAAGTACCAAGCCACAACCGTACACGTTTCGCGGGATCTCTAATCTCAGCCGCCCATTTCCCCCACGGCCTCTGCCGTACGCCACGAAACTTCTTCCCATTCGTCGTTTGCGAAGCCTGCCTTAACGGCCGTGCTGCATCATTATTCATATTGTCCACTGCCACTCTCTTTCTGTTACTGCCAACGGCTCCCGCGGCGTTGCTACTGCTGTTCTTGCTGCTGCTGCTGCAGCTCGTCTCAATGTTGATTTCGCTCACGTAGCGTTTCACCCGCTGGCGGCTGAAGAACTCTCCTTCCTCGTCGCTTGATGAGTCCGTGGCGTCGTGGTCGGTGGTCGATATCCGTACCACCCTCCGTTCATCGGAGATTCTTTTATTGGATTTCAGAGATGCTTTTGTGAATTTCCTTGTAACATTTCGATGTACTGTGTATTTAATCGGACACAGACTGCTGCTTGGCTCCATTTTCAATTTAAAATTAAATTTCTCTCTCGCTCACTAAATCCTTCGCATCGAGAAAAGAAAAGAGAAAGAAATTATTCCACTCTTCGAAGATTAAAGGGGGGCACTAAAAGAGAAAAGAATCGTCAAAGTGAAGCCAGCAGTTGAGAGAAGATTCTGTTTAAGTGAATATATGGGGGATTTTTTTTTTCCTCCTCTGTTTTGAATCAAAATCTTTGAGACTGAGAAAGAGTGAGAACAAGTGTGCGGAACAAGATTGAAGAGAGAGTAATGAGTGTATGAAGAAGCAGAGTTTTAGTTGCGGACGAGACCGAAACACTGAAAATGCTGTTTTATAGGATCCAACAGCCGAATTCGGAAAAACCCCCATTTATATTAAATATTACCATAATTTTCATTTTTTATTTCTAATTTAATTTTTTATCATCATAAAAAATTTCAAAATTAAAAAATGTTATTTGCTAATTAAGAAGGGCAGTAGCCAGTAAGTACTAGAGAGCCGGTCGGTCAGTGAACCGGAGTTTCCGGTGAGAACCCAAAGTGAAAACGACCCGCCGCATCCCAATGACGCCGTATGATTTCGACACGTAGCGTTTGCGGGCCCGGTTTGAAATTTGGCCCGATGGGAAAACATCATAAGGTGCTGAATCAGCGTACGATTCATCTCGGTGAGCGTGAAGCAAGTCACGTGAGGCCCAAGATACCCGGCCATTGTTAAAATGGTTCCAGTCAGTCAAATTGTCCACTGCTTTGACTATGTCAAGTTAATTACTCTTTGTTCTCTTAATCAAGTGGGCTAATCAATTATTACGCCGAGGGTAGTTTGGTAAATTAAGTTATGTAGAGCACTTCATGTCGTGCTGGCTCGGTGGGTTAATAATTTTTCTACCCTTGGAGGATTCAACTTGAATTCTTTTTTATTTTTCATTTTATTTTTATTTATGTTTGTTTTGGGTGATAAATTATAAAATTACATTTTTACAGCTAGTAGTAACGTGGTGGGCGGCCTTGAATTTGCCGCCATTTATATAATTAGGTTTTATACGTCTCTGGGCTTTTCTTGTTCTCTTCGTTTTCACTACCGAGATGTTTTATCATACATGCTCTCCATTTGCGTGTTAAGCACGCTCTTTCAAATTATAAAATAAATAGAATTGAATTAGCATTAAAATTATTTCCTTATTTTTCGTCCAATTAAAGTATTTCTTTTCCTCCAAGTTAAATCCCGTCTTCCTTCCAAGTAATAATTTTTATTCTTTTTGGTTTTTTTAAAATCATTGGATAATATTCTGATTCATTAGAAATATATAAAATGATACGAAAATGGTAGTGAACATAAATGAAAAAAAATAAAAAAATAAAATCATAGATACTAAGGGAGTCAATCAGTCAAATTAAAATAGGATTAATCCAAATGTAAGATAATCCCATAAATTTAGGTGTATTATTTGATAAAATTATGATACTACAAAATCTGATCTATTACTGAATGACACTATAATAGGACATATTATTAAAAATAATTGTTCAAAAAGGAGTCGTTTTCTTTGTAACTTTTTTATCAAGTAATCTAATTAAGGCGAAATTTATTTACAAATTTTCTTTATTATTTTCTTATTTTTCCGTCCAAAAAAATGTAATATGATTAATATTGAGTGCAAATTTCTCGTATCCGCGCGTAGCAATTGCGATAATAAAAATGGTTTGTAAATTATACAGTACCGCGGTAACATTTTAGCACGCCAAAACGTTTATTTTTTTAAACCGAACACGGAACACGTGGCGCGTGATTAAAATCTTCTAAGCGTGGGGCCCCTGCGCAAAGTGATGATGCTCGTGGAACACGGAGAGATAGACCGTTTGATTAACGTAACAGTAACCACGAGGTCAAAATTTTTGTGCCGTTCATATAATCACACACGACAGTAGACATGTGCCGTCCGTACTGAATGGAAACAAGATTTGAAAGACTCCGGTTCCATGCGTCTTTTTTTTTTTCTTGGTAAAGGGTCAACTGAGATTGGTCTAATTTTAGTGAATATGAGAATTTATTAGAGAAAATGTTGGTCGATAATTTTCCTTAAATAGAAAAAATAATTTCAATTTTCGTTGAACGTTAACATGAATCAATAACATATTTTGTCTATTTTTTCACTCAGATATCCACTTAGCAGTGTCAATCTATTGGAGAAAATTATAAAAAATAATTTATTTTTTAAAGAAAAAAAATCACTTCTAACTTGATTTCATTATTTTATTGATGATGGTGTGACGTCGTCACATAATTAACGTTCAAGTAATTTGCAAGCCAAATAAAACTGCCAAGACTTGAGGAGGCAAGTACACGAAATTACAGGAAGAAAATGAACAAGATCAACGATAGCTTCTTGCCTGTAACAATGAAGACAGTTACTGATCGATTGATACATTTTTAATTTACAATTAAAGATTTGACCTTTGCCTCCCCCCCAAAAAAAAGAAAAAACCTTAGGTTTAAAGAACATTTAAGGACTCAAAAAACCAACAAATGGGCGTGGTCCGGCGCATTGAAACGAATAACTTGTAAATGAAGCAAATAATAAAAAACATTCCTAAAAATATGTACATTAGATGAAACAAAGGAGCCGACTCATTTTTGTTCCTTTTAATACGACTTTCTTTGCATGATCGTCAAGCTTTTAATTCAATATTTAGGTAAACAGACTAGTGTGATTTTGCATGGACCTATAAATGAGTCTTGACTGTACGTGTCGTCAAGTGATTGGTCGCTGGGTTCTAATAATTCTCAGAAGTTGACTAGTTTTGGTTTATGTAGCATCTGTTTGTGTTTAGCTAGATATATCTGTTTTGAGTATTAATTAGGATTTAGGAAGTGTTTTCGGAACTCTGATTATAATTATTATTACTATAACCAACAAAGTGTTAGCTCCACTAGTAATAGAGTCCCCTTAAGTGGTTTGATTGAGTTTGCTCCTTAATTCGAATCGCAGGGAAGTCGCCTTTGTTGGGAGAACCTGTGCCTCCCAATTCGAGCGGAAACTTATAGTCTGAGTTATGGTACGGGCTTAAAGATGCCTCCCACAGTTGAGTTTTCCCTCAAGATACCTCGTAGTTAAAACTAAAAATAATAATAATTATTATTATTATTATTATATAAGCATCCAATAGTAAACGCGGATTTATTAACTTAATATGCTAAATATTGACTTGTATTATTCGTAAGTTGGCGGAATTATCACTAACTCACTAACAGTTTAATTAATTAATTCTTCTCTTTAATTTGTAGTAAGCAGTAAGCAACTACTGTTGGTCACGCGTAGGGGCACGCCTGCATGTAAAATCACAAAAGGCAAAATGGAGGTCATAATGGGGAATAAGGTGGTCACAATTTCACAGTTCATAATTCACCAAATGCATATGGTAAATGATAGTGTTGTTGTATTTGTACTGCATGCATGGGTGATGATGAGTCACGACTCACGTGCACCATAAAAAACTGAGGAATTATCTCTCACGTGACCACCTTCGTGTCTAGATAGTTAAATATTCAGACTACTTGTTCACTTAAATATTTGCTTAATTAATTCTCCAAAGAAATATAATATTGTCTATTGCAGAACAAGTGGCCGGGGTAGTATTGTATTTTTGTTCCTTCTCGATGAATCATTTTGAGTGTTTCTCATGTTTAAAATGAAATCTTATCAGTTTTTTTTTTCAATAAGTAAATGAAACAAAATGTTTAAAATGAAATTTTATCAGTCTTTTTTTTTTCAACAAGTAAATGAAACAAAATGTTCAAAAAGTACTTTTATGTACGTTCATCAACATCATAAATTGGATGAATGAAATGTTTTTTTTTAAATTTAATAATACTATATTTATTTAGTTGTGATACTTAATTTTTTATTTAGTTTTGACCACGAGGTATCCTGGGGAGGACCCCAACTGTGGGAAACACTTTTAAACCCGTTGTGATACTTAATTTGTATCTAAACTGATGTAGTATATAATGTGTGTCGCTATCTAATTAGCTCAAGTTTTAAAATTTTACACGCTATATTAAATTTGCTTTTGTAGCTTTTAAATCCAAAACTAAATGCCTATCTCATGGAGCTGGCTTTTCGAAATTCAAATTAGAGATATATTGATCGAAGAAGCAACTGTTTAAAGATCCCATGATTTTTACAGAGAAATAAAAGATAATCATATGGATTAGCAAGTTAAGATAAAATAATATAATAATTAAAATAGGGCAACTTATCTTGGACTTTGGCATCAACACACATTGAGCCAAGTGAACCCATAAACAAAAGACAGCTCAAGAAACTCCATCAAATTCGACAAATCCCTGGTCTCCTTTCTGCTCACAACACATTATATGAATAAATTAATATAAAATATGAAACCAAATGTAATAGTTTTTAAAACTTTTTACTTGGGTTGTGTTAGTTTCTTCTAAAACAGTGAAATATGTACTTGTGTTTCGTAATTTTGTAAATGGATTTTTATGAATTTCCTGCAACTAAATGAAGAGACAAATCAATGAGAATCAAGTCCAAGATCCACATGAGATTCTCTCTAGTCATTACATAACATCACTAACCATCAAATTAAAGATTAGATAACTTACTTATCATCGATCATCGAACCCTAGATGCTCTTGATTCTTGTGTTACCGGCTGAACATACTCCTTCTGTTTCTGTGAAAATTACGAGCTTGTACATTATCATGATTAATTGCAAATTGGATTAATTCATGAATATTTAGCCGGTTACTATCTATATATCCTCCTCGATGTTTCCAAGCATCTTTATATATTTATTTTACTTACAATGGTGCATAAATTCCTAACCGTATAGCATTTAATGTCGCGATAACCCAAACATGTAATGAATGAAATTAAAATTAATCATCAATATATATAATATATATCTACTTAGTGCGTGTAACAGTATTTATATTTTAGGTTAATATTGTTAATAGGATATTAATTGGATAAACAAAAATTTAGATTCCATTTATTAGTGTCATATTGCAACTTAGAAGTCACAACACAATGCTTAAATGTATCTACTTAGTAGTGTGGTGTTGTGACTTGAATTATCGACATTAAATGCTAAATGATTAAGAACTCATGCACTGTTGTAAGCAAAATGAACAAATAAAATTAAACATCAAGAGAGATATATATGTATAGACACTCTTAATTGTCAAAGTTTGACCACTAGACTTTTTGTACAAGGTAGAAACTTTATACGTCAACTCTTAATTTTAAAAAAAATATTAAAAAAGAGAGGTGTTGTGACAATTTAAACACTAGACTTGTTGTAATACCTAAGAAGTTAGAAATTTTAGACGTCAATTGTTAATTTTAAAAAATTAAAAAAGAGAAGTGGAAAAAGTTTAAATCATTTTTTTAACCTCTACCTTCCTAAATACGAACTCAGATGACCAACAAAATAAAATCATTTAAAAATCACTTGGCTAGACCTTGGGGGCGAATTATATATTAAAACTGAATAGTTTTGTCACAAAAGATGGTATCTTTGCATCATTGCATGTGTTTAATTCATTCTAACTTGGCAACGAAAAGGAAAGGAAAGGAAAAGAAGGAAAAGGGATTCTGGCATTGAGAAGAAAAAAGAAAGAAATCCGAGGACTTGAAATGTATAGTATTGTGATCAAGATTCTCCTAAACAGGGCAGGTGCAAGTTTCTCTTAATCTCACTTGATAATTCTGGATTAGCAATTCCAAAATAACATCTTCTTTTCCTTCTAAAAGTGGAGTTATTGCCAGCAAATTAACAGATCTTTAACTTAAGATCTTTCTAGCGGCTGTTACATTCATTTGTCTTGCCGGCACAATCTAGAGTCCAGAAAATATATTAAGAAACATATTTTAAGTCAACTTCAGATTCTAAAAATGTTAAAATTGAGAGAATGAACCACACTTTCTTTCTTCATAAAGTTTTCTATTTTTTTTTTAATCACTTGAATCCTTTATAATTTGCTAAATACGAACCCTCTTGTCTCTACCGTTACAGATATACTGTTAAATGCTAATTCTTTAAATTTGGCTAATTTACATTTTTTACTCTTAAAGATTCAAGTGGTAGAAAATATCCCTCTAGTCTCTATGTAAACAAAACCTCATAATATATTCCTCTTTTCGATGACGTTGATATATATTCTCACGTAAACCAAAATGAATATCCATACAATCAATAAGTAAGAATAAACAAAGTGTAATAATAATTTGAATAGAGTGACAAACAACGGGAGATGAAACCGTGTATTAATCCCCATGTTTCTCTAATTAATCCCAAAACATAAAATAAAATAAAAAGAACAAGATCTATTCTAAAAAGAAGGGCCACCTGTCACACAATGTTGAAGCTTTATTTCAGTGTCGGCCTTGAGAACAAACAAGCAATAAGCTCGAATTTTAATGGAACCAAAATGAGAGGAGGTGGCCGAGTCCCATTAAGTAGCAAAATTCTTTATTATTGAAGTGATAAAGAGTCGTCAATGAGAAACTAAGTCACAAGCTTCACTTTGAAGCAAGAGATGTTGGTTCTTTTCATTTTCTCTCACTCAATAAACTTTGGTTCATAATCATTCTTGCTCAGAAGATTTTTGAACTTGGGTTTTTGAGTAATTAATGAAAGGATTGTATAAAATATCTGGGTATTGAATGAAATGATCTTCAATCTTTCATGTTTTGAATATATAAAGTTATCATATTTTGGCATGTTAAGATTGGTAGCAGAGAAATCACATGCATGCGTTTCTTTTTTGGGTCAAAAATCCCAAAGAGTCTCTGTTTACAAAGCAAAGGACTGTAACCCCTTTAATTTTCTCTTTTTGTGTATTCCATAAATACCACCTTTATAAGATAAAGATAGTGATCAAAAAGAATTTTAACACAAACCTTTCTGATTATATTTTTTAGTGGATCCAAATAAATGTGACATATTTATATAATCACTTACTAGTCGAACATATATAAAGTTTTCTTTTTTCTTAAAAGTCAATTATATTTAAAAAAAATAACACCCTGATTTTAAAGGAATTCAATAATTTATATAAAAATATTAGGCACCGATGTTGCACGTTAAAAAAAAAATTAATTTAGGGACTGTACACTCCCGACTCGTTTTAATATAACACTAGTTTGTGAATCCCTTAAATAATGAAAAAAAAAAAACTTTAAATCTGTATCTTAAAATTATCTTTTTTTGTGTTATAGAAGAACTCACAGCTTATATCAAGAGGTGCCAATAATAGGGGGTCAAAAATCAACCTAACATTACTTGGACAGCAATTACCACTCAAATTAAAGCGAATTACACGAAGTCACGTGCTGCTTTCTCGATTTTGAGTCACACACAAAAAAAAAAAAGAGGTAAAAAGATTTAGAGGGAAAAAAAACCCAAAATAATTAATCATTCTCTTGTAAGAGTCGTGGGGGCATCGTGTGATAAAGTAATGTTCATAGAACTGTTACAAAATTCAGTGTAGCAATTAATTTAAATTAAACTAACGGTTAAGAAAATAAGAATGAATTTTCAGATATACATTAACTAAAAAAAAAAAATCTTCTTTTACAGCACATGTTACGTTGAATTGAAATCTATCTACACCTCTAGTCAGTCCAATTTTGTATTTATTTGTTTATTTCGTATTTAATAAAAGGTTTTGGGAAAATCTACTGATAAAGTTTTTATTTTGTCCCAAAACTTGAAGACAGCTGGTGATCAGGTGGGACCCGTTGACTACTGCGGTGCTGAACGACCGGCGACCGGCGACCGGCGACGTTCACGGCTTCTTGGTGATCTAAGAGCGGCACGTGTACTTCCCCATGTAGGTATCACGTGGCCCCAATCGTAATTAGGATTTGATTATTATGTTTCAATTTGGCACCGTCCATCTCTTTTGTCTCCTCCACAATCCCTAAATCTGATCATTCCCTCCTCCATTCTTAGAGATTTTGGCCTTCTCAAACAATGTTGAATGGTGAAACCATTTGGTCCGGTTGTCGATCAGTTATCCTTAACCAATTCAGCCGGTTTCCCTTTTGTTATTATTGCTGCATAAATTAAAGTTCAGCCGTTGGATTGAAATTGAAGATATCTAATGGTTTGAGATTATTCATACATCAAGATACGTTAAATGTAACTTAGGAATTGCTAAATTATTAATAATTTCATGATAAATTGAGTTTTAAGAGTAAAATGTGCTATAATTCTATTAATTTTCTAACTGAAACTAATGATTTGGTGGATAAATGACAGATATTATAAATTTAAGGTGGATGAATGATACAATTTGAAAATGTTGTAATATTTTTTATACAAGACAATTTAATAGTATATGACTAATATTTTCTCATAATAAAAAGAAGTTTAAGGCTTGAACTTGATGAAATAATTAATGAGTATATTGCGTTTTAATTTGGCTTAATAATATAAAAAAAGTAAAACTTAAACAAATGTCAAATGAGATTCAAAATCAAATTGGGTGCTTGAAATTTGGGATTTGGTATAAAAACATGTGTTTATTGTCTTTGGAATTTGTTGCCATTAACTAAGTGATTGGAGAGTAAATGGAATTTGGTTAGAATGATTGGCTTTATGATTTATTAGGAAAGGATAGATTATGGAGCAATGGAATAGAGTTTGTATGCTAATCAATGACTCAATGTTACATAAACTTTATTTTCATATGAACTAATATACAGAAGTAAAATATTAAGATAAACAATCATATAACTGAACTATACTAATTGAAATAAACACTTCCATTAATCAAAATCTTTGTTGTATGTTAGAACATGTGAATCTCAAAATAACGGCCTAAAAATCTTTTACGCAACTTTATGCAATGGTTCCCATGAGACCCCCCTCTCATAATCCACGGCGAAAAGGCAGCGTAAAGAACAATAATTAGTCATTTGAAAATGAATTAATCCATCATTAACTCATAAACCAAAAGATCACAACCCAATCTCTCCAACCCACCATGTACTTTGCGTCCACGTGGCTGTAGCTCTCGATTCGACATGTCGGCAATCTCGTTGGTGGATGCCACTAGTTCGTGTTCTCTTTTGTCTTCAGCAACAGACACAGACAAATCCTGAGTTCATGAATCTCAAGTCAAAAATTAGAGGGTGGGTTCAAATTTAATGAACCTGATTTTCAGGGACCATGACATCTTCCATTCGTGGGCACGACCGATTTGTCGGAACTATTTTAATCTCATGACTCAGATTTGTTATGCCATGATTAAGTTTTGAAACGTGCAATTTTTACATTTAATAATTTCATTGGACATAAGAGAAATGGGTCATCATTTACTCAGTTTATATTTTTTTAACTATTAATTTAATGCGAACTATAACTAAAGGATTTTAATATAAATTATATAATTTTGGGGCTTTGAAGAGGTAAGAGAACATAAAAAAAAATTTGGTATTGTGCGTGGCATTCCTAGGCATGGAGCCCTATGGCTTGTTATTGATTGATACAACATTAAAATACTTAAAACCTTTGAGGCGCCAAATTGAGATGATTTTTTAGAGGCGATATTACATTTTAAAAACTGATAAATGCAAAAAATATATATATATATATAATTGGGGAGCATGAAATAGTAGAATAAAGATACATATACGTATCATAAATTAACTAAAGTAAATTACTTACCTTTTAATTGATTCTATTTAACTAAAGTATATATATATTTATATATTTATCCAAAAAAATGATTGTGCTCACCCTTTATCTCCTTCCTTCCATGGAATTAGAAAATCCTAGACTTGTCAGTAACACCCCCACATAAACTGAGAACCCACAAAGTACAATTATGTTAGTCTATGCAAATGACCCAAATGAGTATTATTAAGATTTGAGTTATTTCTTTTAATAACGACATGAGATGCTATTAAAATAGAAAAAAATATTTTTTAATTCATTAATATTATTTTTTTGATTTATGAATATATTAAAAAAACTGATAATAATATCTTTACTTCATTAAGATAAAAATATTCTGAAAAAATCTGCAGTCTGAACGCACGCATGCTTCAGCAGGTTTCAATTGACGAATGAATTTTAACCTGTGAAAGTGACTCGACTTTGAGGATCCATCAGCCTTTGCTTTACACAAAACTTTAATAATGACTGCTTAACCGAACTGCCTGCATTTTGACGTTGCAAAATATTTGCAATAAATTATAAGGCTTCCGAAATTATGGAGCCAAGAGGAGTCTCCAAATTGAAGTGAAGGGTGACCTAAATAGTCTGTGACACGATCATGACCCGTCGAGAAATAAAATAAATAAAGAGGCCAGGTGTCATAAATGCTGCCGATATTGTTGACTTATTACCGACAACAATTGGGTTAATTTCAGCGGAGGGGAATTGGGAACTGGGGAAGGTGGTGGAGTAGGTCCACTTTAAACGCAGCCATGTTTCCTTCAATTTAAGAAGAAGATTTGGTGCAAGTTTAAAAATATTGACAGAAGACAGATTATCTTATCTTTTTAGTTATATATATATATATAGACTCAATTTGTTCTTTTACTATTCTTACAGACTTGTAACATTATTAAAATTTGGCGCTAGTGCATAAAAATGATTAAAGGTCTTCTTTCAAAGATTTAAAATCAGATACGGCTGTTTTGGATCCATATATATATAATAACTATGAGTTATATTTGCAGCCCAAAATATAAATTACGCTATACTAGAGTTTTGTTTATATTCTAGTTTAAAATCCACACCTGATATGGAAGAGAAACTCTAAAATGTCACCAAAAAAAAAAAAAAAAGCGCACATGAATAATATTTCATGACCTGCCCAACAGGTAAATTTGACCCAACCTACATAATTTTTTTGCGGTTTGATTTGGGTTGATAAAATAAATGGATTGGATTAGTTTGTTAAATTCATAACCAACATTGTTTGCATGTTAGGTTGGGTTGAAATTTATATAAATTTAAATATAAAAATATAAATATTTATGTAAATTTTAATTTTATTAATAATAATAATAATAATAATAATAATAATAATAATAATAATAATAATAATAATAATAATAAGCTATGATAATGATTTTAGTGTTTTATGTTAAACAATACTTTGAATTTCTAGACATATTTTTTTCTTCATTAACTATAAACTGATAATTTATTTGTCAGACTTTGAAATGTTGAATTGGTTGTAAGGATTTTAATATTTGTGTTTTTTTTTAGTTTTTTCAATTAATTAATTTATTTTTGTAATTTGGTTATTTTTA
Organism: Citrus australasica; assembly: GCA_029618585.1. Lineage (NCBI taxonomy): Eukaryota > Viridiplantae > Streptophyta > Magnoliopsida > Sapindales > Rutaceae > Citrus > Citrus australasica. The sequence goes on along the minus strand of JARCIV010000009.1, from coordinate 28,333,139 downwards.
TACAGCATCAAATTGGACTATGAAAATGATATTTTTCAAAAGTCGAACCCACCCAACCCTAACCCACAGTTCAACGGGTTGGGTCAAGTTAGATTGCGATTTGTAGCCGGTTGGCTTGGGCTTGAATTTTTTCAACTTGAATGATCTGCGGATACCCCCCCCCCCCCTCTTCCTCCCAAATTTGAGTATAAGTTATTTGTTATTATTTTGAAGAGTAGTGATACAAATATAAATTCTTGTATAAATTTATTTTGTATAAACTGATGTAGCATTAATTCATTGGTTGAATTAAATATCACTTGGCTCACATGATTTGTTTTTATTAATTTATATTTTCATTCAACCAATGAATTAATGCCACGTCAGTTTGTACAAAATAAATTTGTACAAGAGTTTGTGGCTGTATCATTACTCTATTTATAAAATACATTTTTATGTAAACAAGTGTAAAAAAAAAAAAATTCTGCTTGGATAAATACCCTTTTAGCTACTATAATTTGAGTCAATACTTAATGGTCTCCATATTTTTAAAAGTTGAACTCAAAAGAGTGCACTTGTGTGCGAAAAACATCCGCTTTTGGAGTAATTCAAACTTCAACAAGGTGGGACTTCGAATTTTACAGTACAAAGTTTCTTGGAATAGGCTGCAGATAATTAAATGTGGCCCTGAGAAAGAAAGTGAAATTTCCATGATGTGCGGAAAACGCCAGATGAATCTAAGAGGGGCAATGTGGATTCATGAATGGGTCGGAATTGGAAAACGAGAATTTGGGGTTCGATCCCGAAAAGAATTCAAAAGCAACTAGAAAGAAAGATTTTTATCATTCAGAATGGACGTACAAATTTGGCTGACCAAGTGACATTATCAGAACACATTTGATTGACCAAAGTGACATTATCCATACAACAATTAAGAAGCAACCCGTTTCTCCTTTCCAATTCGGGGGATGTAGTGGACCTTTCTTATGGTCCACTTTTTAGGATTGAACAGACAGAATATTCATACATTAACTCGAAACCAGAATTAAAAAGAAAAGGAACCCCCTCACACACCATAACCCAGGTTTAGCCCATGGCATACTTCTGGGTCCAGCTCCTCGCAGTTGTCTCGTACTTGTTCCTGTCGGTCTTGTACATGTGAGCAATTTCTGGTACCAATGGATCATCGGGATTTGGATCCGTCAATAATGAACAGATTGATAGCAACACCTATTCATGAAAACAGGGGCACCGTTATTAAACCCTCCAAGATTAAATGTTTAATCTGAATGCAATGGCCAGCATCTATAGAAATGAAATCACATTCAGAAAATATAAATTAAAACTTCATATATGATGAGGTCAATGCTGCAACTAACGTTCTGGCTAAAACAGCCCACATCAATATGAGTTTTCACAGAAAGGTCGTTTTTCATTTGCTGCCAGGTAGTAGTTTTATCTAGCGAATATCATGCATGTAAGAACATCTGGGTTTCTAAGCCTCAATTTTGAAAGCTAAATAAACAGCTATCCTCCACTAATCTGCAAGTACAGGGATGATAAATTCATAATTTTAAAATGAAGCTGTCAAGTGTTATAGGACACGCACCTTGGAAATGGTAAGAGCAGGACTCCATTGTTCCTTCAAGATGTCAAGGCAAATGCTCCCATTGCTATTTATGTTAGGATGAAATACCTTTGTCCTGAACGCTACCTGCAAGATCCATCCACAGAAATGATGAGAAATGGGAGGGAGGGTATAGGAAGAGATATAAAATCCTCAAGAATAAACTTCGTAATAATTATTCAAAAGGTCGTGCAAAATACTTCAAATATTTGAACTGAGACAAAAAGAAACACTCAGTCATAGCAGAGAACAACTGGTGTCTCTTCAAGAACAATTGGTGTCTCTTCAAGAACCATTGCTCATATTTTCCCATCCTAATACACACTCAAGAGCTGCAAATGCAAATTGCTGGATTACTCTCAACATTCCAAAGAAACAGGAAGAAATATTTTATTGCAGAAAAGACCCTTCTCTAACTCTTAAAAATTTTAAATTCTAACAAAAGACTGCAAAATGGCATCAGCAAATGCATAACAATTAACTCTCTCAGCATTTGAAATACAACCCAAAAGTCATCCTACAGCTCAACCCAACCCAGCCCTCATCTACTTTTCTCCATGTAAACAGAATTGTTCTGATAGGAGACTAATTTGTTTAACAGTTAACACTCCGAGTGTTTCAAGAGGAAAGAAATATAATTCAAAAGGTACCCTTCAGCTCAAAACAACCCAACTCCACCCTCATCTTCCTCTTTTCCACATAAATGCAAAGATCAATCAAATGCTAAGATGCAAGTTTCCATTAGTAGTACAACAAGTTTTGCATGTTTTGAGAAAAATCTTCAGTTGTCTTTTCAACTATTTCCCCATCATAATGCTCAGCTACTCTTGTAAGGAACTCAACAACAAAATTTTCAAATAAACTTATGTATTATCCATAAATTCAAGAATCAAAATAAAAAATTTGAAGTTAAGGAGCAAGTCAAAAATCAACTTTATTACTTGTATCTATTTATTTTGGTGTGCTGATGAATATCAAGTGAAAAAACAAAAAAAAAACTGTCATGCTGGAACTTAACATGTAAGTCAGATAGGAACAAGAAAGTTAAAAATAGATTTCAGAATATAAGAATACATAACCGATCTTCATTAAGCACATAAAAGCATAGTCAGTACCTTGGGAGGCTTGAATGGATAGTCTGGGGGAAAATGGATAGTAACTAGAAAAACACCCCCAGCATACGGACTATCTGGAGGACCCATGATTGTCGCCTGCCAATGAAACATGTCTTCAGCAACAGGACCTGCAATACTTACAAAGAAAACAAGACATTAGAAAAGGAAACAGAACAAAATATCAGTAAATGCAAGATTAAAAAAAAAAAGTTTAAAGATAGAGATCTTAGCATAAATAATAAACCAAACCACCTAGCTGAACATTTTAAAAATTTTCCAATCATAGCAATTAAGTACTTTTTACCACAACAGACAAAACAAAAACATCATCAGAAAGAATGACAAACAAGTGTTCACTCAATTCAGAGAACAGAAAAGTTTCATAAGTTTGTCAGTAGCATTAATGTTGCATTCCATTTTGATTCAGCAGCCTTGTTGAATTGACAACATTATCATATTCCACAACAAAGGAAAAAATACCATTTGATTCCAAGGTTCCTCAGTTGGGCAGCAAAATGCTGACATTGCACGATCCATTGATCTTGTCAGCAGATTAAATTTCCAAGTTAACCGAATTCTGAGCATTTGGAAAAATTGTTTTCTTGGGTAACTTTCTGTTCCCACAATTTGTTCCCCCTCCATCCACAAATAAATATAGTCTAATATAGGAGAAGTATAGGTAAATAGAATATTTATTTTGCAATAACTATCCAAGAATGCCCCTCTCTCTATTCCAAGCAATCTAGCAAACTAATCCACTAGGCGGTATGCTTCACTGGATCAATATCCAAAACAGAATACAAAACTCTTGCAAGTAGAAATCTAATGCACTTTAATTCATAGAAGTTGCAAGTACATGTTCATTAATAAAAGGGTTCCTCCTTCAAATCAGATGGATTCCTTTCCTCACATCAGCATCAAATTCCAATAAAGAATTCAAATAATTACAAAATCATCCTCAAACTACAAAAAATCAAAATGTATCTATCTATGGAATCAGAACAAATAAACAAGACTTACATTATAGTCTGCTTCCACCCGACTCCAAAACAAGAAATAAAGAGATGGATATATAAGAGAAAATATTGCAAATGATAGATTTCCTCCAAAATGTCATACACTTCACTTTATTTGTATGTGTGCTTACATGTAAAATTTACACCAATTTTTCTAGAATGTCTCTATAACTAAGTGAATCTGTGTGTGCACTGTGTGTTTTTGTTCTCCTGTGCAGATGTCATGTAGACTTGTATATTGGTGGCATTCTGTAAAAGACAAACGTCAGAATAGAAGAATACACACACACACACATTTAATTTAGCTTTGATTTAACATAAATTCCGAGTTCAACCATTGAATATTGAATATTGAATATTGATCTTTCCAACAAAATGAGAAAGGCATGCTATTTACCTAACAAACCTATAATTACATACATGCCAAATCCAATGTCCGACCAAAAAAAAAAAAAGAGAATACAATGTGTACTACATATCACAAATGTTATATGTCACATCCAATTACCATGAGCTAAGTGACAATAAAAATTTAATCTTTGCACATCAGACAACTCAGACACTATATATCTTTAAAAAATCAGCATGCACATGGAGCATTGGGCAGAGAGCAATCCAGGTCCTTAATTCTCTACACATGGCAAAATGTTTAAATATCAAAACAACAACATTTGCCACACTAATTTCAAGATAACCTCATATATTTCTAAATATATTGTATCAGCAGCAACGAAAAACCACTAACCTACTGGATCAAGCATCCTTCAATTGGTATATGCATGTTAAACAAAACTGAAAGCCTACAACTTAAACAATTCACATCATTCAAGCACAACTGGCATGTGAACTTTTACAATAACTCGTCTAAGAAGCAACGAGCAAGATCAAATTCAAACAAACATACACGTACATAATAAAATGCGTACATCTAATGCGTATATACAAACGAAAGAGAGAGAATGATAATATACCGGCACTGCATGATGTAGGAGGATCCTTCTGCAAATCTTTGAGCTCCTTCAAGATCCGTTTCGACGCCATAGTTTCAACCTACGATTTCACACCGTAGATCTCTCATCATCAGATCACCATCACAATCACCATCATTAATACATTAAAACAAACAAAACAAATCAACCGGACGCAAAAGCGTACCTGAGAAGCAGCAGATCCTCCTGATTTGGCCTTGCAATATGCGGATTCGTGAGGGAGACAGGGAGATCGGGAAAATTAGAAACAAAAACTGAGATACTTAAAAAAATTGAACGGCGAAGGAAAAATGGAAGCAGGAGAAAAATTAAATGCAAGAGGAACTTTGGGGAATCGGGATTCGGTGGGGTGATGACTTTGATAAGGGAAAAAAGAAGTTTAAATATTTATTTGTATAACGTGTGGGTCCCGGCTTTTTGCGATTCTGATTGACCCTCTGATTGGGTTATTCTCTTCTTACTGGCGGGGCCAACTTGGCGTCTCCTCTACGTTTAACCAAAATTTCGCCGAAAGTTGCCGCCGAAAATAAGTCGTAAGCTGTGTAACAGGCGAAGCTTTTTATGTTTGGCTTTACACACATTTAATTTCTCGCGTGGTGGGAATCTTTTATCTTTACGGTTGTTACGATGTCGTTTTCACGTGTCTGCCTCGAAACGATGTCGCTTTCTGTTTTGCTTTTGGAATTGTGTAAAAGAAGAACGTTAACAATGTATAGTCCAATTGGTTTCGACATGCAGTCATCTTTTTCAGAAGATGCAAATTTTAAGACCAGATCATACGTCCGATTATTAAGTGTATAATTTCCTGAAAATTATTCAACGATTTTGTATATTCGATGATTATATTTGTTCCAATTATACTGCTAAGAATAGTATTCACTTTTGAATATTCTATTTCCTTGCACGATTTTTAGTTCATCACACTACCAACGATAGATGCTTCGACTGGGAATTTAGGATGATGTTATCAAACCAATACAATACATGAATATAAAGATGATACACTACTTTATAATTTTTTAAAAATAAAAATTAGTGTTTATTTAGTATAACTTATCTAATAATTATAAATATTAATTTTATTTTATTTATTTAATAATTTTTTATTTAATATAAATTATTTAATGTCTATTTATAAAAATTTGATTTAAATAAATTCTGTGTAATTAAAAAAGGATGCCAAGGTTAGTATAATTTAATATTTATTAACCATTGTTTTCAAAATAAAAATATTGATTAATCTTTCGTCATACGATTGTTAAAGAATAAAGATCCATCAAACCAATGAGCTGTGAGAGCCGAGACAACGCGTAAAGTGGATCCGAACAAATTGAACGGTCCTGATTCACTGTACCAAAAACGGTGACCAAACATGACAGATAGAGTCCAGTGGGACCAAAAAAGCTGACGTGGCTAACGTGCGCCACAATCATCGTCTCTCGCTTGCCCAGGAACAAAAGTAAACAACTCAGCAGCGCGTAGGCCGATCCATTCAGAGAGCGACTCGCCTTTACGCTTCCGAAATGGACCGGTACAGACCGAACCGGCGAGTCCAAATCGAGGAATCGGAGCCTCCGAAATACGACGACGTCGAAGACGAGGATCAGGATGGCGGCGACGACGACGACGACGATAATTCGAATAGGCCGAGACCGTCGGAGAACAATGTGACTGAGGATCAAGAGCCGTTTATGGGAATCAAAGTCCGTCGAAAGGCTTCGCTTCATCGAGACTACAAAGGCGACTACCTCGATGTTGCGTCGCATCCGTACTTAATGAAGATTCTGCAAAAACAAGGTCATCGCTTCGGAAAAAACCGTGTCCTTTTTTAATTTTGATTATCGAATAATTCATTGCGTCGCAGCAGAAGATCTAATTGTTTGACAGTTTTTACTTCATTCTAACATAGGAAATGTGAAGCAGCAATTAAAAATGTAGTTTTAGGATGCTTTTGTAAAAAGCACCATTTCTTTTTTGGTAAAAGTGAAAGTATTTTGAAGAAGGTTAGATAATTTACATGTAAGAAGTGGTTTTAATTCTAAAAGCACTTCCTTTTATTTTAGTTGATCATATTGACTTGAAGGTATTGAGATGGAGCTGTATTTGTTGGTTTCTGATCAGGATTGGTGTTTGAAAAATCAATGTACAGTCTTAAGTTGTTGAGATGGAGCTGAATTTGTTGAGTGGTGCCGACACTTGAGCTTGAAAGAATTTTAGGTTTTCCGATTGGGCAAAGTTTTTTGGCTGGAGTGTTGTACTTAGGCTTAATGTTTCGGAAGTCTAGAGGTTTACCCATTTATTATTTTCATTTAACACTTGGATTTAAATGGATTTTCAAAATAGTCATTATGCTATCCAATGATAAATCATATTGTTAGGGGAGGTGGAACTTGCTTGGGAATTGTATTAGTTCAATTTACCAAAAATTATTTTATTTGCCTTTCTTTCAACTTCGAACATCTCTTAAAACAAGGAATCACATGTGTACAAAATGCAGGAATTTGATCACATATAAGCCTGCATGCATATGAAAAGAGATAGAGTAAGATAGCTAGAAATAGATAGTGTTTCTTTGGTTTTTCATCCCTTCATTGAGAGAGCATGTTATGTAGGAGATCCTAGCCACTCAATTGGGGACTGGTGTCTGTTGGAACATTATAATTACTGTTGTCTGTTGGAACATTAGAATTTTTTATTCAAAGTGCTCTTGTGTACCTACACCTAATTAATATTTGATTTGTGCAGGTGACAAGCAAGTTCTTTTTGCTGATAAAATTTTGAAGTTTACTGGTTCCGGGAAGATGAAACGTCGCATACTTTTAATTACTGACTTTGCAATTTACCTTGTGGATCCGGAGACTGATGCTCTTAAACGTCGCATAGCCCTGGCAGCTGTAGAGAAGATGTGTTTGAGTGAACTGAGTGATAATTTCTTTGCGATTATCATCCCTTCAGAGTATGACCTACTTATGGCTAGTACGCAAAAAACAGAAATTGTCACTGTGCTTGTTGAAGCTACGAAGGGTGCATCTGAGGAACTTGAGGTGGCTTTTTCCAATAGGTAACAAGACTTTATGCCATTTATATTTATGTTTTCTTTGTCAGTATTTGATCTGAACCTTTATTGAATGTTAACGGGGTACTCGGGTTGTAAATTTGAGTCAACTGTTCCACCATTAAGTTCATTAGTAAACATGGAGGTTACTTGGTATATCTTCTCAACCCATGAGAGTTGAGCAATCTGTAAATTGATTGATCATCTGGCAAGGCTTATTGTTGCTCATATGCTGGCTTCCCTAAGTAGGATTTGTGAATCTGCACAAATGTTTGGGGTCTTAGTTGCTAAAGTTATAATTGAACTTCAATGGTCAGGTTTTATATGCAACTCCAGCTACAGAAAGGAAAGGGGGGGAAAAAACAAAGTGCTGGAGAAAAGAGAGAGAACGTTGACCAACTTGTAGGATCACATTATAGATGCTTGTAGAAAGCTAGGCCATTCATAAATTGATTCTCTCAACCATGAAATCATAATCAGGAAAATGGTACTTGAGAGTCTTCACATCCGTTTATTGAATTATAATGTCCTACATATAATTTATTTAGATGTCATCGTGGACATTGCCATACTAGCGGTTGTGCCATTTAATCTATTCAATTTGTTATTGTTTCTTATTTCTTTTTTGTTTTCTCTATCTGTCCTTGAGATTGTTCTTGATGAATAATGTGTTTTGTCCATACCTTTTGCAGTTTTGAGTACCACGCAGCTGCTGAATTGGTGAAGGAAGTTGTATTTGAGGAAGTAGAAGGTTTGTGACCACACACACACACACACACACACACACACCCCTTAGAATGACAAAATCTCCAGTAATACACATAACAGATTTGGTTATGGGTTGTGCTGATTTTTATGTGCTTCTGAAGCTTCATATTTTTCTGTGTTGCAGGAGGCATTAAAACAAGAATTTTGACAAAATCAGAATCAGCTTAAACTTGCTTTAACATGTTTGTAGACTTTTGCAGAGGGATGGAAGTCTTCATTGTAAAGGTAAAATATTCTTTGGTCATTGCATAAGTGGCTGTATGCAGAATTGAGCTCAACTCCTCACGTGGAAATATGTAGCTTATCATTTTGGAATTTGAAATAGAGCGTGATTCTTTTTCCTTTTATGAAAAAAAGTTAGTCTAATTTTATTCTTATTAAACAGTTTCCACTGGATGTATGAAATGCAATTACTTGGAAAATCAATATTAAATTGTTTTGCAACCGTAGACATCGCTGTGATGCTCACTAAATCATTTAAAATTTCCTTACTGCATCTACATCACGGTATTTGCTTGAGGTAGATGTCTGATTTGTATTGTATGGTGCTCATGTTACCCTAGAGAGTCGAAAGTGAGGAGGAACTTCCCGCATTTCCAAAAATTTCTAATAGAAAGCATCATTGGTAGGAGAAGTTGGTGTTTTTGCCAAAGTCGGTTAATTCTGTCTGGCAACTGAAGCCATCTTTACGTTCCAACAGCATAAATAGAATCATTTTGGGGGTAGGCATTTTATTGAGAATCAAATCGTATATGACCATTAAAAAAAAAATACTATATGGTCTTTACAAGATGTGCACACTTCGAGATTCTTGATCATTTTTCGGCAAATCATGTCCAACTAAAGCTAACCGAATGCCAGTGATCGGTGATATCTTGATAAATAGCCGTTGCTTTCTCATTTTAGAAGCAAAAGTGAGACATGGAATCTAATGCAAGTTAATGTTTCTTTTCTCACTTGACAAGATATCCCATTTGCACCAAAATAAATTTTGTGTAAAGACATTTAGATCCATCAAATTAAATCTAAGTAAAGGAGCAGGTGAGATTTCACGAATCCACCCACCACACAAACCTGCAAATGACAAAGTGACTGTATTTATATAATTATTGATCAACCAAGAACTTGTACCTCCACAAGCATAAGAACAGAGTCCATGACTAAACAATAAAATAGACAGAAACCTAACTTCGTTTGGACCTTAAGCAGAATTAGGTTGCTAAACTAGTGTTAGCACCACCCAAATTGTCATTGGAACATAAGATTCACAAAACAACTAAGAAATAATGAAGAGAAAATTGTATCACATGCACTAATTGCTACTGGGTTACTAAGATAAAAAAGAATCTCAATGTGCAGTAGAGGAAGATGCAGTTTCAGTTGCCTTTGGTGTTGCGGCTGAGCTTGAGATTTCTGACCTATTTTCAGCGGATGGGGGATTTTCTGCATTCACTCGCCGGATATCCTCCACCATTTTTAGTACATCCGCCATTTTTGGTCTCTCCTCTGGCATTCTCACCACACAAGCCATTCCTATTTGTAACATCTCTACAATTTCTTCCTCTATATTGGGATACCTCAAAAGCTCAACATCAAACACTTCTGCCGTCCACTCTTCTCTAACAACAGAATTCACCCACCTCACTAAGTGAACAACTTCATCCCCACCTGTGGCATGTATTGGGGATTTTCCAGTAAGCAGCTCAAGCAGCAATACCCCAAAACTGAAGACATCGGACGCCTGGGTTGCCTTCCGGGTATCTGTTACTTCTGGGGCACGGTACCCAGCTGCCCGCATAGCTGGTGGCGGCATTGGACTCATCAAAGCAGCCAATCCAATATCAGACACACAGACATGCCCTTGAGAGTTGAGGAAAATATTTGAGGCTTTTATGCCTCCATGGACAAGTTTCCCCCCATTCTCAGTATGAACGTGAGCTATGCCTCTTGCCGCACCAATTGCAATTCTTACTCTGGTATCCCAATCTAAAGAACTCTGACCCTCCCCTCGTCTTCCTGCGAATTAAAGATGCATTAGGGTATGAAGATGAATGATTGTAGTACTGGTTGTTTTACAGATTGTACAAGAACTGAACTTACCATGTAACATTGCAGAGACACTGCCCTGCTCAAAATAGTCAGACACCATGAGCTTCTCATCTTTAGAATAGTAATAAGCTCTCAACGCTACCACATTCTCATGCCTTATACCCCCAACAATCTCCATCTGCTGCTCAAACTCTCGTTTTCCCACATTCACGTCCTTCAACCTCTTCACAACAACTGTTGATGCATCCTCTAAAGCTGCCTTATATGCTGTCCCGAATGTTCCCTTTCCGAGCACCTCAGCTGATGCTCTTAACAAGTCCTCCAAATCAAAAACAAGATTACAACCTTCAAAGAACACGAGCTTGCTGTTCTTATCATGGCTCCCAGAGACCCCTTCCTTCAGTGACATCTCTTTCTTTTGTGATTTCACTGGTATCCTATCATTGTCTTGTTTGTTGTAGCGACAGATCATCAAAAGCGCGCATATGACAAGTGCCAATGCAACACCTCCTAGTGCTATACCCAACAGCGCAGGTTCACTTAATTTTGTGGATTTTTTCCTTGATGGTTCAGCAACGGGTGGCTGAACTGGCAGAGCTGGAGGCCGGGCATTTTTCGATGAAAGATTGTTACCGGCGAATGCCCAACTGGGAAATCTTTGAAGCGAATGAGGCAGAGTTCCTGTGAGGCTATTGTTTGCTAAATTTAGAGCTGAGAGGTGAGTCAATTTTGATATTGACGCGGGGATACTCGCATTGAAAAAATTGTTTGAAAGATCAATAACAGTAAGATTCTTCCAAACCGAGAAATCCAAAGGCAATGGACCGGAGAAACTGTTGAACTGAAGGTTAAGAGAGGTCAAGTTTTCGAGTTTTGAGAAATCAGAAGGGAATAGACCTGAGAGGCTATTGGATCTAAGACTCAGATTCTGCAGAGCTGATAATCTGCCGATGGTATTGGGTGGAATTTCGCCGCGCAATGCCATTCCGGGTAACCTGAGGGCAACAACTCTGGAATGATCGGCACTGCATGTCACTCCAGTCCATGACTTGCACAGTGAGCTGCTCTCATTCCAATTGAGAGACCTTGAGTTATGAATGTTTTGAATGAAATCGAGTAATGCTTGCTTATCCTCAACTGGGTCGGCTTTAATTGGCAGGAAAATTGTTCCCACCAAGAAAAAAATTGCCGAGAAAATGGGAAAGAAGTTCATTTTCCCACTCATTTTCTCACCCACTTCAGAATAAATAAAAAAATAGCTAAGCTTTTAGCTGTTCTAGAATGATTTGATTCTGCAAATCTTGTTCACATCTGCAAGAAACTGGAAAGAATATATCAGAAAAAAGAACACAAACACGTTTATTTTACGTTTTTCCGCAAAAGAATTGACTAATGAGAATCCATTTCTGATAATGTCTGCTAATTAGGTCAATATTAGAAGCTGTTCTAGTTAAGTTAGGTTCAGTCTTTATTGACTTTCTGCCACCTACCCGTTTGGCTGCTAAGAAAAAATGCAAGAAAGACAAAGAGAAAAAGCATCCAAAATCTGACTCTCACAGAAACATTGAAACATAATAACTGCATACAATGGAGATATAAACATAAGGGTTGCATAGAAATGAACTTACTTATTGACCCCAGATCGCAAGCAAGCGTTCTAAAGAAAGTCCTTCTGTAACGGCTCGCTCTCACAGAGTCTGATATTTCAAATAAAGTAGAAATGGCTAAATTAGCAAGTACATATATTACTTGTCGTTCAGGATAACATAACAATGACGAATTGATGATGATGATAAAGATATGAGCTGTTCATGAATGTTGCTTAACAAAGCAGCATCACATGCAAGAAGCCATACTGATAATCATTTGAAAGAACCCAATTTGTGTTAGTATTACATATATATATATATATATAATATTTGTTTTATAGCGCACGAACAGGAAGCTGCATGTGGAGACAAAGAAAAAAATTTGACATGTACCTAATGTGGGGTATAGGCTAATTCATAAGTTTAAGTATAAATTTTTTTGTGTTTTCGCCATTAATTCTGCTTCTTACTGGCTCGAAGATGCATTGCTTTGGATGTTTTTACAGTTGGTTTCTTCTTCTTTTTTTTTTTTTTTTAAAGATAAATTTTTAATGAAAGTTAATGAATAATAGGGGTGGCGAAAATAAATTAAAATAATTAGTGGGCGGTGAAGATGATATTATAAGAAAGGGAAGGTTACGTCACTTCTATATATGCATTATACAAAACTAATTAGGTGTGCATGCTTTGTTCATATATATTTCTAAAAATGACACTAAATTTGAAAACAATTTTCAATTATTCGTTTTTAAATGCGAGGGAAGCTGACTCTACCTTCCATACTTGCATATAAATACAAAAAAGATAAATTATTAAGAATTGAAAATTCGAAAATAAGTAACTTATTTATTAAATAACTTACTTAAGGTCAAGATTTATTCCTAAAACTTTATTATCATCTATTATAACAAGTTACTAAAAGTTGCGAACTAAATCTTTATGACTCGGATGAAATTTGATTTTAGCTATTAATGGCCAATTAGATAGGGACGCTAGGGAGCCGTTGACTTTTCGGTCTTTGTCATGAAAATACCCACAACTTAAATCGTTGAAAACAACCGTTTCACCACGCAGGGTAACAGTCAATGGCGACGGTTACACGGGTGACATGACAGCACTACACATGATCTCGCCACGTGCAATTTATTACCCCACATTAGATTAATGACGAAAACCTGCGGTGTGGTATGGGTGGTGGGTCCCTGGTTTACGGTGACACATTGGGTTTGCAGCTCAAATCAGAACCGTTGATCTCTTCTCCAGCGTGCCCAGGCGCTGAGGAATTTAATGTTATAAAAAAAAAAAGATAAACTTCAAATTGTAAACGTAATGTTCGCATAATGTTATTATTTTGTAATACAATTATACAAATGCAAGAAAGACAAATCAATATATTATTTTATCGTAAATATGACCTTCAAGTTATTCTAATCTTAGAAGTTAATTCAACATAAAATCAAGAGTATAAAAATAAAAAATAAGTATGTTGTGTCGTTAAAACAGTGAATTTGAGGGGGCCAAACGATAAAATTTCTCACTTAAGCGATACATCTTCCTTAAATTTTTTATGACCTGCGCAATTAAATAATTAACATGAGCATAAATTATCAGTAATTAAAATTTACAAACATATTTAAGAGATTAAACAAATTACCTCAACTTTGTTTAAACTTTTAGAGTGTGTTTGACACAGTGCAACTACTCCAAATGCACCCTTAGTTCACTATTTATGTCTTTCCAATGAATTAATAATTCTAAAATTAATCATTTCCACATATTTACCTACTGTAAAGCATTCTCGTCCAACTCAATTCAAAATTAAAAGATTAAAAATCACTCAAGTATTATTATTATTATTTTTATTTAAGAAACCAATGGGAATATATCTAAGGTCGTGGTTATTTTTCTCTATCTAGTAGCTCTTCATCAATAACTGAATCTCAAAATATTAACTCTTCATCAATAATTAAACTTCAAAATCTAGGTGTAGAATCAATTGTATAGACTAACACATGCAAAAACATGATTAAATTATTCATAAGAATGTTAAAAATAAAATTAACTTGTTCATTTGTATTAAAAAAAAGTTATTTATAATAATAATAATAATAGTTTGAACAGTTTCAAAAACAAACAACCTTCAGCACGTCTGCAATAAATTCACTGTATAAGGAGCCTAATAAAACTAGCCTTATTTGACAAGTAATAAATTAAAATTTAAAAATTAGGCGCATATGTGTAGTACGCGATATATCGGCAAAAGACATTAAAAATAAAAATAAAAATCGAAAAGATGATAACGAGAAAGAGAAGATAATTATAAAAGAAGAGAAATAATAGTTGAAGTTAAAAGGCAAGACGCACATTTGTCACAAAAACCCTAACTTCAAAATATCGCGATAAATCGGAAAAACGAAACCTCTCAATCTCAATCTTCAACCTCCGTTTATCTCTCCGTCGAGAAGACCAAACAATCTTTCTCAGTCACTCTGTAAGCTCCTTAAATCTCTCGCTATTTTAATCTTCTCCTTTTATGCTTCTTTTATATTTCGTCATAAATTAATTAATTAATTAATTAACTTTTGATTTTAAGCAAATTTTCCCGTTGATTCTGTTGTACTTCAAGTATTCTGTTCGTTCCCCTGGAAAATATAAATAATTTTCTCGAAACTAGTTTGAACAAACATTTAGCTGAGATTTACTTCCGAAGCAAAACAAATGAAGCTTAGATTCGGCAGAGACTTTGAGTTCTGATTTTCTCGGCTACCAAACAGATCTTGAGCTTCAGTGATTTACTTGAACATGCAATTTATATGAATAACGGACGTATATTATAATTAAGATTCCAAGTTAAAGGAAGATTTTGAATCTAATCTTGTCTAGATACTGGAATAATATTTGATAATGGCCTAAAAATATCACTTGTTAATCACATCTTTCATGATCTAACTCTTTCGTTTGATTATATTCCTAATGTTAAATTTTCGCCAGTCAATGATGTGAACTGTCTTTTATCAGCTGCATTTTAAATTTTAATTTTTTTTGCAAAGTTAATTGTTCATTTGTGTTCTTGATAATGTTTGAAATACTATCTAACAACGTAGTTCTATGCTTACAATTGTCTTGTTTAACCTTTTGTTTTTATCAGGTTATTAAAGGCGGCTACAAGACATTTTTCAAATCATCAGTAAGTTATTGAGCTTGTATTCTGTTCCGATAACTCTTTGAAGATACATTGTAGAGA
This sequence comes from Citrus australasica, assembly GCA_029618585.1. Lineage (NCBI taxonomy): Eukaryota > Viridiplantae > Streptophyta > Magnoliopsida > Sapindales > Rutaceae > Citrus > Citrus australasica. Next base: position 28,317,708 of record JARCIV010000009.1, on the reverse strand, counting down.
ATTAGAATCTTAGATTTTTTCACGATGCATCTGTGTGAGTAATACTACACGTTCCGCATCCACTTATACTTGCTTCGTTACTGAAGCTTTTTACAGTCATTGTTCCGCATCCACTTATACTTGCTTCGTTACTGAAGCTTTTTACAGTCATTGTTCTAGCACTCAGTTTCGTATTGCAGTGACTTTTGTTCTTTCTTGTTAAATATTGTTAATGATAAAATTAACTGCCTCCTCTCTCTATGATTTGTTTGTTTGGATGCTATAATTTTGAAGAAAATGAATGAAAGAAAGCTTGAAATATTTATGAATTTATTGTGTGTAAATATGTCGAGGCAGTGGTTAGAGAAAAAGACATTTGCTGGGAATATGCTGAGAAATTAGATGGAAACAAGGTGAGGTGCAAATTCTGCCTGCGAGTTTTGAATGGTGGGATTAGTAGATTGAAGCATCATCTATCTCGACTTCCAAGTAAAGGTGTAAATCCGTGTAGCAAAGTAAGAGATGATGTTACTGATAGGGTGAGGGCTATAATCGCATCAAAGGAGGATGTCAAAGAAACACCAATTGGCAAAAAGCAACGGGTAGCAGAAGCTAAACCAGTTGGAATTGTTTGTTCCAGTAAATCGCTCATGCCTCTGGAGACACCGTCTCCAGTGTCAAAAGTCTTTGCTACTATGACACCAATGGGAAATTCTTCTTTAAACAATCAAGAAAATGCGGAGAGAAGCATTGCTCTGTTCTTTTTTGAGAATAAGCTTGATTTTGCTGTGGCCCGTTCTTCATCTTATCAACAAATGATTGATGCAGTTGGAAAATGTGGTCCTGGATTTACAGGTCCATCTGCAGAAGCTTTGAAGACTATGTGGTTGGACAGGATCAAGTCTGAGGTGAACGTACAATCAAAAGATATTGAGAAAGAGTGGGCTATGACAGGTTGTACTATAATTGCAGACACATGGACTGACAACAAATCCAAGGCTTTGATTAATTTTTTGGTTTCATCACCCTCCAGAACCTTTTTCCTTAAGTCTGTAGATACATCCTCGAATTTTAAGAACACAAAGTACCTTGCTGATATATTTGATTCTGTCATTCAGGATATTGGCCCGGAAAATGTAGTGCAGATTATCATGGATAGTAGTTTCAACTATACTGGAGTTGCGAACCATATTTTGCAGAACTATGGAACCATTTTTGTGTCTCCATGTGCTTCTCAATCTTGGAATATAATCTTGGAGGAGTTTTCTAAAGTAGATTGGGTTAACAGATGTATCTTGCAGGCACAGACCATATCTAAGTTTATTTACAACAACGCATCAATGCTTGATCTAATGAAAAAGTTCACGGGGGGACTGGAACTCATTAGGACTGGTATAACAAAATATGTGTCCAACTTCCTATCTTTGCAATCAATATTGAAGCAAAGATCAAGATTGAAGCATATGTTCAATAGTCCTGAGTACTCTACAAGTTCCCCGTATGCAAATAAGCCACAAAGCTTATCTTGTATTTCCATAGTTGAGGATAATGATTTTTGGAGGGCTGTGGAAGAAAGTGTGGCCATCTCTGAGCCTTTTCTGAAAGTGTTGAGGGAAGTATCTGGAGGGAAACCAGCAGTGGGATCTATTTATGAGCTTATGACCAGGGCAAAGGAATCAATAAGGACGTACTACATAATGGATGAGAACAAGTGTAAGATATTCTTAGATATAGTTGATAGAAACTGGAGGGGCCAACTTCATTCACCTCTACATTCAGCAGCAGCATTTTTAAACCCCAGTATTCAATATAATCCGGAAATAAAATTTCTTGGATCTATAAAAGAAGATTTCTTCAATGTTCTGGAGAAACTGCTCCCAACTCCTGATACAAGACGAGACATCACCACCCAAATTTTAACTTTTTCAAGGGCAAGTGGGATGTTTGGTTGTAAACTAGCAATGGAGGCACGAGAAACGGTTCCACCAGGTATGCAATCCATTTTCGTTTCATGTGAGTGTCTGGTTCTATGAGAGAATGTTTTCAGGCTAGTGGCTTTATAAGGGGATCATCGATAGAGAATACAATAACCTCCTAGTTTAGTGGTTGCTAAGTGAAAATTCCACTCCACTACAGTGTTTCACTTTCTAACTCTGATTATGTTACTGACAAAAGAAGAGGATCAAATAGTTAGCAGATATGGTTCTCACCTCTATGATGTATTCTTTTATTGAAAATTTCCCCTTTTATTCTTAATAATACTATGTGCAGATTCTATGCGCTCACATCCTCATTCTCACTACTTCAGCTTTGAGCTTCCTTTGGTTATCAATTAACTGAAAGAGCAATACTATTGAACAATTGGCATTCTTCCTCCTTTTAGGCCAAATTTGAGTCCAACATTTGACTTCTTGTGGAGTCGGGCCACTCAATTCTGTTACCTTATAGAAGTCAAGATGTTGGGTTGTTGGGTGTGTGTACTTACTGAGGTCAATTACTATTGTTATTATTATTATTTTTATCTCAAAGCAGCATGCCCTACTGTCTGAAAAATTTGCTTCTTGCATTCTGAACTTAATACTAATCTTTGCAGGGCTATGGTGGGAACAGTATGGCGACTCTGCACCTGTGCTGCAGCGAGTTGCCATCAGAATACTGAGCCAAGTCTGCAGCAGTTTCTCTTTTGAGAGACATTGGAGCACATTTCAGCAGATTCACTCAGAAAAGCGGAATAAGATAGATAAGGAAACACTGAATGACCTTGTCTACATCAGCTACAACCTCAAGTTAGCAAGAACAAAGTCTGTAGAAGCTGACCCTATTCAATTTGATGACATCGATATGACCTCAGAGTGGGTAGAGGAGAGTGAACACCACAGCCCACATCAATGGCTCGATCGGTTCGGTTCCGCTTTGGACGGCAGCGACTTGAATACAAGACAGTTCAGTGCTTCCATGTTTAATTCAAATGACCCTATATTTGGTTTATGATTTGAGTGAGCATCACCGTATTCATTTTTGTGTTGTGTATCACATTGTGCCTTGTAGCTGTTCTTAGATATAGGTTGTTACCCATATGTTGCAGGTTAGTATTTAGTAAATGTAGTAGGGCTTAACTTTTCCTTGCCTTCCTGTAAATGGCTAGCAATTCTACATTAGAAAGATAGTCAAATTAATCCTTTCGCTTCATACCGAGTACCTTTCGCTTTCTTACATCATGAAAATACAAGAATACATTCACATATAGTATAGATCTCATTAAATATGTTAAAACAATTGCCTTCAAAATATTATCTAAACGGACCAAATCATTAACTTTGGAGGAATATTAACTTTGTCTCCAAATTCATAAATAAATATTAGTGAAAAAAAGAATATATATATATATATTATATGCTCAATAAGTCGTAGACTTCACTCACTAAATACCGATTGTTGTTCTTTATTATAGCCATTCGGAGCCACGAGCACAGAGAAATTTATACTGAAATCAAGCACAAAGACATCCCAGTTCGAGCACGGGGATAGTACAAAACGTGAAAACAAACACAACCCTTTACTCATACCGCGTTCTTCTCTCTTTTATTTTCTTCTTCTCTTTCACCGACCAAATAATTAAAAACAGTTTAATTACTCCTTGGCCTTTGCTTGCGCTCTCTCCTACAGACGTACACAAAATCGATGGACTACGATTTCAGGAACAGAGCGAATTCATCATACTCGCTGTACGGTCCTCCGCCGTCCGCGTCATCGGGAGGTTCAGCGCCTAGCCACCATCCGATGTACGGATCGTCTCTTTATCCGAGGATCGGTCAGCAAGGCAGCGGCCACTCAATGGTCCCTCCCGTATCCCGCACTTCTTCTTACAACCCAAGCCCTTCCCCTTCCTCCTCTTCTTGTAAGTTTCCATTACGTTAATTGTTGGGTGTTGATTTTATTACTCAATCGGACGGTTGTGATTAACTTTCAATAATTTTTTTCTTTTTTTTTGTTTTACAGCAGGATTGGGGATTAGGGTTGCTTTGAAACCGGAATATCGGATCACTCCTCCGGTGTGTTCCTTGTTTATAAATTTTTAGCTTTTTTATTAGTATTCGATCATGTAATTGAAAGCCTTGCGTTTTTTTTTTTTTGGGCCGATGACTTGAAATGAATTGATGTGACTTATAATATTTGTCATATTGAATTCGAAGTGTTTCCATTAACGAGAACTTAAGCTTTTGGACTAGGAGACTTTTGATTAGATGCTCAAAAATTGTTTGAATTTCAAAAGTTTTTTTTTTTGATAGGTTGAGATTTCTGCATCACGGCATTCGTTAAGAGCAATGATTTTTATTTTTAATTTTTCCCTTGGGTGTTCTGTTATATATGAACTATGAACATGGGAATAGTTTGATATTTGCATTTGAATGAGTTTGTAGTGTAGTGAATATTGGTTGGCTTTCCTTTGATATTCTAATTTTGCAGCCTACATTGTCACCACAAGTAGGAGACATTCCGCGGAGCAATTTTCATTTTGACTTTGATTTTGAGAGAAGGGTTTTGGCTGAAGCAGAGAAAGAAAACCAAAACTGGAGCAGGCTCGGGATGGAAAATATTCCTTCTAAAAATGAACCAACTTCTTCAGTGGTATGTTTCCTTTTGTTTAGGAGTTTATTTTGCTGTTGAAGCTTGCAACATTCATGCATATATAATGTGGTGGGAGTTAGGACTTGGGAGGAGGTCTATAGATTTTTTTTTCCTATTTTCCTAAAAATTAGTTTTCATTTATTAAAGTAGAGATTAATATCAATGCAGGGTTCAGGTTCAGATCCTGTGGTAAGCAGATACATTGCATTGGGGCTTAACCGAGAAGCTGTTCACATTGCAGTTGCAAATTATGGTGATAATCCAACCAAGGTATGTTTTTGAGCTCATTGCATGCACATTTAACTATTATTGTAATTGTTATGTGCTGTGAGGATTTTGATTGCATTTTTACCAACTTCAAACATGCCATGATTGATTAAATGGCACTCATGCTATGGAATTGGCAGGACCTGCATCAATTATAGTCTTTTTTCTGCATGATTTGATAGTTATATTTATATGGTCATCTATTTCAGTGAATACCTAGTATATTGCAAACTTGTATAAGATCCAAGTCTTATCCTTTGGTTTTTCTTGTGTTCATCATTAAGTTCATTGGCGTCTTGCTATCTGTCATTACTGCATTGGGTATTATTTTGATAAAAAATTTGTTTCTGTCATGCTAGAATTCTTGTTGGAGATGATATTGGTAATTTTTAGGCTTGATGATTTGTTAGGTAGAATGTGTGTTTAACATATTCCAGATATATCTATTTTTGTGCTGGATACTAGGTTTGAAGAGCTTTCTTGTTTCCCTTCCTATATACCTCTTCACAAGTTCTAGTTGTGATCTTGTAGTGATTTCGTCCGTGTTTCTTCTTAAAATTGCCTTAAATTTTTGCTCCTTCAGGTTCGTGAATTCGCCAATGGTTACACCATCCTTCGAGAAATGGGATTTTCTTCGAATAATGTTGCCGAAGTTTTGATCATGTATGAGAATGACACAGACAAGGCATTGGCTCATCTTCTTGGTAGTTCAGCCTAACTACGAAGACTACAGTTGTACTTAGTACAGATTTTTAGACTGATGATTGTATACAGAAAATTGTGTTTTTGCTTCATCAAAGTTATACTTTGATTGTATAAATACAACCTGAGGTTTTACCACCTTCCCACTATGAGGATCAATCATTTTATGATTCCTTTAGAATGTATAGATTTGAAAGATTTAGTTTGTCAACGTCGCAGCATAAAGAAACATTTCCATTTGATATGTTCTTTTGGTTTGCACAATGGAGTGTATGTATCTTAAAACAAAATAAGCGAACGGGATCCATTTTTGTTCAATATCAGCAATGCTGTAAATGGTATGATTTCACTCTTAAAAAAATAGTATTCTTATATCACCCCGAAAGAATTATTCGGCATCATATGATACACCAAGTAGTTAAAAAAATGCTCGTGATTCTATTGAATTATGTGTGTATTAGTAGCCTTCTTCTGGGACACACTGTGGTTCCTTGTCTTTGGGTAATCAATTTCTATCGAACAGATGGGAAGCCTATAAGCAACTTCATAACAGAAATGTTTGTGTCAAGCAAACTGCAAAAATGCAAGTCAAATATGGCATCTTCCCCCAAAACTTTGTTAATATCAGGTCTATACCTGCCTCCTGGGATGTTGATGCCAAACTAAATTAAACTCCTGCGCAGATAGCTCCTGCAAAACACAGTACACATTCAATAGCTCCATGAAATACAGCTAGGTAAATTTTCATTTCGGAACTTCAGATCCTAAAACTTGGCCATTACTGTAAGAGGGGAACTTTCACCAGGCAGATATTTATGTGAAAACATGGGGATAGTAACTTTTAAAGCTAGTCTACAGTAACTTTTAAAGCTAATCTTATCTTGATCATTCCCGGGTTCATTCTTCTAGGGAAATAATAAAAGAGAGAAAAAGAAAGGAGAAGAATCAATCAGCATGAATACTTTGAAGCTTGACTACAGGTTGACCACTTGATGCATGTGTGTGTATGTGCAAAAGAGAGTGAAAGAGAGGAGAGACCTGATGACCAAGAGGAGCAGCAAAACTTTCCTTCATTTAGATATTTGACATCAAGCCCGAGAAACCAGGATCCAGCACTAACATCATCATGGGCATAGGTGCGGAGTATGGATCTGCGTACAAAATATATCAGGAGTCAATCCCGGCCCTTACACATTTACAGGCTACAAAGGTGATGGGCAGAAGAAAAAAGAATCAACCTGTTTATTGATATGAATTTAGCCAGAGCTTGTGATATGACATACATCTCACCAGATGCATGGCGGAAGTATCTGTTGGATGCAGAAACTTGTATTTAGCATATAAGGCAAACAGGCAAGGAGATCCTAAATGAAAGAGTAACGCTATGCTTACTTGCTTTGGATACTCAACTGGGATATTGAATGATGTGGCATATTACATGTCATCCATTGAATGGATTGTAAAAATAATATGTTAATAAGCAATAGTAAAATCAATTAATATCAGACACAAGGCATTAAATGATTGGTGACACATAAGTGAGTATCCCAACTAAGTATCCAAACTTAGTAAACATAGTATAATTGTAAATATAGCCATTTACCACAAATCTGTGAGCCGGACAAAATACTTTTAACTAAATACGAATTGTCTGCAGTTTCACTTACAATTTCTTATCGCCAAACTTCCACCAATCTGGTTCATACCATTTATGGCCTCTGCCAAAATCCAGCAGTTAAAAACATTAAAATAGATAACAATCAAGTTCATTTGTCTGTCTCAAAACAGAATTGTCTTTCAATTAAAGTTTTAGGCCAAACTCACGGTTCAGAGAAAACGTCGCCAGATTTCATACACCCAATATAAACACGAGGTTTGTCCAAATGAGTAGCAAGGGTAGCTCCCAAGGAATCTTAAGTGGAGAAAAGATAAAGATAAGCAGTTAAGACATACATTGACAAAGCAAAGAAACATTCAACATGAGGTCCCCTCCAAATTTTTAATTAGATTTTCAGAGTTAACATATAGCATCCCTAGAAAGAAGTGGGTAGCTGTATTCATGAAGATGCTAACCAATATTCACATATACGTCGTCATTGACTTTAGCATAATATTCCGCATCCCACTTATCCACAGCATAAGCAAAGAACAACTTAGCCTTATTTGGGAATTCTTTAGGTGCCTCCACTTGGTGATCCTATCAAAGAATATTAAAATAATCAGATAATTGAGCATATACTCTTTAGACCTTACTATGGTTGAACATTGCAAAAATTTGGAGACCTATTAAGACATACAAGAATGAAGAAGTCATTTGTCTGCTTATTTTCACTGTCAATATCCTGGTCCAAACTGTCCCCGCGATTGGCACTGTTCAAGAACATTTCATCAGTACAAAGACCTACTGCCAACCAGATTTCACCTTGACCACAGAACAATAAATTACAATGGGAATTAAGAAAATAAAGGACTAAACCTTCTTCCAATTACAAATCGAGTGATTATGCCTTTCTCGTTCTCCCATTTTTTCAAAGCTGCACCTGCAAACACAAAAATAGGTTCAATAACTCGAAAGGCAACCACAACAAAACCCAACAGAAAAGAATTCTTCTTTTCAGAACACTCCCAAATGCAACAAATAAAAAATACAACCAATCCCAATGAAAATGTTGGTGAGTGTCATCAATCATTGAACCTGAGGATCTAACCACTAGACTATTAAATACATCATGCTAGAGCAATTCTTTACAAATTCAGACATATTATGCACCAATGCTTGTTGCATCAGTCTGAAAATGCCCATGAAGTGTGAGAGTGTTAGGTAATTCTATTGAATGACAGTAAAATTATCCATTAATATTCCAGAACACACTTCCTACAAAAGCATCTAATTAGTGTCTCCACAGAGCTTGCTTTCCAGCCTGGTAAACACCTTGACACCTCCATTGCAAGCATTTTAGCAACAGTAATGAGTACTCACTTGTCTGCCCTACCTTTGGCCCCATATAACTTTATGTCTAAAAATTTTAACAGTTTGATGTAATAGTTGTCAACATTAACATATATTTAATGAGTTTGAATGTGATATAAAACTTCTCTTCCCTAAAGGAAAATTACACCTTTTAACTATATTAAATGAGCATATTTTGCAGCATGGTGCTGTGCTGGTAATCCTTAGGGTCCCCTTTAAAAACTAACTTCTACCTTAACATAATAGCCTTAAATTCCCATAAGATTAATCCTGTTCAGCCTTCGGAACTATAAATACTGGAAAAATGAACTATAATAAATACAACAATGCCATTTATGCACCAAAAAAAAAAGAAAAAAACACCTAGACAAATACAATCTAGTGCAGAGAAAAAAAGGAGGCAAGGAATAGAAAGAAAGCAATAGTTTACCAGTTCCCATCCACGCTTTACGAATTGCATCTCTATTATTTTTTCGGCCAAACCTCGTTAGTATACCTATCACAACTAGTGGCCTTTTCTTTGGATCCTTGTCATCCGTATCTGTTGAGCCCTTTGATTTAAAACCTTCCTGTCCAGCCGCAGCCAACTGCATCTCAAGCTCTAATAACTTCTTCCGTTGCTCTCTAACAAGAAATTAGTAATAAATAGAAACCCAACCAAGAATGTATAATCATTAAATTGGATTATGGGAATGTTCAACAGGAATTATATTTACCTGCATGCTATGATTTTCAGAGTATCATCCACTGATATAGCAGATTTGCCCTAAACATCAATCAACCAGTTAATAGTCATATACAATATACATCAAATAACTAGTGAAATTCAAATTTATGATTAAACACATTTATATAGGTAACTTTATAAACCAAAATCATCCAGACAATAATTTAAAAAGCAAAAAAAAAAAAAAATCGCTCACATAACCAGTGATTCTATCCAGCTCTTTAATCAAACGAACTCTGGTCTGAGCATCCTGCCACAATCTATCACCAGCCCAGATACAAAAAATCACATTTTAACCAAATTGAACGTTAAAATCTTCATTTTTTTACCAAATAAAAAATATATCACATGATAGTGAATCAAACACAATTGTCAATATACAAAATCTAAGAACACTAACCTGCCAGCTACGTAAATGGAAGCAAAAGTAGCAAACATTGAAAGCAATAGAGATGATAGCCGGGTCCTAGCAATCATGCTGGAAAGCTTGTTACTCGATCCCCTGCTTTGCATCTTTTTTTTCTTTTTATCTCTCTTTAAATCTTGTGCCCTTTTCTTTCTCTTTTCCGTATCGATGGATCAAAAAAGAGTTGATTTTTAACTTTTTTGGCCGATCGTTTTAAGAGGGTTTCTTGTAAAGGATTTGTAAATGAGATCTATTGTTTGATTTGATGGATTTTTTATGTTTGGATTTTGATAACTGATAAAAAGTGAGAGCTTTGTTGTGTTGTGTTCGGAGGAGAGTTAGTTTTTTTTGGTCACTGGATTCCAGTGCCACTTCCTCAAAATAACGAACATCTATCTAATTTTCACTTTTTTATTACCAAATAAGAAAATAAATAATATAATTTTTTTTTCTATGTTGTAAATAATGTTAAAACATAAACTAAAAGAGATCTAATTTATTAATAACTAGGAAATGGAACCGCACTTCGTGCGGCTTTAAAAAAAATTAGTATTATTTTTTTTTATTACTTTGCACTTGATGAAACTAATAAAAAATATGAATTATTTTTTTTAAAGATGACGTAGCCTTATAAAACTAATGTTATTTATGAAAGTTAATTATTTTTTTGTTAACATTAAAAATATATGTTAATATGTCTAGTTAAGTGTACACAACATTTTCATCAATAAAAATTATGTTCACACTAATCAACTCTCTATTTTTCTTGGTATTAACAGACTCCCACATCTTACAAAGTCTAACCCTTATCATCCAACTATCTTTATCATTGTTTAACTCATGAAAAAAAGAGTACTCCATGAAGCACACAATACTAAAAATTTAAATAAGTCAAAAAATTAAAATACAAGAACATTTCTAAAGAGGATGTTGGTTAAATAAAAAAAAACTCAAACATAACAAATCTTAAATGCTTAATATTTATAGAGTTTGAAGAAATCAAAAGACACTAAATAAAATGTTGCATAATTAAATATGGGATAATGACATTAAAATTAGGTCCTACTGGCATTGGTGAGGAAAGATGAAAGAACATTCCTTCCTATTTTAATTAGTTGATGTATTTTAAACCACTAAAGTTTAGTTGTTGGCTTAATAAAATAAATGAATGTTTCAAAATTTATAATTAATTTATTATTAATGGTTACATATTGTTGAATTTAAATAGAAAGAGAAAGAAGCATGTAATTTTTTGTAATCAATTAATTATTTTCTATTTTAATATTTTATAATGTAATTATTTTTTAATCTCAACCAATGGATTAAATAATAGAAAATATAAAAATATGAGAAATAATAATGCCACAAATCTTAACAACTTAATATTTATAGAGTTTGAAGAAGCCAAAAGGCACTAAACAAAAAGTTGCATAATTAAATATGAGATTATAGTATTAAAATTAAACTCTAATGACTTTGTTGAGGGAAGATTAATGAACATTCCTTCCTATATTAATTAATTGATATATTTAAGCCACTAAAGTTTAATTATTAACATAATAAAATAAATAAATATTTCAAGATTTATAATTAATTATTATTAATGGTTACATATTATTGAATTTAAATAGAAAGAGGAAGAGACATGTAATCTTTTATAATCTAATAATTATTTTTTATTTTTAATATTTTATAATGTCATTATTTTTTTAATATCAACCAATTTATTAGATAATAGAGAATACAAGAAGATGAGAAATAGTGATGCCACATCACCTTCTCTAGTCTCAACTTTATATATATATATATAGATAGATATAGATTTTTAATATTTTGTAATGTAATTATTTTTTAATCTCAACCAAAATATTAGATAATAGAGAATAAAAAAAGATGAGAAATAATGATGACACAAATCTTAAATATTTAATGTTTATGGAGTTTGAAGAAGCCAAAAGACACTAAACAAAAGATTGAATAATTAAATATGGGATTATGACATTAAAATTAGGCTCTAATGGTATTGTTGAGAGAAGATGAAGGAACCTTTCTTCCTATATTAATTAATTGATGTATTTTAAGTCACTAAAATTTAATTGTTGGCATAATAAAATAAATGAATATTTCAAGACTTATAATTAATTATTATTAATGGTTACATATTATTGAATTTAAATAGACATAGGAAAATATATGTAATCATTTATAATCTAATAATTATTTTCTATTTTAATATTTTATAATGTAATTATTTTTAATTTAAACCAATTTATTAGATAATATAGAATATGAAATAATGAGAAATGGTGATGTCACATCACCTCTTGTAGTCCCAACTTTTTATATATATAGATAGATAGATAGATAGATAGATAGATAAATAGATATATAGATTAATTCATGTATTTTATGCCACTAAAGTTTAATTGCTAGCATAATAAAATAAATAAATGTTTCAAAAGACTTATAATTAATATTATTAATGATTACATATTGTGGAATTTAAATAGAAAGAGAAAAAAATTACAAAGAATATCCACCAATATTTTAGATATTTTAGATAATAGAAAATATAAAAAGATGAGGAATGATATATATTAATAAAATTACTATTTATTAAATGAGTTAAATACAATCAAATTAATTATGAGAAGATGAAAAGCCAAATCTAAAAAATAAATTTCTATTTATTAGATAATAGAGAATATACAAAGAAGCAAAATGGTGATGCCACATCACCTCCTCAAGTCCTAGCTTTATATATATATATAGATCCTTTTAATGAGATTCGGCTATGATTTGATGAAAATTAAAAAAAAATTGATTTGTTTTGTATTTAATTATTCACAAGGACTACATTAATAATAATAATAATAATAATAATAATAATAATAATAATCTTCTTTAAGTTGTAACGTTACTGGATTTATTTTAGAAAATCAAAAAAAAAATGTGAGCGGGATCTTTAGATGGTTTGCCAACAAACCATACCTTGGTTACTCTAATTGAAAATAATAATTACCAATAAGAAACAAATGGAAATAATTAACCTACCATCCAATTCAAAAAAAGATTTTGTTGATATAGAAAGCAAAATTTGCTTTACAAACTGGATCAATTCATTAAGTGACATGGGCGCACAGCAAATGAAATTTAAAAAAAATGGGGTAATTGGCATATTGGCTAGCCATAAAACGATAACAAGTAGAAAAAATATCCACCGTCCAGTCTTTTTTTATTTTTTTAAAAATACACAATTTCTTTTTTTTTTTGCTGGAATTCACCTAAAGTTATATTTTGTTTCACTTTTTCACTTTCGTTTGGAATTTGTTAAGAAAACTAACGGAAACTTAAAAAAATGACCATTTTACCCCCCAAAACAAAAATAACAATTTCACCCTAAAGTTTACCAAAAATAATCAGATTAAATCTAAATATTTTCCCCATCGGTCAATAAAGAAATTAATTCCACAACCATCAAATCCATGTTTTTTTTAAATATGTTTGTAATTAGAATGCTAAATTATAACAGTAGTATTATAAATAGTCTAATCTCGCAAACCATCAATCGAATTTAAGATAAGCAAAGTTTTATTATTCATTGAGTTATAATCTCTAGTAGTTAAGATTTTTTTGTACTTCGTTAACATACCAATAATGATATTCATCATTAAATCTGATTATTTTTAGTATTTTTTTGGTGAAATTGTAATTTTCGTTTTGGGGGTAAAATAGTCATTTTTTAAGTTTCCGTTAGTTTTCTTAACAGATTCCAAACGGAAGTGGAAAAGTGAAACAAAATGTAACTTTAGGTGGATTCCAGTAAAAAAAAAAGAATTGTGTATTTTTAAAAAAATTAAAAAAAATGGGTGGACGATGAATATTTTCCCTAAAGAGTGTCTGGTAAATTTTTGGATACCTCCCCTGAGGTTTAGTCTTACTACACTTAAATAGAATGTATGCATATATTGACATATAGCACCCTGAACGTGTATAAGCGTTAGGGAGCTGTTTGGTTTATGAGTGAAATTATAATAATACCCTTCATTTACTGAAAATATATAAAATCAACTTATAGTAAAAGGAAACACTCTCTTGACATTGTAGCTTTCACCAAATTCTTTATATTCCACTAGAATCACAACTTCCCCCATCTCAAAATCCGCCGTCCATTTCAAAATTTTGCTATCTCTTAACAAAATCCTCGCCTATTCTACTTCAAATTTACAATATAACTTGTAGTTAAAGAGTAAAAACTTTATCATTGTAACCAATTAATTTATCCTTGAGTAATCAAACATACTAGTAATACCCAGCAATCGCCCAAATTGTAGGGGAAAAAAACATTTTTTTTATATACGATAATGCCTCGAATTAGTCAATAGCAACCGCAATAAATTCCTCTGTGAATTTAAAATTCAAGTTCCTAATAAGAAAAGCAAACAAAATGGAAAAGAAATTAAATTTAAAATCAATAATAACTTAATGAAAGTAGAAGTGTAGAACACATAGTACATACAATGAATTGATTGAGCTCTTTGTCATCAATAACCAAGCCTTGACCGGCACCTAAAGTGGAGTACTTAGAGAAGACTTGCTGCGACTGAGCAAGTTGAGTGTCAATCCTCGGCAACTGATCCACCAGCGTGGCGATCCTCAAGCAAGCCACCTGTGCCGAGAGTAGTTGCTTGTATAGCAGATGCAACAATATCTTCGCCTTATACCTTGCATTTTGCCAGTTCACAACTCTGTTGGCGCCGTTCTCAACCACCACTCCTTTGCTCTTGTTATTAGTATTGGCGTTGTTCATGTTCTCGCTATTGGTGTTCTTTAAATCGGCGAATTTGATGGCCTTGATGATGGAGTCATTGGTAGGCGCGACATTGTCGATGAAGTCACTGTGGTTCAGGTGGAGGAGAGAGGAGAACGTGCGTGAGAGCCATTAGTTTGTTTCAATTAATTTTTTTAAATGTAAAAATGATAAAATTTTGCAATTACAAAATTATCCCCATTTACCAAACGGCTCCTTAACGCTTATAGACGTCCAAGGGCGCTATATGTCAATATATGCATACATTCTATTTAAGTGTAATAAGGCTAAACTTCAGGAGAGGTATCCAAAAATTACCTGTACCGAAATATCAGCTTTAATGGTTACTATGATCATTATTGGGCTGAATCTAGGCCCAACTAATTTTCCTATGTCTCCCATACTGGGCCATTATGAGCAACCTTTCATATAAATATAGAAAGTGTAGAAGCCCATAGAAAAACAAGAAAAGGGTTACAAAGCTCCTTATAACTAATTTTAATTCAGAGATAATTTGGGATCATCTATGAATTTGTGCATATAATTGCGGTTCACAATCACATTTTATAAATTTAACAAGTTAGATTAGGTGGATAGAATTAAGAAAATACCCCTGTCATGGTTTACAATTTAATTTCATAGTAAAAGATAAGACAAAAATTATAATAGTAATAGGACACCAATAGTATATTCTATTGCTTTCTGAATGTCTGAATACAAGCATTGAACTTTTGGGACAACCTAGAGTATTTGGAGCAAGTATAAGGGACTCTCAATGAGGAATTATGACTGCAACAACTTGAAGATATCATTTTTCAATGACGTTGAATTTGTTGAAACATTTACTATTTGTGAAAGTTTAAAGATGGGCAAATTTTGATGGGGGCTTTATCCCTTAATTATTGAATCAGATTCACAAAATGTGATTACGCTAATTAACGGCAAGTTAAAGTGAGATTAGATGACTCACAAGTCACAAGTCGTCTAAATTGATTTTGTAAATGTCAAATTATTGTTTGAATTCCCCTAAGTTACATTTCATGTATCTTATATCTATATAAATAGTGTGGTATAGAGCCCACTCACTATTCATCTGAGTGGCTTTTAACTTTGTTATCTTATGATGAACAGTTTTCGAATCTGGAAGTTAAAAAATTCAGAACTATAAAATAAAATTGACAAGAAAGAGAACAAACAAATTAGTGTTGGGTGGGTTTAGAATAAATTAATTAATGAATGATTTCAGGGATTGACTTGCGTCACCGACTACAATCAGTCTTTTATATTTCCACTTCCACCACATATTTTTTTTTTTTTAATTTTTTTAATAAGATTTAGATTGTCACCATCTGATGATGTTCGCGGGTAGAGCACACGGCCAGACAAAAGATTGGATCTCAAATCTAATATGTTGATAGATTGCGTAATATGAATTATTGGATTTGATTTCTCTAACATTTTATATATATGTAAGATTATTTTTAGAGCGACAACTGTAAAGTGTTTATTGGTAAAGATTTGTAACTGTAATTTCAAAATTAACTCTTTTTAAGTCATCCAATTTTACTAACCACTATTAATTTTATGGGGTAAAAGTTCGTTTTATCCATATATTTTAAGATTAGTACTCATTTAGTCATTGTATTTTTTAAAATGTCTCAAAACATTCATACTCTTAAATTATTGACATCTTTACTGTTACTTTTATAATATTACTCTCTTACAATAATATTTCTTTTTATTAATTAAAAAAATTAAATTATCAGTTTAACCCCAAAAATAAAATAAAAACAAAAAATATATATATTAAGTTTTGTGAAAGCTTACATGTGTCCAAAAAATATTTTATTGTAAAAATAATTAAATTACCTTTTTTTTGGACGTTATTAAAAAAAATAATAAATTAACTCCTCAGCAGTGTGTTTCAAAAAAGTAACATATATTAATTTTGTTTCTATTTTAATTTTTGAGATTAAATTGATAATTATTTTTTTCTTTTTACTAGTGCCCAAAAAAATTATTGCAAGAGGGTAATATTATAAAAATTAAGCCAAAAACAACAAAAAATAAGAGGAAAGGTACTAATAATTTAATGTCGGGGATGTTTTGAGGTATTTTAAAAAATTTAGGGACTAAACGGATACTGATCTCAAAATATAATGATTAAACGAAATTTTATCATAATTTTATGTATGGAATTTGAAAAGCCTTTTGTCATTTTGTGTTGTCTTTTACACAATTACACTGATAAGGGGATGTACATTGCATGAGCAGAGTCTCAATTTTCCTCTTGCTTGTCTGTCTCTGTGCGTCGTGCTTCAAGCCGCTTAAAAGGACCTTAATATATGATTCATGAACCAACTCTATTTTGAAACACAATAACAACGACACCTTGTGATTTGGTAAATGAACAAGAGGAAAAGGCAAATAAATATTCTTTTAATGTACAATTTTAATGATTTATACTATAAACTTATTGTCACATTGTTGTTATATATATATATATATATATATATATATATAAAGAGTTTTGATATTGCATTATTTGAAATATATGTGTGTGTTGTTTTTGCTCTTTCATATAGACCTACATTCACGTAAATATTCACAATAAATTTATAAATTAATTCCGTCTTAAAAAAAAAAAAAACTCCTGGGTCCGTAACATATTAATAAAATGGAACATGCGTTGATGGTAGAACCTTACGTGTTATTGATGGGTATGCTCGGTCATAATAATTCCATTTGGAAAAAGAAGCTTCAGTACTAAGAGATAATATTATATATATATATATATATATATATATACACGACAAAATGTAAACAAGTGGCGATTTTTAAAAAAAAAAAACGTGGTCGAAGACTTGAAGTCGTCATCACTTATGAGCTTGAATTATTATTGTCTTAATTTTGTCTTTTGCATGTTTAATGCATTTGACTAATTTAAAAAAAAAAGTTTATTAAATTGTTGTGATTATTTTAATTTTTTTTTTAATTAGAGACTTTGAGTTCGCTTATGGCCTTATCCCAGTTAAAAGAAGATTATGCACATGAACTTATATATATATAAGTTTGTGTGAGAGGGCATGAATAATAAATTATTTCTTTATTTTTTTCTAATTTGTTAAATGATTGCAGATTAAATTTAATCTTATTCCAGTGTAGTAGTGCGTGTAAAATGGAAAATTTACAGCCCATAAAACTATGTGGCTATCTCCTCCGAAAACAAATTAAAAAAAAAATTAAAAAATACCCCATTGAGATAAAGAGAGTGATGTCTCCCAAGACAAGCAACAGAAGAAAGGAAAAATTATCAGCTCTCTACCTTAAAATTACTTTATTTTTAAAAATATTATAAAAAATTAAATTTGTTCAATTTTTTTTATCTTACACTTGTAATTTATATTAATTGTACCAAAAAAATAGAATTATATTTACAAAATAATCAAATAAAAATAAACATAATTACAACATGATTCTTATAATGATAATTATGTCTTTTAAATTTTATAATATTTTTATAAAATAACTTTATTAATCGATTCGATATACAGTTTGATTTGATAATTTGTGCGGCTAATACTACTCTCAGATTTAACCAATTCGATATACGGTTTGATTTTATTAATATGAAATGATTTAAAAGTACTAAAAAAATTGAATCAATTTCTCATCTTATTCGATAAATTTGTGATTTTGATAAAAATGTTCAGTCATAAGAATTTCTTTAAGGAAATTTGATAATTTTCTTGTTTAGAAAATGAGATTAAGTTTAAAATGTACATAATTATGATCAAACAAATGGATCCAAAAAGAATAAAATTATGTTTTGCAACTTCAAATAAAAATTAACAAGAAATCTTTGTCATAAAGTAAAAAGTTTCGCCTATTACAACAAATATTATGTCATGTGAAAAAAAAAGAAGATAAAGTTTTATTTTAGAGTATATGCTCGTTTAGTTCTTATAGTATAATTAAGTGTCTATTTAGTTTTTATATTTTAAACAATACTTCAAAATATCATTATCGTTAAATATGTTACATTCTTACTCTTAAATTTTCTTAGCTTTTATCATCATATGCTTGCAAAAAATATTCTTGATATTAATCAATTTATTTTTATAAAAGTTACTTTAGCAAATTAACCAATAATGATATATTGACAAATTAACCAATAAATATCAATATGGGATAACTAATATGTTTAAAAAAATAATAAAAAAATATTTTATAAAAATCAACATGATTTTAGTCTCAAAATTTTATAATATTTTTAAAATAGAAAAATTTTAAGGTGGATGGGCGACAATGCGTGTGGAAAAAGTTTGTAGCTAAGAGCATCTCTAAAATACTCTATTAATTTTATTTTTTAAATATCTATTTACTTACCTATGTGACAAAAAAGAAAGAAAAAAATATATTATTCTC
This sequence comes from Citrus australasica, assembly GCA_029618585.1. Taxonomy (NCBI): domain Eukaryota; kingdom Viridiplantae; phylum Streptophyta; class Magnoliopsida; order Sapindales; family Rutaceae; genus Citrus; species Citrus australasica. The sequence goes on along the minus strand of JARCIV010000009.1, from coordinate 28,298,789 downwards.
CAAAAGTTTTTTCAAATATAAATAAGTTAATATTTTTAATCAAATAAATATTTTTTCAAAAGAAAAATAAATAGTAATTAAAACTCTCCTCTCTCGAATAAAAAATAATAAAATATAAATTTAAGAGTGAGAAAACAACTCTGTAAAATTTAAGAGAGATAATAATTTATTATTTGAAAAATCTAAATTAGAGTATTTTTTTAGAGTATTAAATGATGTTGAATTTATTGAAGCAGTTGATATTTATGAAAGTTTAAAGATGACTAAAATTTTGACGGGGGCTTTATCCTTTAATTATTGAATCGGATTTTCACAAAATGTGATTAGGCTGATTATCGGCAAGCTAAAGTGAGATTGGATGGCTAGTGGAAGAGATTTAAGATATGTTTAAGGGTGTTGCTAATGTTGTCTTTAAACTTGTCCTTAGAATTCATAATATAGTGGCTCACAAGTTGTCTAAATTGACTTTGTAGGAGCCAAATTATTGTCTTTGGTTGCAAGAAGCTCTTGCCGAGCTTTCAACCTTGTTATCTTATGATAAACAGTATTCGAATCTGGAAATTAAAAAATTCAGAACTAGTAAATAAAATTGAAACAAAAATTAGAGTGTTGGGTGGGTTTAGAATAAATAAATTAATGAATGATTTTAGGGATTGACTTGCATCACCGACTACAATCAGTCTTTTATATTTCCACTTCCACCACATAACTTTTTTTTTTAAATTTTATTTAATAAAAATTAGAGAAAACAGTCTCAATTTTCCTGTTGCTCGTCTTTCTCTTTGCGACGTGCTTCAAGCCGCCTAAAAGAACTTTGACGATTCATGAAACCAAGTCTACTTTGAGAGTCACAATCATATATACCTGCCCCTTTGTCTTTTCATAATTAATTTCATGCTTTATTTCGTTCATATTCTCTATCACTAAAATAAAAAAAAAAAACTTAATAAATATTCTTTTAATGTATAATTTTAATGATTTATACTATAAGCTTATTGTCACATCAAAACCGGTTTTAGAGTTTTTGGAGCCTTAGACAAATTATTTTAATGAGACCTCTTTTTATTCTACAACTTAAATACTCGAAAAAGAAAATATCTTAGAGTTCGTTCCATATTTAGTTCTTGAATTTCAACAATAATTAAGATCTTAAAAGTTTTTAAAAATAGTACTTAAAAAAATAGTGAAGAAGTTATTCTTTTTTACTCCTATCAGAACCATTACAAAAATAAATAAAAAAATAAATAAGAAAATTACTATTTTAAAATATAATATCTAGAATTGTATCACATAGAAGCTGCGAAGATAAATTGATAATCATATAATGGAAATGAACTTTATATTTCAAGAAATTAACTTTTTCTTTTTTAAATGAACTAATGAATATAATAATTTTCTTTGTACATATGACATCAAGAAATTATTTCATCTATTTATTTTTTAGATTATAAGATTTTTTTAATAGAAATTAGAAAGAATACTGAAAGTCAAAGATTCTAATATTAAATAATTAAGTTTTTTTAGAAAACTGAAAATGTTAAGAATTTAATTTTTTTCTTGGAAAGATTAATAGTGAATGAATTAATGGTTAAATAATATTATTAATGAGAATATTAATTAGAGAAGATTAATTAGTGTTTTTCCAAATGGAATTATCATGTCCGAGCATATCCATCATATATATAATTGTATAAATTGGAAAATTTGGACAGACGACAAAATGTAAACAACTGGCAATTTTGTTGTTTGTTTAAACTTTAAACCTTGGTCCAAGTCGTCTTCAGCTTGAATTATTATTGTCTTAATTTTTTTCTTTTGCATGTTTAATGCATTTGACTAATTTAATAAAAAGTTTATTAAATTATTGGGATTATTTTAATCTTTTAATTAGAAGACTTTGAGTTCGTTTATGACCTATCATCCCAGTTAAAGAAGATTATTATGCACATAAATAACATGGAAATTTAATTTGTGGCGTTTTGTCGGTTTGCGTGAGAGGGCATGACCGACCAATAAATTATTTATTTATTTCTAATTTGTTAAATGATTGCAGATAGCTTATCTCCTGCGAAAACAAATAAAAAAATTAAAATACCCTACTGAGATGAAGAGAGTGATGTCCCCAAGACAAGCAATAGAAGAAATGAAAAACTATCAGCTCTCTACCTTAAAATTACTTTATTTTTCAAAATATTATAAAAATTTAAATTTGTTTAATTTTTTACCTCATCTTTGTAATTTGTACTACTCGTGTAAAAAAAAAAGAATTATCCTTATAAAATAATGAAATAAAAATAAACATAATTACAACATGATTTTTATAATGATAATTATGTCTTTTTGGTAGACTATTGATATGAGTTAGTTATAAATTTAGAGTAAAAACTTTAATAAACTTAAAATTTTATAATATTTTTAAAAATAGAATAATTTTAAGGTAGGTGGCCGATAATACGTGTGGAATAAGTTTGTAGCTAACAAAAATAGGATCATGATTCTCTTTTGATTTGATCATGTTCTGAGTAAATAATTTAATCACTAATTAGTAGTTAATAAATAAAAAATAATAAAAATTAAATCTTATCCATATATTATCATTAAAAAATATATAATTTTTTTTAAAATTCAATAAAAATCAGATAAGGTGAGGATCATACTTCACAAAAAGTAATTTTATCATGGAGAATTGTGCTGTACAGAGAATGAAGTTGCTCAAGAAGCTACCAACGGAATAATTAACACCATGATGAAGAGAAAATCCTATTTCACAAAATAATTTCGTCATGGAGAATTGTGCCGTACAGAGAATGAAGTTGCTCGAGAAGTTACCTACCGAATAATTAACACTATCAACTTCGATATTGGTTACTTTTAGCAGTAAGAATCAGAATTGAAATAAATTATATTAGTATTTGATGCGCGTATTTTGTTTTTAGAATTAAAATGAAATGGGTTTGATGCATCAACTCTGCCCTCACATGCATTTATCTCTGAAATAGGCTTCACGAGTGCTTCTGAAACAGGCTTCACGAGTACTTCTGAAACAGAACGAAAAATCCAAAACGAACACACGTCGACTCAATCAATCACAGACGTGTGCCATGACGACATCAGAAATCAGTTCCATAATCGTTTTGCCTTCCTCTTCCTCTTTCTCTCTCCCCCAACACAATTCCGCATTCGCATATTTACGTATAAAGGAATCAGCAAGCCATTGCATTGTGATTAACTCCTCTGTCTCTGCAAACAGAAACAGAGGAACCCTTTTGAGCAGAATTCATCCATTTTCGTAAAAGTTTTATAAAACAAAGATCATTTTCGAGTATCCTTTTGTGTTTTGATTTGAGAAATTAACAAAGGGAGAATTTATTTTTTCTAGTTTCATGCGATTTCCGGTGACTGGTTAGTTTTTAAAGTTCGTTGCATAATGAAAAAGACGAAAATGTTATCTTTCACGTGGTGCAGTTGTTTAATTTGTTTCGAATGCTTCCTCTGTTTTGTTCTTTCATTTAAAATCATTTACAAGCGGATGTTGCTAAAAATATTTTGATGTTTTATTATCGTATTATTAGTTTCGTCCTGGAATTGATTCATGGAGGCTTCTTTTGGGTTGAATTTGTTTGAAAATTTTACAGGAACATGTTGACGTGAGCTCCCTTCAGAGTTCGGGTTATTACTTGTTCAGAGAAAGGGAAGGAGAAGGGTCTTCGCTTGATCACATTTGAGGTGCCATCAACTTTTGATTATCTTTTTGTATATGCAATTACTTCAACTTTGTTTCACTTGCAATATATGCCATTAGTGATGCTATGCTCCATGAAAGTTCTTTTGCATTCCCTTGCCTTGCTTTTGTAATTTCACTTCTCATAATAAGGAAAAAGTTTTTGTTTTTTTATCACTCACTTGCATTCATAACTTTGTTTTTTGTGGGGACTTGGACCAACCGGTATCATCCCAGGAGGTTTTACCAGTTGAGCTAACCAGCATCACTTGCTACTTTTTGGTTCCCTATTTTTGATTTAATGCTCAAGGAAATTTCATGATAATTTGTTTTAGTTGGATGCTTGGAATTCTAATAAATATATAGTATAGTTATTTGGGCTTGTAAATGAGTATGGGTTGGTGTGCAATACAGGGCTCGAAGAGCAAGTGAAAGTGATAAAGCAAGATGGAGGATTTATGGAGAATGTTTTGTGGGGAGTCTGGGTGTTCAGACATTGGTGGAAAGCCATGCGATAATGCTTTTTTGCTCTTGAGTGATCCAAATTCATGCATCAATCATGCGTTGATCATTTGCTTTGATGTTTTGCTTTTAGCCATGCTCTTATTCAATATGATCCAGAAATCATCATCGAAGTCACTTTACATTCCTGTACGTTTTCAACGGTTTACAACGTTGCAGAAAGTGGCTGCAGTTATTAATAGCTGTCTTGGAATAGCGTATTTGTGCTTAGGCACTTGGATTTTAGAAGAGAAGCTGAGGAAAACTCACACTGCTTTGCCATTGAATTGGTGGTTATTAGTATTGTTTCAAGGTGTCACGTGGTTGCTTGTGAGTTTAATCGTAAGCCTTAGGGGAAATCATTTACCAAGAGCACCAATGCGGCTATTGTCCATTCTTAGCTTCTTATTTGCTGGAATTGTCTGTGTCCTATCCATCTTTGCAGCCATTTTAAGCAAAGATGTAACCATCAAGACAGCCTTCGATGTTCTTTCTTTCCCTGGAGCAATATTGTTGCTTTTATGTGCTTATAAGGTGTTTAAGCATGAAGAAACTGATGTGAAAATTCGTGAAAATGGCCTATATGCCCCTTTGAATGGGGAAGCCAATGGTTTAGGTAAAGATGATTCTGTTGGTCATATTACTGGATTTGCCGCTGCTGGTTTCTTCAGTAGATTGACATTTTGGTGGTTGAATCCATTGATGAAAAAGGGTAGAGAGAAGACTCTAGGGGATGAAGATATTCCGGATTTGCGCGAGGCAGAGCAAGCAGAAAGCTGCTACTTTCAATTCCTGGATCAGTTAAACAAACAAAAACGAGCAGAACCATCATCTCAACCATCAGTATTGAGGACAATACTAATATGCTACTGGAGAGATATTTTCATGTCTGGTTTGTTTGCGTTGCTAAAGGTTCTCACTCTATCTGCTGGCCCTCTGCTCCTTAATGCCTTCATTTTGGTTGCTGAGGGTAAAGCAGGCTTCAAGTACGAAGGTTATGTATTGGCCATAACACTTTTCTTTGCAAAGATCCTAGAATCCTTATCGCAAAGACAGTGGTATTTCCGAAGCAGACTTATTGGAATGAAAGTGAGGTCTTTGCTCACAGCAGCAATTTACAAGAAGCAACTGCGATTGTCCAATGCTGCTAGGTTGATGCACTCAGGGGGTGAGATAATGAATTTTGTTACAGTGGATGCTTACAGGATTGGAGAATTCCCTTTCTGGTTCCATCAAATTTGGGCAACAAGTGTCCAGCTTTGTATTGCCCTCATAATTTTGTTTCATGCAGTGGGATTGGCAACAATTGCAGCCTTGGTAGTTATAATGATTACTGTTCTATGTAATACTCCACTTGCGAAATTGCAACATAAGTTTCAAACTAAGCTGATGGTTGCACAAGATGAGAGACTTAAGGCTTGTAGTGAGGCACTTGTGAACATGAAGGTGTTGAAACTATATGCCTGGGAAACTCATTTCAAGAATGCCATTGAAATTTTGAGGAATGTGGAGTATAAATGGTTATCAGCCGTTCAGTTGCGAAAAGCATATAATGGCTTTCTCTTCTGGTCTTCACCTGTTTTGGTTTCTACCGCTACTTTTGGGGCATGCTATTTCCTCAACGTTCCTCTATATGCTAGTAACGTTTTTACTTTTGTAGCAACATTACGTCTAGTTCAGGACCCTATTAGAGTTATCCCTGATGTAATCGGAGTTTTCATTCAAGCAAATGTTGCATTTTCACGTATTGTAAATTTCCTTGAGGCACCAGAGCTGCAAAGTATGAATATCAGGCAAAAGGGGAACATAGAGAATGTGAACCATGTCATTTCCATTAAATCTGCCAGTTTTTCATGGGAAGAGAGCTCTTCAAAGCCCACTATGAGGAATATAAGTTTAGAGGTTAGACCTGGCCAAAAGGTAGCCATATGTGGAGAAGTTGGTTCTGGAAAATCAACCCTTTTAGCTGCAATTCTTGGAGAAGTACCACGTACACAGGGAACTGTAAGTTGTTCCTGTTTGTTCTCTTTCTTTTTCATATTTGTGAAATGCATGCAAAATGTTGTCTCCTTGTATGTTGTTCTGCGGATTCTATGTCTCTCATAAGTCCTGCAATTTATTAACAATTTATACTGATATAAGTTCTGGTCTGTCTTCTTCTAATTCATAGATTCAAGTGTTTGGGAAGACTGCCTATGTTTCTCAAACAGCATGGATCCAGACTGGAAGCATACGGGAGAATATTTTATTTGGGTCTCCTATGGATAGCCATCGATACCAGGAAACACTTGAGAGGTGTTCGTTGATAAAGGACCTTGAGTTGCTTCCCTACGGTGATCACACCGAAATAGGTGAAAGAGGTGTAAATTTGAGTGGTGGTCAGAAGCAGCGAATTCAACTTGCTCGTGCTCTCTATCAGGATGCTGATATATATCTATTGGACGATCCGTTTAGTGCTGTGGATGCTCATACTGCTTCAAGTTTATTTAATGTAACTACTTATCTTAATACCACATTCTCTTTTGTTAACTAGGTTTTAGTGAAAGCTAACTTAAAACTCTGCAGGATTATGTTATGGAAGCACTGTCAGGGAAGGTGGTCTTACTTGTCACACATCAAGTTGATTTTCTTCCTGCATTTGATTCTGTTTTGGTTAGTCTATTCTCAACCTCCAGCTTTTTCATTATTTTCTAATAATTTCTTTGATCCTCTTTGTTTGTATAATGTATCTATAATCACTTGAGATTGGTTTGTCTCTTGGGTTTTGTTTCTTGTTGCCACATCTTTCTGTCCGAAGAACGTCCTGTGTTATTGGTTTTGTTCTTCTGTTTTATTGTTTCCATGAGATAGATTAGTTTGGCAATGAAACTTGCAGCAAGATTATTACATGGCTTTGTTGATGTACTATTATTACAAAGAAGTGATTTCAATCAGTGTGGATCATCATAGCTCATTCCTAAACACTCAATCTTGGACCACTGTGATATTACCTTTTTTTTGGCAGCAACACTGTTTAATACTTATTTCTGTGAATTGTAGGCTTTTTTATTTTTGCATATATTTTAGATTGATCTAAATTTGCCAAACATTTTGTATAATGCATGTTAATTAGTTTTAAATACTGAAACTTATCAACACTTATTCTTTGGTTTCAAATCCAAGTAGCCTAAGAAATAGTATAGTTTTCCAGTTTTTGTTTTCTTAATACGCACCTAATTCACACATCAGAATGAACAATCTGGTGAAACCAGCCATATAAAATTATCCTCATTAGCCTTGCCCTGGTAGACATGCATAATTATTGTTAAAACTGAGAGTTCTTTTTTTGTTATTTAAACTATGTAATAGTTATTTGCATCTTAATCTTGAATCTTTTGGCAGTTAATGTCAGATGGGGAAATCCTGCGGGCAGCTCCTTATCATCAATTATTGGCCTCAAGCAAAGAATTTCAGGAACTTGTCAACGCACACAAAGAAACCGCTGGTTCTGAGAGACTTGCTGAGGTCACTCCTTCCCAGAAAAGTGGAATGCCTGCTAAGGAGATCAAGAAGGGTCATGTAGAGAAACAATTTGAAGTATCCAAAGGTGATCAGCTGATTAAACAAGAAGAAAGAGAAACAGGGGACATAGGGTTTAAGCCATACATACAATATCTGAATCAGAACAAAGGCTTTTTGTTCTTCTCCATAGCCAGCCTCTCTCACCTTACTTTTGTGATTGGTCAGATATTGCAGAACTCTTGGCTGGCTGCCAATGTAGAAAATCCTAATGTCAGCACATTACGGCTGATAGTGGTTTACTTGTTGATTGGATTTGTCTCAACACTATTTCTGATGTCTAGATCTCTCTCTAGTGTTGTTTTAGGTATTAGATCATCAAAATCTTTGTTCTCACAGCTTTTAAATTCCCTTTTCCGTGCACCTATGTCTTTTTATGACTCCACACCTCTTGGAAGGATACTTAGTCGGGTATGCATCTTGATCGTAAACTGTTTGTTTCTCTGAAAGGGATTGATAAAACTGATATTTCTGCTTCTTATTATCAAAATTTTGTCCTGATACAGGTTTCTTCTGATCTGAGTATTGTTGACCTAGATGTTCCATTCAGTTTAATCTTTGCTGTCGGGGCTACCACAAATGCTTATAGTAATCTAGGAGTACTTGCTGTTGTCACATGGCAAGTCCTATTCGTTTCCATACCAGTGATTTTCTTGGCAATTCGCTTGCAGGTAATATTATGCAAAGTTTCTGTTTTCATGTGTAAGAGGCAGTTTTCCTTCATCTTCCATGGAAAAGCTACCATTTTAGCCATGTGATGTGAATATTGTTGCATGAATACATGAACTACCAAAACTACACCTTGTGCATATTTTGGAATTTGAAGCAGGGATGGGAGGGTGTTGAACTAACGAGTAAATTTTATATTTGCTTTTCTTTCTTCGCAGAGATACTATTTTGCTACTGCAAAAGAATTGATGCGGCTTAACGGCACAACCAAGTCCTTGGTAGCAAATCATCTAGCTGAGTCTATAGCAGGAGCCATGACAATTAGGGCTTTTGAGGAGGAAGACCGGTTTTTTGCAAAGAACCTTGACCTCATTGATACCAATGCCAGTCCTTTCTTCCATAGTTTTGCAGCAAATGAGTGGTTGATCCAACGCCTAGAAACACTCAGTGCAACTGTTATATCCTCGGCAGCATTCTGCATGGTTTTGCTTCCTCCTGGAACTTTTACCCCTGGTGAGTAAATTAATTTCATTGGAGACTCATTGCTCTACTTCAGGAAATTCTTAGGAATATGCATTAGAACTTCGAATTAATTTTTTAATATACTTAACTCTTCTTATGTAGGATACAGTAATAACAATTACTTGTGTTATTTTCAGGATTTATTGGAATGGCCCTTTCTTATGGTCTTTCGTTAAACAGTTCCCTAGTAATGTCAATCCAAAACCAGTGTACTCTAGCAAATTATATCATATCTGTAGAAAGACTTAACCAATACATGCATGTACCAAGTGAAGCCCCTGAGGTAGTAGAAGACAACCGCCCCCCACCCAACTGGCCGGTTGTTGGTAAAGTGGATATCTGTGATTTGCAGGTATTTTGTTTATTTTTATTTATTTATTTTACTATTATTCTGATCTACGATGGTTACCATGCTGAGAGCAATGATTTGCAAACAGATCAGGTATAGGCCTGATTCACCACTCGTCCTTAAGGGTATCAGTTGCACATTTGAAGGAGGGCACAAAATTGGTATTGTTGGTCGAACTGGCAGTGGGAAGACTACTCTCATAGGTGCTTTATTTCGTCTAGTCGAGCCAGCCGGAGGGAAAATTTTAGTAGACGGTATTGACATTTCTAAGCTTGGACTTCACGATCTTAGGTCGCGTTTTGGAATAATACCTCAGGATCCTACACTTTTCAATGGGACCGTGAGATATAATTTGGATCCCTTGTCTCAACATACAGACCAGGAAATATGGGAGGTAAATTTCAATTGATTTTTTCCATGCGGTTGCTGGCTGGTTGGGAGATTCTTTTATCTGGTAATAGTTTCTCTGTTTGCCACTGCATTTTTATTTTTTGCTCTACAATTGTTTAGGTTCTTGCAAAGTGTCATCTTGGAGAGGCTGTCCACGAGAAAGAAAATGGCCTAGACTCCTTAGGTGAGTATTCTAACAATATGTAGATTTTGGGAATTTATTTTCCATATTGGTATTAACTGAAGTCCGGTTTTTCCAGTTGTGGAAGACGGATCAAACTGGAGCATGGGGCAAAGGCAACTGTTCTGTTTGGGCCGTGCTCTTTTGAGGAGAAGCCGCATATTGGTGCTTGACGAAGCAACTGCATCAATTGATAATGCAACTGACATGATTCTGCAGAAAACTATCCGTGCAGAATTTGCTGATTGCACTGTTATCACGGTAGCTCACAGGATTCCAACGGTGATGGATTGCACTATGGTACTTGCCATTAGTGATGGTGAGTTTCATTATTTATTAGCTTCATTGAAAATCTCTCTCTCTCTCTCTCTCTCTCTCTCTCTCTCACACACACACACGTGTGTGTGTGTGTGTGTGTGTGTATTAACAATAACTCATTTATGGATTCCTGGGTGCCTCTGCATATTTTTTCATTCTAACAAGTTCATTTCACTAATTCCATTTCTATGTTCTTCAATTAACTAAAAGAAGTGGGTAATCTGCTATGTTCAGGTAAACTAGCAGAGTATGATGAGCCAATGAAGTTAATGAAGAGGGAAGGCTCACTCTTCGGGCAGCTAGTAAGGGAATACTGGTCTCATTTGCACTCTGCAGAATCACATTGAGGCTACCGATTATTTCTTTTGTACTTCTTTAATTTCTCTTTGCTGTTAATTTTCTATTTTGCTTTAACAGCAAAGAGAAATTAAAAGTGTAAGTAGATGTATAGTATCCCTTTAGCATAGCCCGGCTAGTGAGAACAAAAAAGGAAGAGGAATGTTTTTCCCTTCATTAGGTTGAGTTTGCTGAATTGTGTGCACCCAGGCTTCCTTGTTAATTTACAGAAGCCAATGTGTTCTGTAATTGTGCCAATTTTTCATAAAAACAATTTCCACAACTTTTGTCCTCTCATTTATGATGTTAATAGCTTGATGCTTGAATTTAACACAATCGCTGCTTTATATATATATATATAAAAGATCAAGTTAAGTAAGTTAGTTTGCTTTTATTTTATCTTGTTAAACGTTACATATAAATCATCACCAAAATCATTGTCTTTATTCAACTTCTCTTTCTCTGTACATGAAGAGACAAAGAGAAAGAGAACTCTCTCTCACACTTAAGAGAGAGACAGAGGCACATGACAGGCGTTTAGTGGACGAAGATTTTGGGTTTCGTGTAGATCCTGTTTGCTTATTTATTCGTTTCCATTTTTCTGTTCGAAAAAAAGAAAACGATTTATATTATGGTGCAGCATCAAACTGTTTAGAATGCTTACTCAGTTTTGTTTCTTTAGAATAATGTGTATGAGGATCTTGCTGCAATAACTTAAAGCAGAAGTTTCTTTCTGGGTTTGAAAAAATAAAATAACCCGATGTGTTCCCTCCCACTGCACCTCTCTTTCTGTTCAGAGTTTTGTTAATGGAGGCTGGGTTGTTGGAAAAAATATTCCCCAAACTTCTACAGAAATATTTTCACTCGAAGAGCTAGCTTGCGCAAGGTTCACTGTTTGCTCAGCTAGCGAAGGAATATTGGTCTCATCTGCACCTGCAGAATCACATTGAAGCTGATAAACACTTTCCAAAGAAGATTGAAAAGCGAAAGTATAAGAGCAAGTGACAGAGCAAAAGAATTTAACAGGTTCTTTTGGTTTTTGTCGCCTTGTCTTCGCATTCTCATGACTAGAATCGCATTAAAGCCTTTCCTAGGATAGAGTTTATATATTATACTTGATTAGCATCGGTAAATTTTCAAATAAAATTTCATAAATAACAAATAAAAAAAATTAAAAAATCCTTTTTATCAGATTTTCTTATTAAACATGGTATTTAAAATGTTTTAACAATAATAAAATCCTATATGAAAAAGAAATTAAAAAATAAAATAAAACAACATTACACTGTACACTCCCCCATCAAACTTATAAAACGAGAATGGATAATGCTTACTGAGTCTGAGTTTTAGCTGACTTTATTAGCCAATTCAACTGTAATATCTCTGGCAAATTCCCATTTCTTCTTCCATGTAACAGAAACAATCAAAAACCCTAAAAGTTGAAATAATAAAAATGTTAGCAATTTCAGTTTCTAAATTTACAAATCCAGATATTATCTTATCTTCAACACCCGCCAACACGCCAAAGTTCTCTCTTTTTCCCCCTGCATGCCCTCCCATTTTCTCAAAGTTCCCATCTTGTCCTCACCCCATCACTCACTCTCACAAAAAAAGCCTAACTTTGGCTTTCTCTCGGTCATTTGAAGCTGAAGAAGAGCTGCCCTCTACTGAAGATGAGTGGCTCAAGAAACTCCCTGAAAAAAACAAGCCTTTGTACTCTCACAGCTTGCCTTGTATTGAGGCTTGGTTGAGGAGTTTAGGGTTTCATCAGAGCAGTGATGACAGAGCTGTTTGGTTAGTTGAAAAACATGATTGGCATGCTCAGCTGTCGCTTGATATGACTGATCTTTATATAAGGTAATTTTTTTTTTCTGGTTATCTGTTGTGTTTTCGTTTCTGGGATTTTTTTTAATTTATTTTGCTGATTGATGTTGAATCACGCATGTGTTTTTATTTCTACTTTGAATAAAGACATTATTTTTCGAGGTTTAGGGAATTGGTTTAGTTTTCTGATTTTGTTGTAGCTGGGTTTTTTGCTCGCGTGTATTGGTGCGATAGTTAAAATCTTACATTTGGAAATTATCATCAAATTGATAAATGATATGTTGAGAACAGCTAAGACAATTGTCGAAAGCTTCGAAATCAAAAAGCTGACAACTAGAATAAATGAAATGGTACCCAGGTAGTGGCTGATTCCGTTGCTTTGAATTACTAATTGTGTAAAGGGGCCTAATGGAAGTGGATATTGTCTGGAGAATTGATGTTGAATGGGTGAAGTTCATGTGGATGCTCATTAAGTAGTTGGGAAAATTTTCTGGAGATTCATGATTGGGCCATTTTTCATAAAGGAATTTTAATTTTGATAAGGTTGTTGAAATGAATGAGCTATGACTGAAGGTGGTATTGAGTGAGGGCATCAGAGTATCAGACAATGAAAGTTTAGTTGTATTCGACAAGTACTATTGGTTTCTCGCTTCCTCAAACTATAGTGCAAAGATACAGCCTACTTCTGATTTACAATTTATCAAACTCTTAGATTTTAGATTGCTCGAAGATAAGAGAATGCATACTTTCACAAGTCGTGCTCTGTTTCTCAGATAGGATGATTTCTCAATTCAAAATCTGCCTCAACCCTAATTTCTTATCTTTCTCAGTAGCCTTTTCTCTTTAAGTTTTGCCACTTTCAAAGGGTCTCTGTTACCGGTCTGTAGTCTATTGTACTTACGCTGATCGCTGCATATGTTTGACAAAGATGGTATTGGTTAGGCAGTCCATATCACAATTCACCCGTAAACGAAGAAATTCATATGTGATAGAATCCAGTTAATAGTGTTCAAGCTGGCTAAGAGCTAGAGATATGTTTAATCCAGAATGTTTTTTCCACAGCTCGTATACTACACAAGGACAAAGATATCTACCATTGTTCTTCTTACAATTTCTATTGGCAGTAATGAATGAACACATTATGCTAAGAATACTGTATCTTGTGATGCAGGTACTTGAAGAATGGACCTGGGAATCTGGAAAAAGATATTGAGAGGAGATTCAGCTATGCATTGAGTAGAGAAGATATTGAAAATGCCATTCTTGGAGGACCATAATTAATAACTCTATGCTTCAGCCTTCTTGTAGTCTATTTAGCTACGATTCTGAGTATAACATACTCCTTAGGGCGGCATATGCAATGCATACTGTTTATTCTACATGTTGATTACTTTATCCTCGTCCTGAACCAGAAAGAAATTTGATCAATCATTTGTTGCATAATATCTATTTAAATTATTAATGTTTTCCTCTTCAAAAAAAATTATTAATGTTTTCCATGTATCTCTATTCTTTTGAATTTATCTTAATTTTATAATTTCAGTAACTAATTAAATTTCTCGACCTCCCCTATCTTACATTATTATAAAAAGTTCATTAGTAAATCTAAGTTCTGCTTAAATACACAATACCCCCACAAGTTAATATTTGGTTTGAGCTCTCTTGAAGCTTTTAAAATTCTTTGTACCATTTGTTAGTAACTGTATACAGTTGAGATTAAATTTCCTTCATATTGTTTAATAATCACCCAATACCCATTAATAATTTCAATTTTGCGGAACAAAGACTTAAACACGCTGTCGTTTTGAGAAGGTGTGTCGGATTGTAATCTCCAAAATGTTCAGATTCACGTCATGCCGCTCATTTTCTTTCCCGCCAAAAGGCCAGCGCGCATACTCTCTCTCTCTCTCTCTCTCTCTCTTCATCAACATCTTAGCTCCAGAACGTCGTCGTTTTTGCATGCAGCGTCTCCACCTCTGCTGGCGGCCAAGTGCAACCACCACGTTTCTTCGTCAAACTCGGATCTAAACAGAAACCCACTTCAAAACTTCTCCCAATGGCGGCAGACTACACCAAAACGCAGCGTATAGTCCTCTTAATCGACCTGAATCCTCTCCTTCATCTCCAAGACCAAGAGCCATACATCATTACTCTTTTGGCCGCAGTGAAAACCCTAATCTCATTCCCGCCTCTCCGCTCCTCTCTTTTCTCTTTCAAACCCTTCTTCTCCTCCCTCTCCCCACTTCTCTCCTCGACAAAGCTCCCCTTCCCTTCCCTCTCTCTATCCTTTGACCGTCCCGATTCAACCTTCCAATCTCTCCAATCTCTACTCCTCAACCCAGCTCTAAAACACAATTTTTCCAAAGCGTCGTCGTTTCTGCCGCGGGGGTTAAATGTTGCCGCGTCCATGCGTCAGCTCGTTCACGACTACGCTTGGGACCCCGTGATTTGTTGTGATTCGATTAATGACGGTAAGATTCTCGATGGGCCTGCTTGTATAAAGTCGAGTTTAGTGGTTTTGTTTTCTCCAATTGTCGAGTCTATAAAGTTTTTGAGTGAATTCTTGGATGTTGATGTGAGTGATGAGTGTTTGACCAATGTGGGATTGTTTAAGAGTAAGTTCAGCGCGTTGTTTGAGAGTGTAAACGATGCGTATTGTAGTAAGGACATTCATTTTAGTTGGGTTAACGTTAAGTGTGATCTAGGATTGGAATTAGAGTCTAGTAGTGATGCTAGTGCCAATGACTTTGGAGAGAAAAATGGGTTTTTTGAGTGTGGGATTAGGGATATGGGTTGGGGGTTTTGCTCTAGTGATTCACTTGTTTTGGGTTCTTCTCTTGTTCATTTTGGGTTGATTTATCCGATAATCGGGGTTTCTTCATGCTTGCTTGGTAGTAATAACGATTATTGTGAAGCGACGTTGAGTCTTGATATATTAGATGTTTGTGGGAAGCCGTTAGAATGCAAGTGTTGTGAACTTAAGTTGTTCAATATAGGGAAGAATAGATTTTGGGGACTATTTGGCGATGGAATCATTAAACTTTGTGTTACAGCAGTGTATAGATATGAGGAAGCTGTAAAATTTGAGGGGATGTTAATGGATCCCATTCTTGTTCGTGAGTGTTTGGGAGAATGTATGAAAGATGAAAAGGAGAATTACAGTGACTTCTTTGTATTTAGAGTTCTTGAGATTCTGGCTGAGGAAATGGGCGAGTCTGTCAGGAGGAGAGGATCACCCATTTGGCAAATTCTGCTGAGTTTTCTTCACAGGAAAGGTTACTGGGCTTTGGTATCTTTCTTAGATAGCAATGGTGATACGCATATGGGAATCCTCTACCCTTTCACAATTTTTTCGGCTTTCTTATCTATTATATATGATGAGTCCTATACTAGTAGAAATGAATTTGGTGGAGATAACTTGTCTCCATTTGTGAAGAAAATGGACAGTGACATTTGCAAATCCAATATATCTGCTGCAGTTGGGGAAGTTAAAAGAAAAAAGAATAAAAAGGATATACATTTGTTCCAGGATCTCACATGGAATGATTTCTGTAAGGCAGCTTCTGAAAGCACTGTGATAAAATTAGAAGAAGTCTACTTTGCCAGGGAATGCAATAGCTCAAAGAAGTTGAAATTTTTTAAGTGTTGGATGAAACAGATTGAGAAATCTAGCTGTTGCAGCTTGATGATAGAGGAGAGATCCAAGCGACAGGATGATATCCCAAGAGAAACAGAAAATAGACTTGCTGAGATGTCTCAAGAAAGTGAACAGCCAATCCTTTCATCTGCTTCGGTGGGAGATGAATCTTTGACTGGTGTGTCTAGAATACAGGATAATGCTGCCCTTGATGCTAGCTCAGAAACTTCTGAAAGTTTCTTCAGCAGTCTTTCCAACAAAATACAACAAGGACTTGAAACTGAAGGAGTGAACTTGGGGACTTTGGCAGAGCGCCTTGTGAATTCATCTATCTATTGGCTGTATCAAAAGCATAAAACGGAAGGCACTACAGAGAGTCAACCTCCAGGGGTAGAAACTGATGATGCTTGTGGCGGCATAGTTGCCGTTGAACTAACAAAGCTTTTACTTAGGGAGCCGAAGGACTTGATCGCAGAGCACAAAAACAATAATCCACCCATTGTGAAGTCTAATCCATTGCCTACTGGATTTTCATCAGAAAATATAGTTAAAGAGTATCCTGTTTATAGATATTTATATTTGGATATTAATGTGTTGGTTATATTATTTATCTGTATATATGTTACTTTGGTCTTTTATTGTTGTTATAAGGAATAGCAATTTTGGCCCTGTCTTTGGCAACACTTATCCTTAATGGTGACAAGATATGAATTACAAATTTTGTTTCGCATGGAGATTTTACAGTCAGAGGCTGGAGCAAGTATTCAGGAGCCTATGAAGCAGAAATTCGTAAAGCAAATTAGCTTGCTTCTAGAGGCCATTCAGTGCCATCTGGAGGGTGGCTTCTTTGGTGATTGGAGCATTGATAATTATGTGCAAAAGATAATAAAAAGCAGGTATGTGAACTTACACGAGATCTAAAAGAATATTTTCTTCTGGAACTATTATGCTTGCACTTTGAAAAAATGGTTTCATAGGTTGAGATCAATAGAACCTGATTCATAACTACTAAGATATTGGTTTGCACCCTTTAGGCGGGTTGTTTGTGTCTTCAGCTTCTTATATGAACTACATTGACCACTACTTTAATAACCAAAACCATCCTAGAATTGCATGGAGCCTAAACATTGTTCACATTGGATATGAAGTAGAACTACTTTCAAAATGACTATCAGGGAGCTTCCTTTTATTTTTTTCATGTTAATATGCAAGTGTCCATTTATTGCTGAGACAAGGAAGACTAAGAAAATACACTAATGTTTGAATGGGCATTATTTCAGGTATAGTGACACTCTTGAAGACGTGGTTCGTAGAATCTATACCAAAATGGACTTGTTACTGTTTGCAGGTGAAGATGAAACTTCTAATCACTTATTCAATAGTGAGGATAGTAATCAATCCTGGATAGATAAGAAACAGAGAGACGAGATGGGTGAAAATAGTAGAATAAATGAATCGGACTCAATAGAAGAAGAGTCGCACTGGCTGCTGGAAAGTGATAAAGAGTGCCCTCAAGGGATTAAAAACGAGGAGCAGGCTCGCAAAGTAATGGAAGCACAGGAGAGGAGAGAAAGAGCTCGAAGATTTGCATCTTTCACAAGTTGGGTGCCAGATTTACAGAGAGTTTGGGCTCCAAAGCAGCCGAAAGCATTCAAACCAATTTCAAATTGGAAGCTGTCTAGAAAGGAGCGTAAGAGGGCAACCTATGACAAAGTATGTGAAACGCCAATGACAGGAAATAAACGCTCTTATAGTACTGATGACGAAACCTTTCAAGACTCTGGGACTCACTTGTCTGGTTCTGTTTCTAAGGCTTTGTTTCAAGATGACCAGTAGTGCAGCTTTGCCCTTATGAGTGGTATTCATGCGGGAAAACCATTCATGAAAAGAATAAAGACTGAATAAGATGAACTAACTGCCGTTCATGCGTAACTGTACATTGCAAGCTCAATTGAAGTCTTAACCAGATTGGGTTTAACACAAATCATTAGAGTTGACGCTTTTTCCTTCCCGATTCTAGCTTTTCTTTAAATTGTTTGTATAATGGCTTGAACATGAATCCATTGTATCACTGAAGTTATATCTTCTGCTCAATTCAATTCCATGTGTTTTAGAGTTTTCGTTATAATCATTTACGAAGAGAGAATTGTAATATTCGTTACTGCAGTTTTTTTTGTCTTCTAAGTATCTTTTTCATTATTTGACTTTTTAGTCTTCTAAATACCTTTTTCATTATTTGACGTGTCGCTTGGTACAGGCCTCCTTCCTCCCAACTCAATATATCTTTTTCATTAGTGTTGAATTATACTTTTGATTCATGAAAGCCGTTGTTCTTCTTTGCCGCCACTTTTCAACTACCAAACCAGTACAAGCCCTAGTTTTGTCAACCCAATACACACTTCTCTCTGGAGACGCATGTAATGATATATTGGACAAATACCCAGATATCAAAACATTGAAAAAACTGCATGCCCAGATCATTATTAACCAGCATCTGCACTCAAACCCATCAATTGGCCTCAAATTGATGAGAATGTATGGTGCATGTGGACAAATGGTGGACACACGCCACGTGTTCGATGAAATTACCAACAAGAATGTTGTTTTCTTCAATGTCTTGATTAGAAGCTATGTGAACAACTATTTATATTACGATGCCCTCCATGTTTACAAAAATATGTCTGTCCATGGATTTGACCCGGATTGCTATACATACCCTTGTGTCTTAAAAGCATGTTCTGGATCGAATAGTTTGCTGGTTGGTTTGCAAATTCATTGTTCTGTTGTGAAAGTAGGGCTTGACTATAATCTGTTTATTGGAAATGGGTTGGTTGCCATGTATGGAAAATGTGGTTGTTTGAAAGAGGCTCGGCAAGTTCTCGATGACATGCCTAGTAAAGATGTGGTTACTTGGAATTCAATGGTTGCTGGATATGCACAAAATGGGAGGTTTGATGAAGCATTGGATGTTTGCAGAGAAATGGAGTCCTTAAGAATAAAACCTGATGGTGATACTATGGCTAGCCTATTGCCGTCTGTTACTAATACATCTCCTGAAAATGTTTTGTCTATCAAGGAAGTGTTTCTGAAATTGGATAATAAGAATTTGGTTTCTTGGAATGTGATGATTGCGGTGTACGTGAACAACTCAATGCCTGCGGAAGCAGTTGATTTATATTTGCAAATGGAGGTGCATGGTGTCGAACCTAATGCAATCTCTGTTGCTAGTGTTCTTCCAGCTTGCGGGGATCTTTCAGCTTTACTGCTAGGAAGGAAGATTCATCGATATGTTGAGAGAAAGAATCTTCAGCCTAATTTGATGTTGGAGAATGCATTGGTTGACATGTATGCAAAGTGTGGAAGTCTAACAGAAGCCAGAACGGTGTTTGATCAAATGAGTTGCAGGGATGTTGTGTCATGGACTTCCATGATCTCTGCTTACGGAATGAGTGGGCAAGGTTCTGATGCTGTTGCCCTTTTTTCAAAAATGCTAATGTCAGGTCTTTGTCCAGATTCCATTGCCTTTGTTTCGGTTCTCTCAGCTTGCAGCCATGCGGGGTTGTTAGAGGAGGGGAGATACTACTTCAAGATAATGACTGAACAGTACAAGTTAGTACCTAGAATAGAACACTTTGCTTGCTTGGTTGATCTCTTGGGACGAGCAGGAAAAGTAGAGGAGGCATATGATTTAATCAAACAGATGCCAATGGAACCGAATGAAAGAATTTGGGGATCCCTGGTGGCTGCTTGTTGTATGTACTCTAACATGGACATAGGTATTCTTGCCGCTGATCACATTTTTCATTTAGCTCCTAATCAGTCAGGTTATTATGTCTTGTTATCAAACATCTATGCAAAAGCTGGAAGATGGGGGGATGTAAAAAGAGTGAGAACATTCATGAACAGCAAAGGAATCAAGAAAGTGCCCGGCGCAAGTGTCGAGATCAATGATCAAGTGCAGATCGTTGCTCTTCCATAGTGGAGATCCAAATTTTAAACAACTGGCTCAAAGTATGTTCCTTCAATTGTTTGAACTCCTGTGAGGATGAAATGCAAGATCTTTGCTCTGTGTTATGGAAATCTTCTACATCACTACTTGCAAGATAATGTTTTGCGAAAAAGTGTTAATCAAAAGAAAATTATCATCTAAGTGCCCAATTTTTCACCAATGTTCAAGTCGGTAGATTGAATGAAATGTAAAATGTATAACTAAGGCACTAACATAAATATTCAAAATAACAATAGTAATAATAATAATAAATAAATAAATAAGGCACTATAATACGTAACATTGTAACAATTCTTCCATGAACTCTGTTAACATCAATTGTAAAAATTGTGCAACTCCAGTAATTTTAGAAGTGAATTTATATATATCTTGCAAGTAAAACATCCCGCCATCATTTCGGAACTTAATTTCTTTATATCTTGCAATTAATGGCCAACACGGTCTTCAGTCAACGGTTGAATGCCCCGTATATCACGCAATTAAAGCCGGCAAAATTTGACACGATTCGATTATCCGATACGAACACAACATAAATAAATAGGTATGGGTCGTCAAATTTAACACGATTATTAAATGGGTCGGGTCTGAGTCAACACGATTTTTTTTCGTATCGGGTTAGGGTTAAAATTCTTGACCCATTTACCCGATCAATGACCCGATTATATTTTTTATTTTAAATAATTTACATATTCTTATCATTAAAACTCAAATATTAGAAATGATTTTCTTTTTTTTATTCTTTAAAAGGGTGAATATAAACCGTGGTTTTATTTATAAGATTTTAAATACATTTAGAGCTTAAATAGTGTAAATGTGTAAAAATTGATAGGCATGTATATTTTATAATATTGATATATAATATTATATATATATATATATATAAAATTAAAACTTCAATAGTGTAAATATGTAATATATTGGTAGATATGTATATTTTATAATACTGATAAATTATATATGTATGTATGTACGTATGTATATACATACGTATGTATGATAGTGTGTAAATATTTGATGTAATTTTTGTTCAATATATAGATATTAAACGGGTTATTGGGTAATCCGATTATTTTTCCGTGTCGGATTTGGGTCTCAATATTTTGACACGATTATTAAATAGGTCGGATTTGGATCGACCTAAATTTAACACGACACGAAGCTGATACGACACGAACACCACTCGATAACCCATTTTACCTGCTCTACACGCAATCCTTGTCAAAGATGTGTGGGCTTTTTTTTTTTTAATTAATTTCCCTCAATTAAACTCTATAAAAGAAAGAACCCATGTTTCAAAGATACTTGCATAATTGCAGAAATGGCCAGAAACTCTCCAGCAATAGCAACATTCCTCTCCCTGCTGGTCACTCTGTCATTGATCAAAGCCTCTCAAGGCGCCGGCGGCATCGCAATCTATTGGGGCCAAAACGGCAACGAGGGTACCCTCACTTCAACCTGTGCCACAGGCAAATATGCCTACGTCAACATAGCTTTCCTCAACAAGTTTGGCAACGGCCAGACCCCTGAAATTAACCTTGCTGGCCACTGCAACCCAGCAGCCGGTGGCTGCAGAGTCGTCAGCGACGCAATCAAGAGTTGCCAAAGCCGAGGCATCAAAGTTATGCTTTCCCTCGGAGGTGGGGTTGGTAGCTACTCTTTGGCTTCTGTAGCTGATGCCAAGAATGTAGCTGATTACTTGTGGAACAATTTCTTGGGGGGAACTTCAAGTTCAAGGCCATTAGGTGCTGCTGTGTTGGACGGTATTGATTTTGATATTGAGCAAGGCTCGACTTTGCATTGGGATGACCTTGCAAGGTTTCTATCAGCATATAGCAGCCGTGGCAAGAAAGTTTACCTAACAGCAGCTCCCCAGTGCCCATTTCCTGATAGGTTACTGGGTGCTGCTTTGAACACGGGGCTTTTTGATTATGTATGGGTTCAGTTTTACAACAACCCACCTTGTCAGTATAGTTCAGGAAATACCCAGAATCTTATAAGTTCATTTAACAGATGGGCTTCATCATTGAGAAATGGGAAGTTGTTTTTGGGGCTGCCAGCAGCTCCTGCTGCCGCAGGCAGCGGGTATATTCCACCAAATGTGTTAACTTCTCAGGTACTTCCTCAGATTAAAACGTCGCCCAAGTATGGCGGTGTCATGCTTTGGTCAAAGTTTTTTGATGATCAGAATGGGTACAGTTCCTCCATTCGAGCAAGTGTTTGAAGCAAGTCAAGCAAAACAGCCAGTTAGCTCCAAGGAATGTGCAATAATATTATAAAATGGCATGACATTGCTGTAATTGTCAATCTAGCCAATAAATAAAAATGGGCATTCACATCATTTTGTGACTCTTTCTTCTTGTTGATCTCATCATTTCACGATTTGTTTGCATAGT
Source organism: Citrus australasica (assembly GCA_029618585.1). Classification (NCBI taxonomy): domain Eukaryota; kingdom Viridiplantae; phylum Streptophyta; class Magnoliopsida; order Sapindales; family Rutaceae; genus Citrus; species Citrus australasica. Next base: position 28,276,381 of record JARCIV010000009.1, on the reverse strand, counting down.
TGACTTCCAAGTTTTTCTACCCTTACGTGAAAACTGACCCGGAAATCACTGAGTTAATTTTTATATACTTTTGACTTGCTTTTGATAATCATCCGTGGTGGAAGTATATCGTCATAAGGAGATAACGAGAAAGTAATAAATAATTTATTTTTAGCTGATCAATTCAACAGAATTAGAGTATTATTTGACCAGGTTGGAGAATTTGATAAAGAGTAGTTGGTGGATAAAAACTATTGGCAATCGTTGACACAGTCTATATATATGATTAGAAGTTTTAAGGAGAAAAATAGCTGATGAATTTTAAGAATTCAACAAGCAATTTCCCATGAAAGCCTCTTCCTTCAGGCCAAGGTTCTAAGGAATTTTCAAAATAACCCCGATGAATTTTAAGAATTTCAAAACTTTCGTATGCGAAACTTATCGGTTTCGCTTATATTTTTGCCTTGCACAAGTAGTCATGTACTGAGATATCTCCTTGTTATATAGACAATACCAACAATGTTAGATTACTCGGAAAATAACATAATTCTTTTATGAAAGTGGGTATTAACATAGTTCCACTATTGAAGCAAGTAAGTTACGATCAAAGGAAAGTGCATGGAAGCTTCGTCAAGTTCCAAGTGGGATCTAGCAATCTAGCTTTGTCAATGATATTGACTTTTCATGCTTTGGTCCTTTGGAAATTTCAAAAGATAAATGAGGGTTATTACACTGCAAAGCACCAAAAGTCTGTAATAAAATTGAGCACCAAGAGTCCAAGACTGAATCTCTCTTTTCAAAGAAAGGAAAAAAAATTAAACAAAATAGAAACTACTGACATATCAAAAATACTAAAACCGGATGTATGTGAAGATAACATAGCACTCTAAAATAACGTCTAAACGATGAGGATGGCCTGTGAGCTGATGAGGATGGCCGGTGAGCTTATAAGGTTAGGGGTAGCCGCTCTCTGTGTCTACACTTTGCGGACCTGAATATTGTGAGTGGATTGGAACCGCCAGATGGGTTGTCTGCCACTCTGAAGAAGTGCTACCTCTTCTCCTTCCTTTACCATTCCTTGTTTCTGCATATGAAGAACGTATTAGTGACACAAAATATGGTTCTAAAGAATATTATTAGTCTAAGACATATTTCATGAAAACCATGTAATCTGTTACTTAATAAATGGAGATGATGGCCAAATATGCCTCTTTTTTTTTTTTTTTGGATATGGTAAACTATCATCAGTGTTCCAAACTGCTCCTTGTATAACAGTGGCATTGCTGGTAGCAAAAGTAAAGCATATGATTTATAGCTTCTATGCACATCCACTACCCCCCAAGGGTCAAAAGTTCATATTACTAGGATTACAAAGTTGAATGCCGTCTAACAATTGCTTTCCTCAAAAAAAAAAAATTCCATGATTTGATGTCCATTGAAAGTGGCTAACTTGGTTCTGCAAAAGAATTACCCAGAGCTTGTTCCAGGTCAAGCTATGAACCAAATTATGGGCAAATAAATGCATCCCAATCACTAGTTTAATGAGATATGAAAACTCACCTGCAATAAACCTAAGGCATTGTCAAAGGTTTCTTCAGCATCATCTGAGAACTCCATGTAGATGGGGCAAACTCCTTGATACAAAGACAGCCTCTGTTGAATCCTCTTCCTGCATGACCATCAAAGTGATCCAATTAGAAAGACTTCACTTTTTGAACGTAACAGCCAGTTTTTTAAATTAGCAGTTATTTATATATTTAAGTTTTTTTTTTCCCGAAAAGATTTATATATATAAGGTTACTCAGCTAATCAGTGGTTGTACAGAATAAGAGGGTAAGATATCACTATTTCCAGTACAAGTTAGGCAGGAAAATCTATTTGTAAGTGTGCAGTTTTTGCCTACAGTATTGGTATCCAGGAACATGTAGAACTTACTCATTTGTGAAAGCAAATATAGTGCCAGAAGGTCGATAATGGCTCAGTAATATAGCCATAAAACCAGTTCTAGTGAAGACAACAATGGAAGTTCCAAGCGTGTTGGACATCATGGTCGCATGGTATGCAAACATCTCGCTCATGTGGTTCTACAGAAAACATGAAGCTTGCCGTAAGTACATGGTTGACGATCAAAATGAAAGAGGAAAAAAAAAGTGCAAAATGCAAAAGTAAACCCCATGCAGTATAGCAAAACACATGAGGTATCTGCTAGGTAACCTTGAAAGCTTGACCAAGATTTGGTGGCATTGCACCACCTGTTATGGTTGCTTCAGTCCGTAATGAGACAGTGTGCATTACTTTCACGGCTTTCAATGGGAACCTGTACAGGAGCAAAATCAATTTATTAATCCCGTATAAAATGAAAACTGCTTTTAGCTACAACAGCCACATCATTTCAAGGTCAAAATTTCGCTTTAAGGCTAGGCACTAGGCTAGAGAGATACCACTTTAAACCTGGTAACTAGAGTAAGTTCAATCAAACATGCTTTGCTAATGGTGAAGCAAATTTCTGATATGCAAAAATTGCTCTTAAATAGGAAGAGAAGTATGGGTTTTCTATGGTGGGACACACCTCTAAAAAATGCTTAACATTCTGAACAGCTTTCTATAGTTACTCTAATTTACTGTTCCTTTAGTTGGGAAAAAAAGTAACTCACTTCCCATGAGCAGTTTCTCCAGAAAGCATGACGGCGTCAGCACCCTCTCGGACAGCAATGGCAATGTCTGAGACCTCTGCTCTGGTTGGAGTTGGATGAACAATCATGCTTTCCAACATATTGGTGGCCACAATAACAGCTTTCCCCATGCTACGACAAGTCCTTATTATCTCTTCCTACATTTTCTCATAGATTTCTATGTCAGAAAATAAAATGCCTTGATAGAGGATGACATTCTAGGCATTGCTCTTATATCAGAGATGAATACTACCTGCAGAAGTGGAACCTCCTCAATAGGAAGTTCTGCACCAAGATCACCTCTTGCAACCATTGCCTAAAATAAGAAAGGCACGTAATTTTCAGCAGTTAGTACAAACCATCATATACTGCCTAAGACAAAGATGCAAGGCAAGGATTCAGGTGATCACCCCATCAGATGCTGTGATAATTGAATGCAAATTGGGTATAGAGTCTGCACTTTCAATCTTTACAATTACATGTATATCTGCGCCACAGCCTGCAGTTCAATTTGGCACAAACTCATATATGGTAAATCAAAAACACAGAATAAAGTGAATATTCTTATTTATTTCCTAGATACAAGATTTGAAACTAAGCTTACTTTTCAGATAATTCTTCAATTCATGAACTACTTGTGCATCTTTGACAAAGGAAACAGCATAGAAGTCAACTTTGTTGTCTACTCCAAATTTTATATCGTCCCAATCTTTCTCTGCAGAAACCAATAAAAACAATTATGTCCATTTGCAAAATGTACTACCACTTTACCAATTTAGACAGGAAAGGTGGATTGGGGTGGGGGTGAGAGACGGCATCATTATCTTCAAATATGAATGACATAAATGATAATTCCAGGTCCAACCAGTTATGGAAGGCAGTGTTGCGCTTTTTCCCCGAACATTCAGATGCCGCCTAGACTTAAGCTCTCCTCCATCCACCACTTCACATTTCACTGAATCTTCTGTCTTTGATCTCACCAACAATGACATCATACCACCTAGAGATCATAAATTAAGGGGTCAGTGGAGCACACAGACCATAACAAGAACTAGGTTAGTGTCAGGTAAATTATCTGACGAAAGTCCTTGCAGAACACTCTAAATTTTTCTTAATAATATAGAAGAAGAAACAACAGATCACTAAATGTACCATCAACAAGAAGCATGTCACCCACTTCTACATCGTTAACAAAGTCATCATAGTTAACACTGACACATTCAGCGGTGCCAACTCCTCTCTGTATCGTAAAAGTGAATTCCTGCCCAGGTGTTAAAGTGATTGGTTGTGGTAAGTCTCCACTCCTAACCTCCGGTCCCTGATAACAAAGAAAACTATATTTAACAAAAACTCAAATGAAAACTAAAGCATCTTCTTTACAAAACTTGAACAACAGTACTATGACACAGACACAAGTCCACGAAAATCAACCGACTAAAGTAACCCGTTGTAAGAATGATATATAGAAGTAAGAATAGAAACAAATAAAGGGAAATCTGCCTTGGTATCAAGCATGATTGCAATAACGTTGTCTTTGGATTGTGCATTATATTCTTTAACCAAATCAATAACTTTTTGATGAGAAGCGTGGTCTCCATGAGACATGTTCAAACGAGCAACATTCATTCCAGCCTCAGCCAGCTTCCATATCATTTCCCTTGTGTTGGTTGAAGGACCAATGGTGCACACAATCTTGGTCTTGCGTCTAACAGTTGGCTTGGTCCACATGCTCACTGATGTGTCACCTAATTGCTGAAGTCCCCCAAAATGCTGAAATTCCTCATCTCTCTGTTCATAACCATGTTACAAAGTCTTTAATTAATACTATCAACCATTCAACAAACAAGGGCATAAGCACCAACTCTTAACAGCTTAAAAGATAAAATGTTAGACATGTAGAGCAAACCTTCTATTGTTCAAGCTTGTTCAAGTAACTCTATTAATTTTTGCAATGAAAAGTTCAAGATTAATTCTACACCTTTTAACAACCAAGAGAAAATCATCTGTACAAACTGCAGTGACTTGATAATGACTCGAATAGTTAAAAAACGAAATTCACTTCTCATGCCAAGTCAATTTGAGAGGACAAGTTTGCATGTGTAGTATTACTCTTTCATCGAAGATTTTAGTATCAAAATCCACTTCTGTTTTCCTCCACTGTAGCAACTCAACAAACTGAGCAAATTAAACATACAGATCCTTCAAATTTTCTCCTAACATTTTCTAAACTAACAAAATGAGCATAAATTAGACTCTAATTAGTTAAATATAAGCAGTTAGCACTCCTCTTTTTTCATCTGTTCATGACAGCCTGTCACTTTATCCATTTTCACATGCATTTTTCTAAAAAAATCGTAATTCAAGAAATTCAGTGTAGACAAACAGCACAAACCTTAGGTACGTCCTCAGGAGACACAGGGACAACCTCAGGTTCGACACGTGTGCCTTTCTGAGCAGAGATTTTAGTGCTTTTACACACTCTCTTCTTCTCCTCACGTGACCGCACGGTCGAAGCGAAGCTAGAAGGCTTTAGCTTCTCGATAGCTCGCTCTTGCGCGGATCCCGAGGCAGGACACATAAACGAACTCTGAATCGATCGTGTAGCCACTACCTGAGCCATTGCTAGAGAAGAAAAGCAAGATGAAAAATGAATTGTTGAGAGAGAATGTGAACGGAGATGATGAAACAGAGAGTTCTGATTTGAGGATTTGAAGTGTGAGAGAGTGTGTAATAGTTTTAATTTTGATTCAGAGTTTGGAGAAATCGCCGCTAAATTTGGCGGACGTGTAGAGGGAGGAACAAGGTAGGCGTGAGAAAGTGAGAGAGGCGCTTTGTTCGTATCGAAGATTTTTTTTTTTTAATTTAAAACGGTTAGACTTTTTGCATTTATTCGTGCAAGGCGGGTAGATGTTTACACGACGTCGTTCCTTCCACTTTTTTTTTTCTTTATTATTTATTTCTCTAAAATTAGCAAATTCTCAGAATAGAATGTTGTTGTTAATTAATTAACACGTGTGAAAGGAAGTTTGCCGAAAAGAGTTGGCTGTTTTTCTTTTTTGAGTCAATGCCTAATATTAGGTGAACCAATTTGTTACATGGTTTCATTTTTCATCACTGTACACCCGTTTGGCAGCTGCCCCAAACGGGTCTCGTGATATTTAATATTGAGGTATCATAAAATAAAAATTAATAAATATAATTTTGATAAAAATTATAAATTTTTATTTTTTAAATAATTTTATTTTCAAACTATATTAATTAATATTTATGAAATATTTTAAATATTATAGTACTTATTAAATATTTTAATGTTGTAACTCAAAATTAAACAAGTTTTTAAAAGTATATGCCACGTTTTTTTTTTTATTTTTCCACATTTCGGTTCCACTTGAGCCAGATGTGGAATTTTGATTGTTGTTGGTGAAATCTGCAAGGCTCGATTGTACGTCATCACGTTTGTTAAGGTGTTCAAAATGTGAAATTAAGAAATGACCGTGATGTCCATTGAGACGTGAAGGATTTATTGATATATATTACGATAAATGAGTTGAGTGACGAGTGATGACAAAGGAGGTGCAACCAATTATTCGGCACCCTTAGTCCAAAAAGGCTGTAAGTCCCATCTCTCTTCCACTAAGGCCAGTCCATCATTTATGATTTCTCTAATAGGAATGCGGTTAAGTTAGATTATGATGAAACTTAAATCTGTCACAACTTGATGACTAATAAATCAAAAATAAAATCAACAAACTATTCTTAAGTTTTTTAATAACAACTTTAGAATTGGTGTAAGTTGTATCGTAATATAACTTAACAAGGTTCGTTTGATAGATAATGAATTCTAAATGTTTTAGCTCATTTTTCTAGGCCAATGGAAAATGAGCTTAAACGTGAATATACTTTATAAAATAATATGAGTAAATAGTATTATAACTCAAAAATAATTATGATAAATTTTAAAAAGCTAAATTTCTTTGATGTGTGTATTCTATATAAAAAATTTACTACCAAATAATTTATATTAAATTTTAAACCCAGAAATAACAATATTAAGTAAGTTTTATCCAGAAATCAATTTATTCCAAATTTTTTATTATAATCACAAAGTCTTTAAATGATAGGTCATTTGTTTTTATGTGTTTTTTTTTAAGTAATAACTCCTGCACCTGTTGAAATTATCTCCTTACCACTAAGGGGAGCTGCCCCAAACGCATGCTAAATCTGGAAATAAATAAATTTTCAAATCAGATTCTTCCACGCCAACGGTTGCAATTACTACTCAATACACCCGCATTAGTAGATTCCCCCACCAGGTGGACAATCTTTAGCGCGGGAAAATTCATATCCTCATTAATTTGGCGCCACCAGCCGCCCTAACCCCTTAAATTTATTTTCATTTGTCTAACCTCAAATCATCTCTCTATCTGTGGATCGGTAAACCAACTAGTACTCACTTTAAACAGAACTTCGATTCAGATAGAAAACGGCACCGTTCTCTTACAAACAAAGATGGAAACAGAAGGTTTATCGGTGATTTGCGCCGGCCTGGGTATCATCGAAGAGGACGAAAAGGGAAACCGGATTGGCTACTCCAAGGGCGAGCAGTGTTCAGGTAAATTTCGCTAAAACAAAAAATTAAATTAGATGGGTGAAAAATATGATCTAATTTAGTACATGTTTTGATTGTCCCCTAATTTTATCGACAGAGAATCTAAAGGATTTGCTGAGATTCTTGAGACGTGATGATCCTCAGAAGCGAGAAGTATTTAAGCAAGTATGTAAATGGAGCATTGTTTCTAAAGATTTGATACCAATTATTGAACACTGTCAAGATGATCGAAATTTGGTCTTGAATTCCGGTAATTGCTATTTATTTTATATATTTACTCATTTGATTTTTGAGATAAAGGGTTGAGATAATTTTATATTTTTAAATTTTCTTTTTTGGTCTTTTATTATGCAGTGAAGGTATTGGTGTTTTTAACAATGCCGATTGAGTCTTCATCCAATGATATCCCTCAACAGATTGAGTATCTTTGGGGATTAAAGTCTGCCATTACGTGCAGTGATACAATTGCGGTGATTGTATCACTTCTCGAAGGTCCACTAGAGAATTTAGAACGGTAAGGCCGAGGCATAGTTTGTGCTACTTTCATTGATTAGAATGTGAGCATGCTAATTTACAGTAGTGATATCACAGTAAATGTTAATCACAGTTAGGAATTTATCTATAGTACTGGCATCATTGCAGGAAGTTCATCATCTGGCAATATTTAACTTTGATTCATATTTTAGAAATTCATAACATATTAAAATCTATTGGATGGTCTGGAATGCAAAAGTAAAAATTGCTTGCACTTTCTACTTTTTCATGCTATTGGTTTCACATGCTTTACTTTTTGAGTTTTGATGTGACATTATTATTATTGCTGTTATTAATGAATACTGTAATGACATACAGTGAAGCATTCACGGAGGATGACTGGAAGTTGGTCCAGTTAGTTCTGACTTTATTCCGAAACATTCTTGCTGTCCAAGATATTCCGTTGCAGCAGAAGGCTGGGGGTTCTGCCATTCAATATGTATCACTGAGAGATAGATTTCTAGAACTTTTGTTTAATGAGAATGTGATGGACATTATTATTGTCATAACTCAGCAAGTTTGTGGTTCTTGTGGTTATTTTCGGCAAGACAACTTGCTTTTATTGGAAATTTTTCACTACATATTTATGGGTCAGGATCCAGAGTTGATTGCCAAAGCTCATCAAAGGGGTTCCAAGGTGGATCCATTCATCTTCTTCTTTTTTTTTCCTATCTGTTCTTTAATTTTTCCAGGATTTTTTATTTGAAATGTTCAATCTGGATTGCAAAAGAAAATTAAAAAAATTAATTCTCAGTATGAAAAATATATTATGAGGAAGATTAGGAGCTGATTGTTTCGCAGCCTAGGTTTAGTATGCTATTTACAAAACAATAAGCAAATTATCTTCTTAAATCTCTCATTTTTTTTTTAGTACGAAACTTATTTATGGATGTCATTGACTTAGTTGATTAATGATATGAGTCGGTTGGTCTCTTCTAATGACTTTTGATGTGCTAGACGGACGGAGACACCAAAGATCCTCTTGATAGTCTCAAATCCATAATAGCAGAAGAGCAAGAGAAAAGAAGGCTCTCAAGACTACACAATCTGGTTCGACACTCACAGTTTAGTGGGACATTTGCAAGGCTTACCATTGTACGAAGTTTAACCTATTGCTGGTATTAATACAGGTTCTGTTTAGAAATTTAGTAACTTTAGTATTTTCTTTTGAAAAGGATGGTTCTAAAGCTGTGTTTAAGGGGAACCCTGCTTCTGCTTCTCACAACCCCATCATTAAACCTCACAAAGGCCAAAAGGGTATGAGTAAAAAGATTATGTGGGACCAAGGAAGCTTACCTTCAACAAAGGATAATGTTTTGGAGTTGCTGTATGATTTCCTTAACCAGTTTCTATCAGGAAGTTACAATGGTATATCTTTTGGAAGTCTTTATTTTTATTCTTGCTCCCTCCTTCTCTTCCCCTTTGGTCTTAAAGCTGGTATTCATATGTAAACCAAACTGTGTGTCAGTGCTGATGCAGTCAATTCAGGAGGATATAGAAAAGGAGGTTCCTGCTATTCAGAGCGGCGACATCATTTCATTTTTCCGGGTTGCCCAGTTTTTGGTTTCATTTCAGTATCACAAAATTGCGTTCTCAAAGGTGAGGGTTATGGGTACTGATATGTCAGGCTTTTTAAATAATGTTCAAAGGTGAGGATGACTCACCATAGCTTTGCTAGCTGCTAAGGACTGACATTGTTAAATTTAGATAAAGTGATGTCTGCCTTTTATGGAGGTTAGTAGAAGTTCAAATAATGTGACCATGATCCTAAGATTTCTGCACTCAGTTCCTCTTTTTTGTTTTATTTATTTGTTATAACCTGATATTCTTGCTTCTAAATGTTTACTTGGCTTTATCATTGTAGTTAAACTTCATTTTATAACTATTGGTGTGAATTTTGTGATTAAACAGCCAGCCCTGGAAAAAGAAGCACTTGAAGCTTCCACTACTGAATTTGCTGATAGCACTTTGTTTAAAGGCAACATATGTGGACCAATCGCATCAACAATGGATGAATCTATGTTTAAGCTTGTCATTTCCAAATGGCAAGATGCTTCTGAAGACTTGAAGAAAACAAATAATTATAAGTTTATGTCAGCAGCAGGTTCTCTTATGAAGAATATGGTGATAAATACTTTCTAATTTTAAGCTTTTAAATGCATGCTTTTAATTGTTGATATTTCTTAGCCTCTCATATATGTCTTTACTTCAATGGTCTGGATATGCGTGTAAAAGTATGTAAGCAGTTCTGCATGATTCTGCTGTTCGAGGAATAGACTTGTTTCTAGAATTCAGACTGAGACCTTTGCCTACTTCTTCTAATGTCCTTTGCACTGGCTTTTCATTCCTGCAGATTCATATGTTAGATTTAGTGCTGAAGTCACTACCAGAAGATTCGAAGGAGTCACAAACAGCACGCATCCTTCTTTACAAGTTATTTTATGATCAGACTGACCAAGGGTTGACTCAGTTTCTCCTGAACCTGATCAAAATGCTTGACACTCATAAACAACCAAAAAGGTTTTCACCTTTAATCTTCATGACTAGAATTTTCCTTCTAATTCTTTTTCATTTTGACATTTTAAGTCTTGTAACATTAATTGATCAGTTAATTCAGGATTCAATTTTGCAGGACTATAATGTCTTAGAGCTTAATGCTAGTGTTTAGTGTTTCTCCTACTAGCTTAAGATTTTAAGGTCGAATACTAACTTAACACGTTATTAGAGCCAATTTTGACCAGTGGGTCATTCGTTTGGATTTTTCCATGTATGCTTGAATTTGTATTTGTAGATTCATTTTTCTCTGTGTTCTATCTCTGTTTGGAGAAAATCTTCTTTGCTTATCAGTCTTGCACATGATGGGGCTTGTTAAAGCTTAATAGCGCCCTCACCTACCTGACCAAACATAAGAGATCGGTAATCATGCTAGGAAAATGTTCCAGCTGCGTAATATCTCTTAAAACTTCTTTTTTAAAATTTATTTGTACATTGGAGCTACATCTTTGTCCTATTATCATGTCACTTATGTTTAATAATTGTGCATGACTTGGCAAGTATGCTTATCCAAGTACATGTCTTTGCCGTGCAAAAGCATGTATTTAGTGACCTGTTTATGGAAAATATTTGAGTTTTTTACCATATTAAAATGTTTTATGGTTCTATTTTTGCTATTCTTGCCAGCGATCTTGCAGATTTAGTAGAAATGATATATGTGCTCGTAAGGCTCACGGAGAATCTTCAAGCACGTGGTGCATTAAGGGTATGCTTTCTTATTTACAGAGCAGTCTTAGGTTGGAAAACTGTGCTTCAAGTTACTCACTAATCATAGTGATTTCCAAAACTCAGGATATCTCAAATTATGAGATTTTAGTAGTTGCTTAAAAGCCGCTTGAAGACTGACTAGAACTACTAAAGTTTTCATGTACTTTTGTTATATAAAAAGTGAGCTTTGACCATATGTTGACTTTATTACTGCCAAAAACCTTCTAGTCAGAGTCCAGTTATTTTAGATATATCTGTTTGCATTCTACAGAGTTAGCTTTCTCTTTATTTTCTTACAGGTAAATTTGATGTTTAACGACTTACTGTGAATTGCAGTTTAAATTTTTCTTTTTTTTTTAATCTTATGAAAATAAGCTAATTTTACAGACTTAAAGCAGTTTTAAACAAAGGCAATTACTGTGTTTCAATTTTTTCGGTGATCAGTTCTGATAATTTTTTTATATTTTACTTGGAGTTTTTTACTCTATTTTCTTGATATAAAGTGTCTTCTTCTCCTAAAGGACCTACCCTTTTGTCAGGAAATTTAAGTAAAATATTTCAGAGTTACAGTTGTGACGTTATAATTTAGACTTTGTAAGCTATCAACATTAAGTTTGTGGTTTTGAACATTGAATGTTGGTTTGTAGCAGCATATATCCTATATAATGTACAGCTAAATTAAGCAGGAAGCCATGGTCTTTCATTTTCCTTTGCAATTCTGTTGCTAAGTGAAAGTTCTATATTTATCAAATTAGAAAACCCTTTTGTGTGCATGCAACTCTCATTATTTCTTCTCTTATTTTGGTTGGAACTGTACCATGCCTTCGTTTTCTGCTGTGATGTACGCCGAAACTTTTTTTTTTTTTTAACAATTCAGGTTTCCAGAAAATCAAGGAAAGGAAGAAAAAAGGGAACAGTAAAGGGCAATAAGGAAACTGAAAATGAACTGTCTGGCAATCATGCTACCATTCACAATGAGAATTGCATCTCAAATAGTGCAGATTTAGCAAATTCATGCATACCACAAAAGGAAATTGTAACAGATGCAACTTCTGATGGGAAAGAAGACACGGGCATTCCTTTTAAGGTTGATGATCATGAAATAGCAATACAAGAGAGGGGGAATCTGGGAGGTAGTCAGTTGCAGATGGATAGCAGAAAGTCTGATCATGCTGAGAATGATCATTATTGCAGCACTGGTGATTCTTCTGGTGATGAGCAGCCTACTGCAACCAATGAAGTTGATTTTAAGGTTTCTACTTTCCTTTCAGCTTTTGCAAATGGCAGCATTATTCAAAAATTGTGCTGGTTGCTGAAGTTTTACAAGAGCAATTCCAACCGCACAAATCACTACATCATTTGCATGTTGCGGCGTATCACTGATGACCTGGAGCTCTCACCGATGCTATATCAGGTTAAAAGTTTTAAAATCCATCTTTACAAATATTGTAAAGGTATATGTATGTAATCTCACGTATGTTTTTAGGGACAAAATTTTGCAGCTATCACTCCTCACTGTATTCTATGACATCTTGGCTGAGCAGAAGTCATGCCCAAGCAAAGAGTATGAAAATATTGTTGACTTTCTCACTAGACTGGTCCGAAAAATGCTAAAAAAAATGAAGAATCAGCCCCTTCTTTTTGTGGAAATTCTCTTCTGGAAGAATAGAAGAGAGTGCCATTACATAAATGCTGAATACTTATTGCATGAGCTTGGAAATGCAAAGAAACAAAGTGGAGCTTGGGGAAATGTTTCAGAAATTGGAGACACTGGGTCATTGCAGGCCAAAGGATGGGCTCGCAGAAGCATAGCAGATGCATTGGGTGAGGATGAAGCTGATGTTGTTCTTTCTCATGAATTTGGATACCCGAAGTAAGACTATGTTAACGATGTTATTTTTCTGTTTTTCATCGTACTTTACCTTTTTGGCTTAGTAAGGGGTACTTCTCAAATATTAAGGAGATAGGCACTCTGTACAAGATAAACATTATATTCTTGTTGAGTTTGATGTTTTCTTTTCTTGATTGAGTAATTAGAAATGTTTTCTTTTCTTGATTGAGTAATTAGAAAGCAGAATCTTAATTAGTCTCAGACCAACATAAAAATACCACTTTTTTTTTCAGAAGTGGAGGAAATTTCAGTGAAGAGCAGGAAGGCATCACATCTGATTCAAACAGTGAGATTGATGGGCAAGAAAATTCTAACCAGTAAAATATTTGGGACAACCCTAATAGTACTATATTTCCTATTTGTCTAATATAATTCAGTTTAGAAACTCATTGATGTATTTGGGTGGTGCAGCAGGATGACTTCCATGAAAGAGGAATCAGAAAAGGTTTCTAAAAGAAAGAGAAGACTTGTTCTCGATGAAGAGTGGGACATGAAAATCAAGGATCTTTATGAGAAGTAAGTTTGGTTTGACACAACTATACCATAACAAGCATTTTTTTTTCCCTCAAAAGATCCTTCAAAATATATATTCAATAATATCTCAAGAATACTGGAGTAGATGATTACTGATTATATTTTATTGTAATTAGTTGATTATATAATTGTTTTTTTTTCTCTCCTAAGGCTAATTTCTGCTTTTATGGTGGCATGCACTTTCTTTGATATTCATTTCGTAGTGTCTGCACTGCATCTGTATTAATATAAATGGTTGTTTTAGATTCAAAGATGATTGGAATTGTAGCCGTCGTATTGCGGAATCTCTGGATCCTGATGGTAAAGTTTCAGCTGCCCAAGTTTCCAACAAGCTTAAGCAGCTGGGAGTCAAAGTTGCACCAAAGAGAAGGGGGCCCTACTCTGGTGAAACTTCGACTGCTGGTCCTGATCAACATGAGGAAGATCAATGTGTAATGGGTACAAAAACTTCCCTTCACAACTCAAACGACTTAGAAGGAAGTTCCCTGAGGCATCCTCAGTAAGTACTGGCAAATAATTGATTGTTACAGTTACTCTTGGACTGATTTTTCAAGAGGCTGCTCTGTTAGTGCAGGAATGAGACATCAAATTGAAACTTAAGTTATGAACTTGAAGGAACATGTTTAAGAAAGTGAAATCTTAGATAATTGATTTTCTATTCTGCTTCTCAAATAAACGGCTAATGATGTCTTTTTCTAATAGGAACAGAAGCAAAAGAGTTCATGCCTTTGACAGTGATCAGGAGGCCATGATAAAATCTCTATTTGAGCAGTGAGTATAAACTATGTTCTATAAGTAAATATTTGTGGTGTGAGTGGAATTATATCGCCAGACCTCTTGTACTACTGAAAGAGAGCTTACCAGCTTAACTAGCTAACACCTATAAAACCTCATTTGTTCATTGGTACATTCTAAAAATTGATGGTGTTAATTCACTTGTTGACACTTACACCAATACCTGCCCTGGATGGCTGCTCTAACCACCTTATTTAAGTTCTAACCTACATCAAAACGACCTCATTTGAGATAATTGGGGTTTGGCTTCTCCATATGTTAAAACAAGCCGTTAAATTACTGTTTTCTCTGTGCAGATTCAAACACCACAAGAGGTGTAGCTACATGATTGCAAATGCACTGGATGCTGGTAACAAATTCACAGCTGCGCAAGTTTCCCGTAAACTCAAGCAACTTGATCTACGTGCTGGTCCATTGAAGAAGTCTAAAACCGACATGCACTTAAGAGATGAAGAGCCTAATGATTCTGCAATAGACAAGCTACATGATTCTGATCAAGAAACGTTATTGTCATTCAGGAAAAGGTAGTTATTCAAATTGTGATAAATTGTGATAATCGAATAATAGTAAATATACGTGCATATTTTTATTGTCAAAATGTTTTAGGTATCAGCTTTCGTGTTATGTTAAACATGTAGCATCTTTGCATCAGATCTCAATGATCATAGCATCCAAGCATTCATTTTTTTTCTTTTCAATAATTGAGAAGATGCCAATATATGGGTCTGAAATTTAGTGAAATGATGGACTTCCAAGATCAGTACGGCCACTTTGATGTGTTCTTAACTTAGCTTGTGCCGGCCTCATCAGACATCCATAGCTTGGCCAAGCTTTGTCCTGTTCCACTATTTGGGATCAATTCTTTTTTTGCACGAAAGCTCTCTAGTTTCTTTTCCCATAATTGCATCTACTCTTATTCAATTTATTTCTTCTTTACATTTTATTCTATAATTTTTATTTTTAGTTACTTTATTCACTATTTTGCAGTATGTTTAAATAAATAAATTTTCATTAAACAAGATGACAAATGTTTTTACCTTCCTGATGTTCACTAATGCTATCATTTGAAAGTTATTTTTTGTGCCTTATTTTTCTTTCATCTGAACATGTTTTCATACAGTACAGTGGGGTATGGATAACAGCACAACCACCTTATAGATTTTTTTTGTTAATGGTCTAGCATCCATTTTTCTCAATTTTCTTGTCTCATAACCATATTTCAATAATCAAAACTACCTCTTTCCTCATGCTGAGGTTCTTGTTTATTATCTTTCCCAATGCGAGTATGTTTCCTAAAGTTATTTGAGATTAATTGTATGCAACTTGTCAAAGACTTGTAGATCTTCTCCTGTCCAGGACAGTTAAAGTTTATTTATCTAATTAATATTTGAATCTAGGAGCAAACATAGTGGTAGATTGTTTCACGAGGAATCACAAGTAAAGAATTTGAAACGGAGGCTGTCTGATGGTTCTGATGATGAAACCTTGAGCTCTGTTCTCAAGTGAGTCTCTCTCTCTCTTTTCTCTAGTTCATAATAGTGGAGCTTCACAATGTAACTGTAAATATTTTTATCTTACTTTATGTATTCTTTTGCACAATGTAGGTGCATTAACCATCATAATACTCCTTTTTGGTTAGGAAGAAGTTTTATTTCCATTTTTTATGATAATGAAAACATGGGTACTTAAATTCTATGCTGACTTCCACAGCTAAGAAACATTATACATCGATGTATTTTTTTTTTTATTTTGTAAATTCACTTGCATTGATTCCTCATTTTAATTGTCAATATCTAAAGAAAAGTTCTGTGTAATGTCACTGTTAGATAAGACTCTGTATATTTAAACTCTGTAAATCCTTTTTTCAGAAAAAAATGTCTTGTCCATATTTTTGGAATGTGATTATGTATTAATTGTTATCTTATGATTTTTTTGACATCAATTTGCTACTTTTTTAAGTTACTTGATTTATCATGTCAACATAGGAAGTCCAGAAAGCACCTCGCAGAGGCAGAGGATGACAGGCTCCAAACTGAAACAGTATGGAATGAGGAGTCAAATGACGACACAGCAGCTTTCATTACTAAGCATACCATGGAAAGGTAAATAATCTATCTTGATCTCTTTCTTATCACAATTATATTCTTTCAACAATCTGCACAACTTTGGAACCATCATTAATAGGAGGTTAATCTGGCCTTAATTTTCATTAGGGATGGTTGCAACCAGTCCAGTGTTGTAGATGTTGCAAGAACTGGTGAGGTTATTTCTGCTAGCCATATCAGCCTAGAAGGCACCTCAGAAGCTGAACTGATTGACAGTAAAACGTTAGGTGTTTCACATGTCAACAATGTTGAGGATGATATGGAGCATCAGCTCATGGATGATGATTTTGCAGATTCAGAGGGTGATGCAGCTGCTGGTGGATCAATGAGAAGTTCTGTAAGTCGAAGGAAGCTGAGGATGGTAATTGATCCTGAAGATGATGATTAAGATGGAAAACTTAATTTTGGAATATGCCATAATGCTCATGTCTTTCATGGCTGATGCTGCACAGAAGCCATGATGATCACGTTTTCCGCTGGTTATGAGCACAGTAGAAAGCTTAATTTTGCGTATCATATTGAAGAGATCAAAAGGATGATGTGTACTCAGCCGGAAAGGATATATATTTTAGACAAACACAGTTTCAAGCTCTAGCATGCTTGAACAGAAACCTATGATTGTGCAATCTCAGTGTTGACAGATGTACTTTTTATTTTGCATATAGAAAGAATTTCTATAATGTTTCAATGACAGATAGTAGTCTGGTTATTCTGCAATCCGAGCTTCTACTCATGATAAAAATAACTAAGTACTGATTTGAGTGCTTCCAGGCCTTTTCCTTCAATACTATGACCCCCATTATCCTCGCCGTTTCAATATTATGGTTGATTCAAATGCACGAAAATCTTTGTTTAAGTTATTTTTTTGGTACTCGAATTATTAATGGACTTCTACTTAGAAAAAAAAAAAGAAAATCTGAAAAATTAGAGTAAAATTAGAAATGACATAAAGTAAAACTACCGGCCTGTTAGAGATTATTTTTAAAATTTTAAAGTTAATTTTGATGTTTAATAAATTTTTTAAAAAAATCTTTTTATTGAAATTATCTTATTTTATAGTAGATTTTAAAAAATAAAGAAAGAGTAATTTTTTAAATCTAATTTTTAAAATCTGTTGTATTTTTAATACAATTTCACATATATCATCACTTATATTATAAAAATCCAAAATTATTCTTATTCGATTAGGAAATAAAATTATTAAATTTAAAGAGATTATTATTATTATCATCAATTATATAGAGATAACAAAATAAAAAATAAAATTAATAAAATAAAAATACTTATTTTAGTTAATCAATTATTATTTGTACACAGCAAATATAATACACACACATGCATACACGTTTGTAATTGTATAAATAAAATTTATTCAACCTTATGTCCATTGTAATCATTTACATTTTTACAGTAATTTAATAGTACAATTTATTAAATATATAAATTGGTATTGAGATGTGAAAGGAGAGGTTCAAACTTCAAACAAATTAAGAATAGTAGTAAAGCTGAAGGGATTAGATGGCATATAATAATAATGAAAGGAAAAAAAAACAATTCATTTCCGAGAAGACTTAAGACATGAATGAAGACTCTCTTGTTGTAGAAGATAAATTAGCTTCTTCGTTTCAAAGCAGCTTATATTTGGATCACAAATAATAGTCAACACACCATCTGTCATTGTTAATTAATCAGTGTTTCCACTCTTTCTGATAATCACAATGACAGTTGGAATAAGATTTCTTCAACAACTATTTCTGCTTGTGATTTTGCTTCAACTGGAGCCAAGAGTTGCTGATTCTAACAACATGATAAGGTGCACTGATGAGGAGAGGGAAGCTCTACTCACTTTCAAAGAAAGCCTGGTGGACGAATCTGGTGTTTTGTCTTCCTGGGGACCAGAAGATGAGAAAAGAGACTGCTGTAAATGGACAGGAGTTGGCTGTAGCAACAGAACCGGCCATGTAATCAAGCTTGAAATTCAACCCATCGATTTTGACTCATTTCCATTGAGAGGTACAATCAGTCCTGCTTTGCTTCAATTGCATCGTTTAACATATTTGGACCTCAGTTTAAACAATTTCAGTGGAAGTCCAATTCCTGAGTTCATTGGTTCCCTCACCAAATTGAGTTACCTTGATCTCTCTTTTGCTGAGTTTGAAGGACCAATCCCTTCTCACCTTGGAAACCTTTCAGCTCTGCAACATCTAGACCTCAGCCTCAATCATTTATTTAGTGTTGGAAACCTTGACTGGCTTTGGCATCTTTCCTCTTTAACATATCTGGACTTAGGATCCAACAATTTCAGTAGGTCAGCAGACTGGCTTCAAGTAGTCGGCAATCTTCCTTTGTTAACAACCTTGTATCTATATAGATGTCATCTTCCACCTATTGTTCCTCTCTCTCTATCGAACCTAAATTACAGCACATCTCTTCAGTTTCTTGAACTCTCCGAAAACAATCTCACTAATTCAATATACCCTTGGTTGTTCAATGCTAGTAGCAATCTTGTTCTGCTTGGCCTTGATTATAACCTTTTACGGGGTTCCATTCCAGTTGCTTTTAAACACATTGTTTCTCTTAGCTTTCTTGGTCTCGCTTCTAATGAATTCGAGGGTGGGGTTCCAGATTTTTTTGGGAACATGTGCAGCCTAACAATGTTAAACATTTCTGACAATAAACTCAGAGGACACTTCCCTGAGCTCATTCAAAATCTGTCCAGTGGCTGCACAAAGAACTCGCTGGAGATACTGTATTTTTCTTCCAATGAAATCACAGGGTCAGTTCCAGATCTTGGAGGATTTTCATCTTTGACAGAGCTGTATCTTGAAAACAACCGTTTAAACGGGTTCACAAACAACAGCATTGGCCACATGTCCAAACTTAGAACTTTGTCGCTTAATGGGAACTCACTTAGAGGTGTCATCTCTGAAGCTTTCTTTTCAAATCTTTCCAGCTTAACGACTCTGAACTTAGCTGATAACAATCTGTCATTGGAATTTAGCAATGATTGGATTCCTCCTTTTCAGTTGAATTTTATACATCTTCGCTCTTGTAAGATGGGGCCTCATTTTCCAAAATGGCTTCAGACTCAAAATCAGGTCAAAGAACTTGATATTTCTGATGCTGGAATCTCAGATACTATCCCTGACTGGTTCTGGAATCAAACCAATGAACTTTTTGTTTTGAATATCTCCAACAACCAGATCAAGGGTAAACTTCCAGATTTGTCAATGAGATTTGACACTTCTGGTTCTGGAATAGATATCAGCTCCAATCACTTTGAGGGTCCAATTCCGGCCCTTCCTACGACTGCAACCTTCCTCAATCTCTCAAAAAATAAGTTTTCAGGGACCATGTCCATCATCTGTTCTATGGACGGCAACAATTTGTTGTATCTGGATCTCTCAAGTAACTTCCTATCTGGAAGGCTTCCAGATTGCTGGATGCAATTTGATGGGCTTGGCATTCTGAATTTGGCAAACAACAATTTCTCTGGAAACATTCCAGACTCCATAGGCTTCCTACGAAATATCCTAACATTGAGTTTATACAACAATAGCTTAACTGGGGAATTGCCGTCATCTTTGAAGAACTGCTCACAACTGAGAGTTATGGATCTCGGGAGCAATGAATTATCTGGAGAGATACCGCCATGGATAGGGGAGGGCCTTTCGAAATTGGTTGTTCTCAGTATGACATCTAACAAATTCCATGGAAATATGCCTTTTCAGCTCTGTCGTCTCGCGTACATCCAAGTCTTGGATCTGTCTTTAAACCACATGTCGGGAATCATACCCAAGTGTTTCAATAATTTAACAGCAATGACCCAAGAAACAAGTTCCAATCCGACCATTTCTATGGACTATTACTTCATTGTTGGTGGTGGAACGGCAACTGCGTTTAGTAGCTATTCCGGCAGCTACTTTGACAATGTGCTGCTGACATGGAAAGGCAATAAATACCGGTACAAAAATACTTTGGGACTGGTAAAGATCCTTGACCTTTCAAATAACAAATTGGGTGGATCTTTTCCTGAGGAGATTATGGATCTGGTGGGATTAGTTGCCTTAAACCTTTCAAGAAACCATTTAACTGGACAAATCAGTCCGAAAATTGGTCAATTAAAATCATTGGATTTTCTGGATTTGTCTACAAATCTGTTTTTTGGTGGCATTCCTGCTGGCCTTTCGCAGTTAAGTGGTCTTAGTGTCATGGACTTGTCATACAACAACTTGTCGGGCAAAATTCCATTGGGAACTCAACTCCAGAGTTTCAATGCCTCGGTGTATGCTGGAAATCCTGAACTTTGCGGCCTCCCTCTTCCAAATAAGTGTCCGAATGAGAACTCAGCTTCAGGTCAAGGCAGAGATGATGCAAACACTCCAGAAAATGAAGATAAGGATGAGTTTATAACTCTTGGGTTTTACATAAGTTTGATTCTGGGTTTCTTTACTGGATTATGGGGATTCTGCAGCGCTATACTGGTGAATAGTTCATGGAGACGTAGTTATTTCAACTTCTTGACCGGTGTAAAAAATTGGGTCTACGTGACAGTGGCTGTGAAGATTGATAAATTGAAAAGACGTTTCAGGAACTAAACGGTAATTCTTTTTCACATGTCTATGCAGGTTTTACTCTGTCCTCTTGAATGTTTTTCTTTCTCAAACTAATACTTCATTTTGTTTTTCCGTTTACCTTTTTCTTGCAGTAGCAATTAAGTTTCTCTCGGATGGCATTCTCTCCTTATTGAACAGAGTTGTCGTTATAGGGTCCGAAGATATTTAAATAATATTGTATTTTCATATGGTACTTGATATTAAGTGTAAGCTTACTTTGTTTAGGGTTCTGTGTGGCACATCCTCTATATACGAGACATTTCTGTTATTGTTTCAGTAATTGATCGGAATCTAGTTATTCTGCAACCATAGCTTGTAACTTCATTAATTAGAAATTGGTATTGACTTGGGTGACAATTTTCCTCAATTCTATGTTTGATATTACTGATTGTGAGGAGGCTTGGGCCAACGTACTTAGTAATTCATGTAGACAGGTGTGCCTTTTAATATCTTAACTAGTAAAAAAGATTGGCTCTATGCAATAGCAGCTGAGAATAAACTCAAATTACAAACAAGACTTGGGTAGGTTGCTAATTAAGTGGTAGAAATATGTCTTCATGTCGGATTAAGATCCTCTCAATCTCATCTGCTTATGAGCAAAATTCACTCAAGTTAGAAACGCTATTTCTAGTTTAAATATTATAAAACGCTTTAAATTTATTATTATTAGGTTATCGCCTCCTTTTATTTGTTGTTTGTACAGTATAACTCCTGTCAATTGTCAAACCAAAATCAAAATAGACACAGTTTTTCTACGAAAAAAAGTCCATTTCAAGCTACTATTCTTTCATTTCCAATTACTCAGAATTGATTTAGATGCTTCAAGGCTTTTTCCTTCGATCTTATCTTAATATTACTGATTTCCAGCCCATTATCCTCGTTTTTTCAATACTAATGTTCACATTTTTAATTTCCTGGAGGTGGATAAAACTTTTGATTTTGCAAATAAAAATCATCATCTGTCATGCCTTGTCCTGGTAAAAAGAAGCATATCAAAGAGCTTACTTTTTCATGAGATAGGAATCCGATTAATCTGCAATGTAAGTATGTAACTTCCATTGGTTAGAAATTACAACCATATTGATTTGGGTGGCTCAAGGCTTTTGTTTCAACCTCTTAAAAATGTTAATAAATCCTGGCCATTTCCAATGAATTCTTCTATCTACGCTTAATATTAGCTCGTAATCCTGAGGATGTCCCACCTCTTCAAATCAAATGCCAATATTAGTCCTTCTTTTCAGCATACACCTACGATTCAATAAAGTAGCCTAAAGCTAAATAGATAATAGTGATGTTAATTAATATATAAACTAGAAATGATGTTGTTATGTGGGTGGCCGCTCCGTAGGATTCAAGATCAAAACAAAACGAAAGTGTGAACGGAGAGATCACTGTGCCAACATAACTAGCACCTACGAATTTAAGAAATTTGCAAAGGCCTACGAATTAAAGAGGGTGGTAAGTTGGTAGGATTCAAGGTCTTTGATACAGAAAAGCGAAGCTAGTGCTTGTGCTTTATTCTGGGCCGGGTCGCTATACTTTGAAGTTGGAGCAAGGGCGGAACAAGTCAATCTTGGTTGAGGGGGCCAAAGAATTTCAAGCCTATAAAATAGGTATTTTATGAATATATGTTTATTTTAATATAAAATATTGAGTATTAAACTATTATTTTTTTTTACAAGAGCCATGGCCCATGCCTATCTCTTAATAGATCCGCCCATGGTTGGAAGTGCTCTAATTACTTCATTAATCTATTTTATCTTAGGAAAACAAGTGATTAAAGCTAATTGATTAGACGATTTCTTTTTTTAGTCTTTTAATATTGTAATTAAAGAATATTGATTAGATATTTTTTTCTTAAGTCTTTTAATATATATTATAATTATCATCTAATCAATTAGCTTCAATTACTCATTTTTCCATAATAAAATAGATTAATAATATAATGTTGGGAAAGTGACTACTACAAGTAGCTGCAAATTAAGCGGAAACAAAATTCTTTTCCTTTTTGTGTGATTAAAATATGATGTGTACTATAAATAAATAGACAGAAAAATAAACTAACAAAATCCAAAGCAAAAACCAACCACAAGAGACACATATTTTTACGTGAAAAACGTAAAGCGGAAAAAAACTACGGGACCGTAGTCTGATATAATCTTCCACTATATTAATGAGATTACAATACAAATTCTTCTCTAGATAATACTAGAGGTTACCAACATCAAGAATCTTAATATTCTTAACTTACAGTAACAACCTAATAACTGTCTTTCTAACAAGTAGATATCTCAAATAATAGTCAAAGAGAAGATAAAATAAATATCAAGACTAGTAGATTATAGAGAGCAATGCAAGAAACTTACCCACAAATTTTTTTTTTAAAAAAAGAGAGTTAATTTTACCTTGCCATCGACCAATTAAATATTAAAAATCCTGCCTCCAAATTAAAAACCTCCACTGACTTTTCTCTCTCTCTCTCTCTCTCGCCGCTTCTCTTGCGCGCACACACACTATTAGGCAGCGGCTTCCACTTGCTTTTACAAGTCAAATTTTATTTGCCCCCTTCAAGTTTTTTTAATTACTTAATTGCCCAAATTTATTAAACTTTAGATTTTTTGGTCCCAAATGAGATGGACCCGACAAATCTCCCTCTCCAGATCATGTGAGAGGTTGAACGAGAACAAAGGTCTTGCACTCCTAGAGTCCTTGGCCCTAGAGGACTATAGAGTGCCACCAAGCCGCTTTTTACATATAGCTTTTCAATTTCTCATTGGGCAATTACTTTGTTATCATATCTGACTCATTCTCTGTTGTGTGTATCTTTTCAACCTGTAATTGTTTCTTATCAAGTACGTCTCGTATCCAATGATACATCACATCAATATGCTTGGATTTTGAATGATATGTCAAATTCTTTGTCAAGTGAATGACACTCTGATTGTCCAGTACATAATAAAGTTGTCTTACTTCACACCCAACTTTTATAGGAAATTCTGCATCCACAAGGTTTCTTTGCAACCTTCAATTATTGCAATATACTCTGCTTCAGTGGTAGATAAGACAACACATTACTGAAGTTTGGACTGCCATAAGACTGCTCTCCTTGCAAAGGTGAGCAAATATCTTGATATGGATTTTTTGGAATTAACATCTCTCGCCATATCTGCATCCGTGTACACTTGTAACACATGTTTGTCACTACCAAAACATAAACATGTCTTGGACGTACCTCTAAGATATCTGAGAATCCACTTCACTGTTGTCCAGTGTTCTTTACCCGGACTGGAGAGAAATCAGATGACTACACCAACTGGATGAGCAATATCTGATTTGTACAAACTATGGCGTATATTAAACTACCAATTGTTGAAGCATAAGGAACTCATTTCATCTCTTTTTTCTCTTTCTCACTTGTAAGAGAATGCCCAGAAGTAAGCTTGAAATGGCCTGCAAGTGGAGAATAAACTGGTTTTGCCTTACTCATGTTAAATCTTTCAAGAACTTTTTCAACATATGCTTCTTAAAATAACTATAACTTCCTAGATTTTCTATCGCGGGAACTTTTCATGCCAAGAATCTGTTTCGTCAGTCTCAAGTTCTTCACTGCAAAAGACTTGCTAAGCTCTCTCTTTAAATTGTCAATCTTACTAGCATCCTGGCCAACAATTAACATGTCATCCACATAAAGCAAAAGAGTGATGAAATCATTATCACCAAATTTCTTCACAAAAACACAATAGTCGTATATAATCTTGTTAAAATCATGATTCTCCATGAAAGAATCAAACTTCTTGTACCACTGTCTTAGTGCTTGGTTCGGCTCATACAAACTTTTCTTCACATTGCACACAAGTTCTTCTTTGCCTTTGACACTGAACCCTTCAGGTTGCTCCATGTATATTTTCTCCTCTAAGTTACCGTGCAAGAAAGTTGTCTTTACATCAAGCTGTTCAATCTCCTAATTCAAACTAGCTGCTAATCCTAGAACAACTCAGATAAAAGACATGTTCACCACAGGAGAAAGTATTTATTCAAAATCAACACATTTCTTCTTATTAAAACTATTCACAACCAATCTAGCCTTGTATTGCTGTTGTAAATTATTTTCAGTCTTCAACCTGTAAACCTATTTGTTCTTCAGTGCCCTCTTTCCTTTAGAAAGCTTTAATAAGTCATAAGTATGATTTTTATTCAAGGATTTCATCTCTTTTTATGTGGTTTTAACCAACTCACTTTTATACTGGTGAAACATGGCTTCTTCAAAACATTCTAGCTCCCCTCCATCTGTAAGCATCACATACTCATGTGGAGGATATCTAGTAGAAGGTCGTTGTTCTCCAGTAGATCTTCTCAATTATGGCTCAACTGGTGGTGCAGGTGGTTCTGGAGGTGCCTGATCAACTGGTTCTACTGGTCTATCATTATTATCCTTTCCAGTTCCCCCATGATCATTATAAACTACAAGTGGAAAAACTATTCGATCTTCAAGGAACACAACATCTCGACTTCTGATCAATTTTCTTGCCAATGGATCCCATAATCTCTACCTAAATTCTTCATGTCCATAACCTAAGAAAATGCATTCCTTGGTTTTATTATCAAGCTTTGATCTCTTATCCTTATGAATGTGAACATATGCTCTGCAATCAATCATTCTCAAGTGTTTATAAAAAACATATTTCCTAGTTCAAACTCTCTCAGGTACATCGCCATTGAATGAAGTTGAAAGAGAAAAGTTAATCGAGTCAAGTGCAGTACACATAGCCTCTACCTAGAAAGGTTTAAGAAGCTTGGCATCGAAAAGCATACACCTAACCTTTTCTTCAATTGTTCTGTTAATCATTTCTGCAACATCATTCTGCTGAAGGGTTTTTAGTACAATCGTCTCAAGTCTTATTCCATAGGATCTAAAATACTACTCAAATGATCCTCTATACTCACCACCATTATCTACCCTGACGCATTTTAATTTTTTTCATGTCAATATAAGTATGGAAGAACTTAAATATATCAAGCACATGATCTTTTAGATTTCAAAGCAAAAGCCCACACTTTTCTAGAACAGTCATCAATAAAAGTCACAAAATAAAGTGCACTTCCTATTAATCTACTTTGCATAATGCAAATATCAGTGTAAATCAAATCAAGTATTTGTGATTTCTAGATTAAGAAAAGCTTTTAAAAACTATTTTGTGTATCTTTCCAGCTAAGTAATGAATACAAGTCTTGAGGGACATACCTGCGAAGTTAGGTAGAAATTCTTTTCTGGCAAGGGTTTCTAATCCTTTCTCATTAATGTGACCAAACTTTTTATGTCATGTCTCAATGTCAGAATATTTTACAACTACATTCACATATTTTTTTCTTGATCTGGGCTTCTTACACATAGAGGATGTTTACTTTCCTCCCTTTATCTAACAGTAATGAGCCTTTTGTGAGCTTCCATTTTCCTTCACCAAATTGGTTGGTATAACCATCATCATCAAGCTTGCCTGTAGAGATCAAATTAAGGCGAATATCTGGTACATGTCTGACATCTTTAAACAACAACTTACAGTTAATGCTGGTTTTCAAGCAAATATCTTTTATGCCCACAATCTTGGATGCCCCATCGTTTTCCATCCGAATATGGCCATAATCACGATTAACATAGGATGTGAAGTAATCACGATGTGCAGTAACATGAAACGAAGCACCCGAATCAATCACCCAATCACTGGTATGACAAGTGAGATTTACTGAGCTCTCACCATAAACAATACCCAAATCACTATCAACTATGACTACAATGTTCTCTTTGTCATTTTTCTGAGCATCACTGTTTTCTTTCGCCTGTTCTCTTTTCCACAATCTACACTCCCTTTTAACGTGACTCATTTTCTGACAATGAAAGCACTTCATATTTCTCCTCTAGGATTTAGATCTTCTTTTAGGTTATCATTGTTATGCTAATGGGAATTTCTGCTTTGGCTTCTCCCCCGCCTTTCATGCTTTTTTGAAACAAGTTCATCTGACTCAAAGGGAACTGTTTTAATACTCTTTCTTCTAGATTCTTCATTCTGCAGTCTATTTGTAACCATATCCAAGGTTAATTTCTCGTTCGGCGCTGAATTATTCACTGACACTACTAATGTCTTTCAACTTTCAGGCAAATAACTAAGCAACAACAATACTTATAACCCATCATCTAAAATAATTTTTATAGTAGTCAACTGATCAACCAAGCCCTGAAACTCACTAGTGTGTTTAGTTATACTACACCTCTCCTTGTATTTCAAGTTAATTAGCCTTTTCATTAGATTGGTTTTATTAGGTGTTGTTGGTTGCTTATAAATCGTTTTTAATTTCCTCCAAAGAACATTAGCCTTGGATTCTTTCGCGACATGGTGGTATACACTCTGTTTAATCCATGATCTAATAGTACCCACGGCCGTCTGGTTTAATTGAGCCCATTTTTTATTATCTAAATTGACGGGTCTAACTTCTTCACCTTCAATTGGTTCATGTAAGTCTTTCATATATAACAAATCTTCCATACTAGACTTCCAAATACCATAATTCCATTATTTTAATTTAATCATGCATGTCGAGGATTCCTCTATCTCAACCACACAAGTAATAAAAAACAAAACTTGAAGCTTTGATACCACTCTGTTGGGAAAATGACTACTACAAGCAACTGCAAATTAAGCAGAAACAAAATTATTTCCCTCTTTGTGTGATTAAAATAGGATGTGTATCACAAATAAATAGGCAGAAAAATAAACCAACAAAATTCAAAGCAAAAACCAACTATAAGAGATAGATTTTTACGTGAAAAACTCAAAGTGGGAAAAAAACCACGGATCCTAGTATGATATAATCTTCCACTATATTAATGGGATTACAACACAAATTCTTTTCTAAATAACTAATATAACATCAAGAATCTTAATATTTTTAGTTTACAATAATAGCCTAATAAGGCTCATTCATGATCGTTTTCATTTTATTTTATATATTTTTAGGTTAATATGATTAAATTAAGTTTGAAAATTAAAAAAAATATATTAGTTATTTGGGGATCGGGGACCTTGAGGGATCCCTTATTATTATTCAAGAAGGGGACAAGGATCCCCTTAAGCAATTCTGATGGGGTCAGGAAGGGGATGGGGACAAATGTAGAACATTGGAGATGGATACGAGAATGTTGGTCCCCTCCCCCTTCTCTCCCTATTGTCATCCCTAAAATAAATGAATAAGACAACAAAACAAAAGTCATGTCATGTGAGTAGCAAAAAGCAAAATTAAGTCACAAACTTTTATCTTATAACCAATAATAAGGTAATCTCAGCTATACGTTGCCTAAGGGCTTAGGTAATGCAATTTATTATAAGTACGTTCAACGTAACATACAATCTAGAAAATCTTATCCGCTTAAAGTATTAAAGTCTAATCCAACAACTAATGTTTAATTTGTCCAAAAGTTGTAACGGATAGGAAACTAGTTGAATAGATTTGCCCATTTGACAATCTTCTATACTTCTCGACTAACCTTTTCTTGCTTCTTCATTACCTTCTGCAGTATCTTTTCTTGCTCTTTAGCAAAAAAAAAGAAGTACTCAAATC
The DNA here is from genome assembly GCA_029618585.1 of Citrus australasica. Taxonomy (NCBI): domain Eukaryota; kingdom Viridiplantae; phylum Streptophyta; class Magnoliopsida; order Sapindales; family Rutaceae; genus Citrus; species Citrus australasica. The sequence continues at coordinate 28,247,774 of JARCIV010000009.1, read as the reverse complement.
CAACAAGAACTTATCATTTTTTATACCCTAATCAAGATCATCGCTAAGAAATGGACTTTTCTTGCTCTTTTTCTTTGAAGCACTTTTGGGGGAACACTAAAAACAGCCTTTTCTCTGTGGTGGAGACAGCGAAGAAGAAGGTGAATCCATCCATGAACTTGGAGAACTGAACGGCGACGAAAATGACTTGGATTTCGACTTCAGCTTTGATTTTGAGGAAATAGTGATGACAACATAAGAAAAAGCAGACCCATATATGGAATTTTCTTTAGAATCAATTTTTCAATCTGGGTTCTATTTGGACTCCAAGAAAATGGCCAAGGGAGGAGAAGAATCACAACTAGAAACTGATTTTACAGTCTCCAAGCCGGGTTTCCCATCTGGGTTTTGTTTGGAATCGAATAAAATCTCTATCTTTGAAGTTGGATTTGAATGATGATGACATGTGTGTGTTTTTCAATGTGATGATGATGATTATCATTGATGTGGGTTTTGGGTTTAGTAGTAGCAGGGAAATATTTGAGCTTGCGAAATCAGGATTCTAATTCAATAGGAATGACTAAGTCGTCAGTGAAACCAAAACAATTGATAACAGAGACAACCAGTTGTAGAAGGTGTCCATGCATCGACTTTTTTTAGTGATCGGTCTCCAAGCACTTAAATTAGCTCCATTTTATTTTTGTTATGTTTACCTAGCATATACTTATTGGCCAACTCATCATATCACTAACAGTATCTTATGTTAAACGTAATTTAGAGAGATCCTTTATTATAATTCTTTTTGTTTGATTGCACACCTTTTCCTATTGCTCCATTCATCAATGGGAACAGGTGCTAGCTTGAATAATTTTACTCGAACAATTTTATACATATACGTTTACTCACAGAGTTAGCAAAGGCAAGAAAAAAAATGTACGAAATTATTAAAACGAAAAATATTGAATTACAAAACAGAAATTTTATGCAACTTTTGTGCAAATTTCATTATTGTTTTGACGGGTAATTTTTACTTTCCTCCCTTGAGTTTTGGATTTTTTGCACTTAGATGGCAAAGATCCGTTTATTAGTGAAAACCCCCCTACCGTCAGTTAATTTTTGTGGTTGACTGTTAGTGAAAGTTAAAAATTCTAAAATGCCCCTGGTTGGATTTGTACACATCTGAAACATTTGGCGCCAAGTTTATAACAACCATAATATTACTATTATACCCTTAAATATGGGTTATTTACAATTGAATTCAATAAACAAAAAGACAATTGTAACCCTAACAATAAATCATATAAACCAAAATACTACTTCAACATCATAATACACCACGCTGCAATACCATAAAACAACATAAATAAATGATACATATATTAAAGAAAAAGCTAAAATGTAATAAATACCAAATGCAAACAATATGTGACTATAATACCAATGTGCAAATCAGCATAAAACTAGTGAGAAGATAATCCATTAATTACATTACAACATTAAATAATATTCAAGGGTGTTTAGTATTGTTTCTCAAAGTTAGTTTTCTATTTTCAACAAACAATCATGGAAAAAAATGATTTCCGAAACAAACATTTTATAAATGACTAAATGCATCTGGATAAGTTTTTTTTTCTCGTATTTCTAAATAAAAGTTGAAAATGTCTTTAACAGTTTCTGGACTTATAATGTTGTTTGATAACATATGCTATGATAAGAGTATTATTACTTTAAAGTAAATAAATTTACTCCACAGTTCTACAAATCTCATCAAAACCATGTCAATTAACAAGAAATCAAGCACCCACTCGACATTTTCCATTTAGAGTAGTATCAAAACGCTCCAAATTAGGCCAAAAAAAAAATTGTAAGAGACTAACCTTTTATTGGCTTCAACAAAGTGATTTGAAATCCTGGAGCATTGGCGAAATTCAGAGCGATATATAATGCAGGTCTTGTGTTTCTTATTCACTTTACACAAGTAATGGATACAACTCTACAACAAAGAAGATTTTTTTACCTTCTAAACAGAGCTCTTAACCGTGCTTGTCAAAAGAGAAAATGACACAACCGTGCTTCACGAAAGAGAAAAGGCCACTTTGAATTATTTTATAAATTTTGCTTTATAAATTAAGACACAATTTTTTAAATTGATTTGACAACTCACGGGCTCATGTCAACCAAAAAATGTAAAACTTTTGCTTGTTAAATGAAATTACCAAAGTGCCCACAACTAACTACCAGAGAGCTAACGTTTGCAATTTGTAGGGGAAATTTTACTAATAAATAGATCTTCGCCATCTAAGTATAAAAAACCTAAAACTCAAGGGAGTAAATTAAAAATTACCCTTATTTTGACTATCCCAACGGAGCCATGCATCCTCTTTTAAATGACTCAACCAAATTGTCCAATGCAACACGAGATGACCCACCATCCCTCATCGCTGCTGCAGCTGCTTCTTTCATTTCAATCACACGTTCCTTAACAGCTCTGCCTTTCTCCGAGTCCATCAACTCACTAACTCGCTGCTCCAACTCGGCTGCACTCACCAACCTTTCTTCTTCTTCTGACCGAGTCACCGCCAAACCTACCTTCATTTCCTCCACCACGACCGCTTTAATCATCTTTTGCTCCGCATACAGAGGCCAAGCCAACATTGGCACCCCGACACAAACACCTTCAAGCACCGAGTTCCACCCGCAGTGAGTCACAAACCCGCCAACTGACTCATGATTCAGTACCTCCACTTGCGGCGCCCACGATTCAACCACGAGCCCCCTATCTTTTGTTCTATCCAAGAACCCTTCAGGCAAAAGAGACTCCAACGAGCTTCGGTTCTTGACGCTGTCGGGAGCTGGAGCTCCCACGACCCAAAGAAACTTAACACCACTTCTCTCCAACCCAATGGCCATTTCTTTTAACTGCTTACAAGAGAACGATCCCAAGCTTCCGAAACAAAGAAACAGGACGCTTCGACTCGGTTTCGAGTCAAGCCAACTCAAGCATTCATGTCGATCACGTCCTCGATTCTCTCCATTTCCTCCACCAACCACAGGCCCTATGCAATATAAAGGCGGCAACGTCTCCCCTGGAGTGCATTGTCCTTCCAGCATTGCTTTGATAGCTCTCTCTTCGAGCAATTCAAATGTGTTTACAATAAGCCCCGCAGATTTTGCCATCTGGATGCCGGTGTCGACAAAGCCCTTATATGCTTTACTCTCACGATCATGCATGGGTTCCGCCATGTCTCTTGCTGGAAAAGGCGGTAATCCGGGGTAATTTAAAAGCGTGCTGCCGAGTTCTCTGAAGCTCTTTGTGGTGTTTTTATGAAGAGTTGGTAAGTAGAGGAGAGCAGCGAGTCCGCTCCCTCCGGAGGTGAAGTAATAGTAAGTAGGGATACTGAGAGTACTTGAGGAAACCTGAAACGCGGGGTTGCAAAAGAAATCGATAACAAAGGCTTTGAGGTTTGAGCGTTTGGAAATTGTTATTAGGGTTTCGTGGAGTTTAGGGTTGTTGAGCTCGCCAAGCTCGTACGCTAAGGCTGGGAGGTCAACTGGTGAACGTAAAGTGTCGAGAATGCCGGAAACCGGAGGAGGGAGCTGGTGGAAGGTACCGGAGGGAACCGTGGCGGAGACGGAGGCGATGTAATCATCGGTACCGGCGCTTGTTACGAACGGGGCGGTGGGGATTATGATGTCGATGGAGAAGCAAGGGTGATACGTGAGTATCAGTTTTCCTAATTCAACCATGGAGTTTAAGTGACCTCTTCCTGGAGAAGTATAAAGGACGATCGTATCTTTCATTGTTTTAATCTTTAATTTTACAAGTTAAAATAAAAAAACAGGAGAAATGGTGAGAAATTATAGTGAGAGAGAATGAGAGTGTGATAAAGGGCTCCTTTGTGTTTGCTAATCGCAATGCAATTATGTATCCACACCCACGACGAAACACCGGAAGCCTGTTGGATCTACAGGGTTAAGAGGGCAGAATTGTTGGTTGAAGTAAAGAGGAGGATTTTGGGGAAACTCAACTCGGCTTCAATCCCTTGTGTAACTTGTAGACTGAATTATTTATAAAAAGAAGGAATTGCGCGTTGAGGATCTGCTATCACTTGTTTGACAGGTATTGGGCCCATCAGACAATCACACTATCACAGTACGCTGACATAATTGACCTGACATATATTTTAGCCCACATAATACAACTTAACATTTATTTTAGCGGATCCCCCTAAGTAAGCTACAGCTGGCTTGTCTGTTCATTTCTGACCTGTTTGCTACAAAATACCGTTCAGCCCCTTGAACTCTATATTATTTATAAGTATATGAAACTTTCTCTATTATAAAATTTTGTTGAGACCCTTACACTCTATTTTATTTTATTGAAACTCTTAGATTAGAGTATCAAATTAGCCACCTATAATTTTTAAATTTCTAAAATACCCTCTATTTAATTAAAAAATATAATAATTATTAAATAGATTATAATTATAATAAAATAATTATTATAATTATAATTTTTAAATTGATAATAATAATAATTATTATTAATAACAAGAATAAAAAGTATTATAATTAATTAATCTATTAACAATAATTAATAATAATTTTTTAGTTAAATAGTTAATAATAATAATTAACAATAATTATTATTAATAATTAATTTTTGAATAATAATAATAATCACAATAATTAAAATACAAAATAATAATTATGATAAAATTAATTAAGAATTTTATAATAATTTGTTACAATTTAACTCGTTTCGATTTTTATTCTAAGACAAAGTAAACACATAAATGGTAATACAACTCATTCTAATTACAATTCCTACAGTTCAAGTAAATAAATTATTCTTATTCTAATTCTAATTCCTCATTTCAATTTTATCTATTGAGCTTCTAACTCATTATGTTTCTAGGTAATTTTATTCCTATTTAGTGAATGCACTATAAAATTTTAAATATTTCATATTAATTCCTATTTACCAAATAGGAATCGAAATTAGAGTGCTTTGGACCTCACAAGTCACACCACCCACCTTTTAGAGCCGAGAAAATCTTTAGTTTGTGTAATTAGAGAAGGAAACGAATTATTGAATAATCTTTGAATTTCAAGAAATTGCAAATGTGTAAATTACAAAACTCCTTTAGATGGATGTTGTAACATCTTCATGGACTATTCCTGCGTATAATAAGTAGATCATTTTTGCGAAACGACAGTGCCAAAATCAAGATCAAAATATCATTAATTTGAGGAGGCCAAAATTAAACTTTATAAACGAATGGGTAAAATTTCAGTGAAATATATTAAGTATCTTATCTCTAAAGAAATTCTAGACATCAACATAGTTCTGCACCACATAATACATCATTGAATATATATACACAAAATTTTCAATATAAAATTTTAAAATACGAGAATATCTTAAAAAACTTTAAAACTACAGTTCTCTCTCTCTTTACATACATACATACATTCATACATATGTATACACACACATATATCATAGACTCATACTATATCACATTTAAGCTGTCTCTAGCTAATGTGTTACAAACACACATATTTTCATAGCCACGGCCCAATTTCAGCTTTTAATTTCAACACTTTTTTCAATACTTAAATTACAAACGCACATATTGCATTGCACATTCATAGTTATGACCCAATTGCAGCTTTCTCAATACTTCAATTAGTGTGGAAAGTTGGGCAGGAATCGTTGTTTAATACAATGTAGAAGAAAAGGTTCAGGAAAGGAAAAAAAAAACAAGAACAAATGTAGAAAATATACAATGGATAATGATGATCTGTTAAGAAGAAAAAATGTGTATAAAAAATTATGCAGTCCACACATTATTGATGACTTTTTGACTTTTCTCTTGTCCTATCATTTCATACTGCCACGTACATACGCATATAGTAATTGGCCCTCTCATTCATAGAAGATTAATTAGCTGCCAAGCATCTGTTAAAATAGTGTCGGAACGCATCTGCCATTACGCTTTCATTGTCCTGGACCAAATTCTGCATTTTGGACACTCATTTATTTTTCGGAAAATGATGTTCTCACAAAGTTAAGTTGTGCACAAAGCTTTGCACAAAACCGTGAGTTTTGTGCAAAGTGTGAAATGTCTCTTCTGAGGCGTGGGACACCTCACACACGCAATAAACACACCCAACAGTCACCTTCAAGCGTTTCGCTCAACTCTTTCTCTCATCACAACTCTTTCTCTCTCATCTCCAACCTGCCAGCCACTGCAACAAGCTCCACCGCAGCAGTCCCTTTTCTCACAACATAATCGCAGTAGTATTTCAAAGTGATTTGACGACTCTTTCTCTCACATTATGATTCAACTCTTTAGAAGTGATTTCACAAAATAACTTTGTATTTGCTTTTTTTTACAAGAATGAAGAATGCGGTAGTGCCTTTTTTCCTTTTTTTGGATTGTATTACTTGGTGCTGTGAACGAAATTAATTTATTTACTAAGTCGTGTACTTTCGCTTAATATTTTCTGCCCACTTAGATTTAACTTTGCTGAATTTGTAATTAACCTTAGAAGTATCCTGCTGAGGATTGCAATACTATTGAGTTGTGTCCCACATTGGCTAGTAAAGGGGAGATACTTGGGTTTATAAGGAGGTAGATCACTCCACCTACAAGGCTAGTTTTTTGGGTTGGATACCTAGAAATCTTATGCTAAATCCCCCCAACAAGTGGTATCAGAGCTAGACCCTACTAACCGAAATGTGGTGATAGAATAATTCAGGTGTGTCAAACGAAAGGACTGGAGTCCGGCAGTGGTTTCGTCCGAGGGGGGATTGTTGAGTTGTGTCCCACATTGGTTAGTAAATAGGAGATACTTGGGGTGGTTTCGTCCGAGGGAGGATTATTGAGTTGTGTCCCACATGTTGGGGAAAAATAGGTTTTTAAATTTTTATAAAACCTATTAAGGACCGCTCTGATATAATATATAAGAATACGTAATCTAGAAATCGTACCTTGAAAATCCGAGTTGGCTTTTTCCCCTGAAGTGATTTAGGCTCCTAGATCACGATCCGTCACCACCACGCTTGTTAGATCACGAACTGTCCCCAATGATCTTCCAGGTTATGACTCAGGTTCGATATGCACTTGACGTGTTAGCGCCTTTATCACTACTAAAGCAATTAGTACGAGAAAATTTTTCTCTCAACAATGGAGAGAAAAATCTTATTTCTCAGATCTGTATAAGGTGGCTTCTATCTTTTTCTTTTGAGAAAATAAGTCTTATATATCTCCCTTTAGTGAAAACCCTAGGCTCCAAATAATGTCATCTTTTAAAACTCAGGTTTCTTTTTCTTTTAATAAGGGACCCACCATGTAAAATAACATAAGACCCCTTACACATAAGCTAATTAAATGGAGCATCCCACTAAATGATATAATTAGGCTTTTGACCCAAATAGCTAGTTATCTTGCTTATTAGTCCAGTAGTGGTGCAGTCAATTAAATGAGCTAACCCGGAGATCATTTGGGAGCATACAATAGTTGCTACAATAATTAGGCCTGTAATTAAACTAGCCCAATTATTTAATTCCAAATTTACTCCACTAAAAGATTGGAACTGACTTCCATAATTGTATGCTCGAATAATAATTCGTCCCAAGCCACATTGATTTCTTTACTGCACAATCCTTTGTACCACATCGTTAATTAAATTAATATCTCAACTGTCCAATCAATTTAATAACATCTTATTCCTTGATCCTTACTGGTTTTCTCTAATGATCATTTTCAACATACTAAATATGTTGACACACTCTGGCCAGAGAATTCTATGATCAAGTGCCGAAAACCTATCAAGAGATGTGTTGTACAAATTCTATATTGTTAATCCATAACTCCAATACTCATAATTGCTCCCACCAAGATACCGGGTAATCTTGACCACAAGGATGTGTCGTGCCCATTGGTAACTCAAATGGAATAACAATCACAATCATGAAATCATAATTAACTCAAGATTAAGATTACAGTAAAATCAACGCCTATGAGATTTAATAAGTCTGACAGTTATTACAAAGTTAATTAAATCTCATATGTGATCCAGTTCAATGTAGTCGTACTACATCAATAAATTCATACATAATTAAGACAAATCATTCAATGAATTTATTACAGTTTATACCTAAATAAAGTGCCCAACTTTATTTATCAACTGCGAACTAAATTTATTTAATCATAAGATGACTTGTATTTATGTCTTCTGTGAATCCACATGGTGATCACATAAATACATATAATATGATTAAATGGACTTTAATATAAATGCAATTAAGATATTTGAATAAAATACCTCATCAATTTTATTAATCAGAAAAAATATTTATTACAATTAAATAAACACATATGCTTTTAAAGAGCATAATTTCCCAACACCACATTGGTTAGTAAATGGGAGATACTTGGGTTTATAAGGAGATAGGTCACTCCACCTACAAAGCTAGTCTTTTGGATTGGATATCTAGAAATCTTATGCTAGGTCCTCCAAAAAACACAAAAAAACAAATTAAAACAAAACACGGGAAGAGGAAGAAAAATAATTAATTAAACAACATAGTCGCTTTGAACACTACAAAAATTACAAAAAAAAATGCTTACTTTAACTGACAAGCATGGGAATTTTTAATCAAAGTTACAAACTCTAAATTTTTTTTATGGCAATAGTGGGCAATAAATTTGATAAACAAACTAGGACAATTTGACCAATATAGATAAAGATCTAAGCTCAAGAGGCTGCAAAGTTGAAGGAAGAGATAGATGGCAAAGTTAAGAACAAAAGCCGAGAACAACAACAACAAAGGCTCAGTGATGACATTATTGCTAGATTCAAGCTTTTGGAAGTTGGAGTGAATCTCGATCGCCTTGAATGACTTCTTCATAACCCACCTTCAAAACCCAACTGATGTTAACAGATCGATTCATTGGATGAGACAGTTGTGTATGTGAGGGTATGAGAGCAAAGAGACTTGTTGTTGTACTGTTGGAAATGAGGAACTGCGTGGAGACGGGAGAAAACGGCTGCTGCGGTGGAGCTTATGGCAGCAACTGGCAGATTGGAGACGAGAGAGAAAGAGTTGCGATGAGGGAGAAAGGAAAAACAATGTAATGAGGGAGAAAGAAAAGAGCCAGACTCGTAAACTTTGGGCGCGTTTGTTGTGTATGTGAGGTGCTCATTACACCGGTAGAAACATTTTATATTTTGCACAAAACGCACCATTTTGTGCAAAGTTTTGTGCTCTCCTTTGTGTGAATATCGGCGTTGTTATTTTTTACGAATGTCGAAGAGTCAAAAAGAGAGAACGGGAGAGGGAAAAAATGCACGTAGTTTGATTATTATATCGTGAAGACTACGCAAAGCAATTGGTGTTGGCAAAGCCCATATTAATTTTGAGTTGCTATCTTCTCCAATAATTTAAACTCGTATGGTTAAATAAATGAGCAGTTACTTATTATAAAAGTCACAAGATAATTCTCAAGAATTTTGATGATTATGTAGAAGATTTTCTCAATTAAGACAATGGAAACCACTATGAGCTAAAATCAATATGTCATCATGGCCATTCATATACGGCAAGTACATGTTATTGCCATTATAAATTGTACATAAGGAAAACATCGCGACCGTCATGAAATGCTATGTCATCCGATTGAAAATTTCTAAAATGCTGTGATGAACATAAATTTTATAAATTATATATAAAATTAGTAATAAAATGTGAAAACAAGCAAATTAATAAAAAAATTTACCTGGTTCTACAAAATTTTAATAAAAAATAATTTATTCATTTGTTTTAGTTAAACAAAGAAAAATCGCTCATCAATTAGAAACAAAAATTTGTACTAAAAACAAGTGAAATAAGTTCAATTGAATTATTTTAACTATAAATTTTATATTCATTATATGACATTTATAAACTTTTTTATTTAATTTTCTATAACAGTAGTTGTTTACTACACAAATTAATTAAGCAAAATTATTTAGCTTGATGTAGATTAAGTCAAAATAAAATTAACAATATATTCTTATATTACTAGACATATATATGATGTATCAATAAAATTAGATCTAATTTTGAGTCTTATATCATATTCATAGAAATCTATATAACAGTTTTTAAAAAAAAATAACTTTTAATAAATCATTGTGAGGGTATGAATGTCATTGTGAATGTCAAAACTAATAAAATAGTCCATTTAATAATAAAAGTTAACGAATGTGGGTGCATTTATCCACGAGGGGTGTATTTTGTTCTTTTTGTAAAAGTTTGGAGTTGTATGTCTTATTATCCAAAATAAAATGACAATTAATTAAAAAGATATATAGTAAATTTCCTATAAATTTTTTTCCAAGTCGACTGAAGACTTGTACGTTGAGATGAACGAAGTATAAATTGGCATAGGTCCCTGGGTTTCAATACAACTATACAGATATATCATATATGTATATTCAAAGCGGATCAAATAAAATTACAATGCAATCCAAGTGGCTCCTTTTGCTTCCACAAGCAGCTTTATTTTCTGTGATTTCGTTACAGTTGGCGCCAAGAATAAAACAATAAGGTGCATAGATGAGGAAAGAGAAGCACTCCTCACTTTCAAACAGAGCCTTGTGGATGAACATGGCATTCTGTCTTCCTGGGGAAGTGAAGATAACAAAAGAGATTGTTGTGAATTAGGGGTGTTCAGAATCCGGTCTGATCTGCTCAATCCGTCCGATCCGTAAAAATCCGGTCCGTAAAAATCCGATCCGTGGATTAGTGGATTGGATTGGATTAAAAAATTAAAAATCCGCAACCGGTGGATTGGATATGGATTCACTTCTGTAAATCCGCATAAATCCGCCAATCTGCAAAAAAAGTAAGTAAAATGTAATTACATACTTATATTAACACCATAAGATACCTTATCCATTATTCAAAAATAACATAAATAATTAACATATACAAAGATAAGTTGTAAAAATTCTTAAACAAAATAAAATATTATAAACCAAACAAAACATTTATCCTAAATGCCACTTCACCGAAGCAGCCACAAGAAAACAAAAAACCTTGACTTCTTAAACTTTCCCGTCACAAGCACACAAAAAACCCTTGACTTCCTATCCTTTCCTGTCACAAGCACAGAGCCACCAGCACCCAACGATTCTTACTAGCTTTAAACTTCTCCTTCGGCCATCTTCTCCAAATTCTTGATCTGTGCAAGCAGTCATTTGAACAAAATTATTTTATTTGTTCATTTTTTTACTCAATAAAATTTTTTTATTTGTTATTTATTTCAATTATGTTTATTTAGTTCAGGTTAAAGTACGAAATATAAATTGGCAGCAAACATTTTTCTTTTTGATGTGTCATAATTTGATACTTTAAATGTATTATTGTAACTTTAATTGAACAATTAATTTTAATGTTTTATATTTTGAAACTTTAAATGTATTATTTTAGCTTCATTTGAACAATTAATTTCGGTGTGTTGTATTTTAAAACTTTAATGCATTATTTTAGTTTTATTTAAATAATTTATTTATTTAAATCTTATTCAATTTTGAATTTGATTGGTAGTAAAATTATTTTTATATTATTTTTTTTTCATTTTATTAGTTTGTGGATTGGACCGAATGAAAAATTTGTAACCGCTGATCAATCCGCAAAATGATGGATTGGATATAGATTGAGTCAAATCCACATCCGATCTGCAAACATATGGATTGGATTTGGATTGAGTTTAACCAATCCGTGGATTGAATTGGATTAAAAATTCATAATCTGTAAAATCGTGGATTGAATATGGATTGATGTCTGATCCGCGAACACCCCTACTGTGAATGGATAGGAGTCTTCTATAGAAACAAAACGCGCCACGTATACGCTCTTGATCTTCATCAACACAGGGCTCTAAAACTGAAAGGTAAAATATTAAGCCCTTCTTTGCGTAAATTGCAAACTTATTTGGACCTCAGTTTCAATGATTTCAGTGGAATTCCGATTGCTGACTTCATTGGTTCCCTCAGTAGCAAATTGAGGCACCTCGATCTTGCTTGGGCTGGGTTTGCTGGGTCAATTCCTCAGCTTGGAAATCTTTCAAACTTGCAACATCTTGACCTTGGGTACAATGATTTATTAAGTGTCGGAAACCTGCTCCATTGGCTTTCTCATCTTTCATCTTTAAGGTATCTTTCCCTGAGTCAAAATAACCTCAGTAATTCCAACGACTGGCCTCTTGTAGTTTACAAGCTCTCGTCCCTAACAACCTTGATCCTTGAAGGGTGTGACCTTCCACCTTTCATTCTATCGGCTGATGATCTATTGCACCGTAATAATCTCTTGAGACCCTTTATCTCAATGAAAACAGTCTCACTTCTTCAATATACCCTTGGTTGTTCAATGTTAGTAGCAACCTTGTTGAGCTTGGGCTTAGTTCTAATGAACTTGATGGTGGGATTCCAAAATTCTTCGGAAACATGTGTTGCTTAAATGAATTATCTGTCTTCCAATAAACTCAGTGGACAGCTCTTTGAGTTTATTCAAAATCTGTCTTGTGGATGCGCCAAGAATTCCCTGGAGTCACTTTATTTAGACGACGATGCCGTCACAGGGCCAATACCTGAGCTTGGAGGAATTTTATCCTTGAAAAGACTGTATCTTGGAGGCAATCGTTTAAATGGCACTATCAACCAAAGCCTTGGCCGGATGTACAAGCTTGAGGAGCTGTCACTATTTAGGAATTCACTGACCGTTGTTATCTCTGAAGATTTTTTTGCGAATACCTCCAACTTAAAGGTATTGCATTTAGATCATAACTCTTTCACTTTGAAATTCAGACATGATTGGATTCCTCCATTTCAATTGGAGTATATATATCTCAGCTCTTGCAAGATGGGGCGTCATTTTCCAAAATGGCTTCAAACTCAAACTCAAATTGTTTCACTTGAAATCTCTAATGTTGGAATCTCAGATACTACTCCAGATTGGTTTTGGGATCTATCCAGAAATAAACTATCTTTTTTAAATCTCACCACCAACCAGATCAAGGGTAAACTTCCAGATTTATCTTTAAGTTTTGATACTTATGGTCCAGGTATAGATATCAGTTCAAACCACTTTGAGGGTCCCATTCCGCCACTTCCTTTAAACGCTTCATTATTAAATCTCTCCAAAAATAAGTTTTCAGGATCAATTTCCTTCTTATGTTCTATCGGTGGCCACAAGTTAACGCATCTTGATCTCTCAAATAACTTACTATCAGGAATGCTCCCAGACTGTTGGCTCTTGTTTGATAGGTTAGGCATTCTGGATTTGGCAAACAATAACTTCTCTGGAAAAATTCCAGATTCGATGGGCTCCCTACCAAATATCCAAATATTGAGCTTGCACAACAATAGCTTAACTGGAGAATTGCCTTCAACTTTACAGAATTGCTAAATACTGAAACTTATGGATCTTGGGAGGAATGCGTTATCTGGAGAGATACCAACATGAATAGGAGAAAGCCTTCCAAAATTGGCTGTTCTTAGTCTGATGTCCAACAAATTCCATGGGATTGCACCTTTTCAGCTGTGCCAACTACCGTTCATTCAGATCTTAGATCTTTCATCAAACAATATATCGGGAATCATACCAAAATGTTTCAATAATTTTACTGCCATGGCCCAGGAAAAAAGTTCTGTTCTCCAACAGTAGTTACACTACTGAAGGAGGCTTTGTACAGCACTTGTACAGGTATTTTGGCCAAGCAGTGTTGACATGGAAAGGATGTCAATACAAGTGCCAAAACACTCTGGGACTTGTAAAGATACTTGACCTTTCAAGCAATAAGTTAGGTGGAAAAGTTCCTGAAGAGATTATGGATCTAGTTGAGTTGATTGCAATGAACCTTTCGAGAAACAATTTAACTGGACAAATCACTCCAAAGATTGGTCAGTTAAAATCATTGGGTTTCCTCGATTTCTCTAGAAATCAATTTTTTGGAGGCATTTCTTCAAGCCTTTCTCATTTAAGTGATCTTAGCGTCATGGACTTGTCATACAACAACTTGTCCGGAAAAATTCCATCGGGCACTCAACTCCAGAGCTTCAATGCTTCAACGTATGCTGGAAATGAACTTTGCGGCCTCCCACTTCCAAACAAGTGTCCAGATGAAGACTCGGCTCTAGGTCCAGGCAAAGATGATGCAAACACTTCAGAAGATGAGGATCAATTTATAACTCTCGGACTTTACGTGAGTTTGATTCTTGGTTTTTTTGTTGGATTCTGGGGATTCTGTGGCACTTTATTAGTGAAGAGTTCATGGAGACATCGTTACTACAACTTCTTGACTGGTATCGAAAATTGGTTTTGCGTGACAGCGGTGGTGAATATCGCCAAAATTGCAAAGAAGGTTCAGGAACTAATTGGTAATACTTCCTCACTTGTTAAGACTTGAGATAGTGAAAATAATTCTAATGCTCATTTAGTATGTTAATTTTCCTTCGTATTCTTAAAGTTTTACTCTTTCCAATTCCATGATTTACTTTCTCAAAAAACAAATGCTTTTTCATTTTTTTCTTTTTTCTTTCCCTATTTTCGACTGCAGGCAGCTATGCATTCCGTCTTTACGGATGGCACTCTGTTCCTTCTGTACAAATTGCTCAATTGATAATGGTCTGAAGCTTTCTACACAATAGAATAATGCAGTCTTTTCATATGGTATTTGTTATTAAGTGTATGCTTAAAGGATCTTGTGTACGGCTGCTCTGTTTAGCCCATCTTCTATGCTTTATATATTTGTGCTTGGTTTCAGCTGATGGATCAATGTTTGCAATTTTTTTTTAAGATAGCACCCTCAACTTTTACTTGACAGACATAGATTTTTTCGTTCTTTTTTGAACAGAGAACGAAAATCTACGAGATAATTGGTATTGAAATGTGAAAGTAATTGGCATTTTCAAATGGTACTTGATAAGGTTGTATTTTCATATGGTACTTGATATTAAGTATATGCTTACAAGGAAATTGTTTATGGTTTTGTTTAGCACATCTTCTCTATACGAGACATTTCAGTTATTGTTTTAGTAATTGATCGGAATCTAGTTAATCTGCAACCATAGCCTGTAACTTCATTAATTAGCAATTGGCATTGATTTGAGTGCCATTTTTCTTCAATTCTATGTTTGAAATTACTGATTGTAGGGATGGCAACGGGGTCGGGTAGTGGTGGGAAGGTCTACCTCATTCCCCGGCCTATTAAAAATCTCGCCCCTATTCCTCACCTCATTCACCGGTAAATTTAGTTGGTTGGGGATGGGGAATCAATAAATTAAAAATTGAAGACTTAAATAAAATCATTACCATATTATAAAAGTATTTAAATTATTAAAAAATCTTCAAATGTCTGAAACAATATCTTAAAATGATATCAAAATTGAAAGATGTTTAAAGAGAGCAGTATTTGAAAAGAAAATAAAACATAATAATGTTATAGGGTTGAATTAAATCTATGTTGTAGGGTTTCTTTTAGTTATATCCCATTTATATCAAGTAAAAATGAAAAGAAAATTTATTAACTAATATTGTAATTAATAAAATAAAATTTAGAAAAATATTTATATACAATGGGGATTGGGGGTGGGGTTGGCGTGAGAGTACAAAACCAAACCTTACTCCATTAAGAATTTGGGGATTATTTTTTCTCATTTCCCACCCCATTTCCCAAAACTTATTCAAAAATTTACCTCATTTGAGGTGGTGCCTCATAGAACCCCATACCCATGAAAGATTTTGTCATTCTTATTGATTGTGACTTCTCAGGAGGCTTGAGCAATTTACTCAATAATTCATGGAGACATGTCTATCTTTTAATTTCTTGACTGGTACAAAAGATTGGCTCTATGCAATAGCGGCCAAGAATAAGTCCAAATTGGAAACAGTACTTGGATAGGTTGTCAATTAAGTGGTAGTAATATGTCCTCGATTTAGGCTAGTGGTTAGAATCCAAACTTCACACTTGTGAGGTCATGGGTTCGAGCCCCCACAATTTCCTTCTTCAATTTGAGTGAATGCAGTCTTCTTCTTTTGAAATGTGAGTAAAAATTCGGGCAGTGCTTCATAAGAATTAATATAAATTAGTCACAGTAATAGTCTTATTTGTAAATATCAGTTGTAATCTCATTAAAAATATGGGCAATGCTTCATAAGAATTAATGTAAACTAGTCTCAGTAATAGTCTTATTTGTAAATATCAGTTGCAATCTCATGTAATATGAATTATACTCTTGAGCAATGGTCTTGTGTGTGTGTGTGTGTGTGTGTGTATAAACCTATAAAGAAATGTTCTAGTCTGGAATTTTATAGTGCGG
Organism: Citrus australasica; assembly: GCA_029618585.1. Lineage (NCBI taxonomy): Eukaryota > Viridiplantae > Streptophyta > Magnoliopsida > Sapindales > Rutaceae > Citrus > Citrus australasica. Next base: position 28,231,418 of record JARCIV010000009.1, on the reverse strand, counting down.
GAACGTCCGGAAAAACGCATAAAAGTGCGGGAAACGTCCGGGAAAACTTTAAAACCGCGGGGATTTAAAGGCTTAAAACTTAAAGCGCTTAAACCACATGGTTTATGCGTTTTCCTGGACGTTCCCGCACTTTAAAACTCTGGACTGAAATATTTCTCATAAATATAAGTCTTTGCGTCTGATTAAGATCCTCAGGTGGTCTAATGTGCTTCTGAGCAAAATTCACTCAAATTAACAATATTATTTCTAGTTTAAATATTATGAAATTGGCCCTTTAACTTTATAAGGATCAGGTTATGGCCTCCTTTTATTTGTTGTTTATCAATTATAACTGTCGATTGTCAAACCAAAATCAAAATAATAACAATTTTTATCCAAAAGAAAGTCCAGTCCGAGCTACTCATCTTTCGTTGCAAATTACCGAGAATTGATTTAAGTGCTTCGAGGCCTTTTCCTTCAATCGTTTGCTTAATATTACTGATTTCTAGCCCATTATCCTTGTTGTTTGAAACTAGTGTTCACATTTTCAATTTATTGGGGATTGATAGAACTTTTGATTTTGCAAGTGAAAATCACCATCTACATGCCTTGTGCTTGTAAAAATAAGCATATCTAAGAGCTTACTTTTTCATTTGATAGGAATCCGATGAATCTGGTATTTAAGTAGGTAACTTCCAATAAGTAGAAATTACTCTGTCTCTTCAACAGATACCAATGATTCACTGTCGAGGAGCTATCTAGTACGACTGTTAGATGAAGCACGAGGAGACCAAATAGTAGCTATCAATGGTAGCTATCAACACGTGCATTCTTCCCACTCGACAACAGTTACGGTGCTCATGTACTCACGATGCAACACCTGATGAAGTGACGAACGTGGGGTAATGGAGACCGAATGTCCAGGCAGGTTATAAAAGGGACATTCGGAGAAGGTAAAGGGGTCACTATGAGGTCAAATTTATCTAAAATTTAATTCTCTTTGGCACTTTTTCTTCCCTCTTCTTGACCCTTTTTTCCTAAGCTCAAATTGCTGACTTGAGTGTCAGAGGGTTTACACCGGAAAAACCTCCGGCGTCCTCTGACTAGCTGTTGTGCGCGCAGGAAGCTGCTGAGGAGAAGTTTAAGGCTCCATTCTCTAAGATATCTTAACCTGGAGAAGAACAATCTTGCTAATTGTAGTGATTGGTTTCAAGTAATTGGCAAGCTCCATTCTCTGAAAACCTTGTCCTTGCACTCATTTTATCTTCGACCCGTTATTCCTTGGTCTCTTAATCACCTCAATTCTAGTACATCTCTTAAGACCCTTGTTCTCTCTGATAATAATCTCACTTCTTCCATATTCCCTTGGTTGTCCAACATTAGTAGCAATTTTGTTTCAATTGACCTTAGTTTTAACCAATTACAAGGTTCAATTCCAGGGTGTTCTCAACACATGGTTTATCTTGAACATCTCAGTTTCATGTTCAATGAACTTGAAGGTGGGATTCCCAAATTCTTCGGAAACAAGTTAAACTTGTCTGATAACAAACTCAGTGGATAGCTCTCAGCAATCATTCAAAATCTGTCGAGTGGATGCTTGAAGAATTCACAAGAGTCGCTGCATTTAGAAGTCAATCACTTCACAGGGCCAATACCTGACCTCGGAGGATTTTCATCTATGAAAAGATTATATCTTTCAGATAATCTTTTGAATGGGACTATAAACAAAAGCATCGGTCGCATATTCAAGCTTGAGATTATGTGTCTTTCCCAGAATTCATTGACAGGTGTTATCTCTGAATTTTTTTTTTTCCCAATATCTCCAACTTGAACGAATTGCATTTAGCTAACAACCCTTCGGTTTTGAAGCTGAGAGATGATTAGGTTCCTCCTTTTCAACTAATTATTATAAGTCGTTCCTCTTGTAAGATAGGGCCTCATTTTCCTAAATGGCATCAAACTCAGAATCAAATTGAGTTACTTGACATCTCCAATACTGGAATCTCAGATACTATCCCTGATTGGTTTTGGGATCTATCCAATAAATTCTCCTTTTTAGATCTTGCTAACATCCAGATCAATGGTAAACTTCCGGATTTGTCTTCAAGGTTTGGTACTTCTAATCTTGGTATAGATATTAGTTCAAACCATTTTGAGGGTCCAATACCACCACTTCCTTCAAATTCATACTTCTTGAATCTCTCTAAAAATAGATTCTCAGGATCAATTTCCTTCTTTTGTTCTATCAGCGGCAGCAAATTGACGTACATTGATCTCTCCAGCAACTTACTATCAGGAAAGCTTCCCGATTGTTGGTGGATGTTTGATAGTCTGGTCATTCTTGATTTGGGAAACAATAGCTTCTCTGGTAGAATACCAGACTCGATGGGCTTCCTACAAAATATCCAAACACAGAGTTTACCCAGCAACAGTTTAACCGGGGAACTGTCTTCATCTTTTGGGAATTGCTCACAACTCAGACTTTTGGATCTTGGGAAGAACACTTTGTACGGTGAGATACCACATGGATGGGGGAAAGTCTTTCAAATTTGATTGTTCTTAGCTTGAAATCTAACAAATTTCATGGAAAAATACCTTTCCAGTTAAGCCAACTTGCATTCCTTCAAGTCTTGGATCTTTCTTTAAACAATACATCGGGAAAGATACCAAAGTGTTTCAATAATTTTGCTGCTATGACCCAAGAAAGAAGTTTCGATCCCACCATTAAGGTGTACTATTACACCTTTGTTGGCCCTCCATATGTATCTCACTATAGCTTTCAGGACAAAGTCATGCTGACATGGAAAGTAAGTGAACGGGAGTACAGAAGTACTCTGGGGCTTGCAAAGAGCCTTGAGCTTTCAAGTAACAACTTAACTGGAGCAGTTCCTGAAGAGATAATGGATCTTGTGGGACTAGTTGCCTTAAACCTTTCAAGAAACCATTTGACTGGACAAATCTCTCAGAAGATTGGTCAGTTAACATCATTGGATTTCCTCGATTTGTCTAGAAACCAGCTTGTTGGTGGCATTCCCTCGAGCCTTTCTCAGTTAAGTGTTCTGAGTGTCATGGACTTGTCATACAACAACTTGTCGGGCAAAATTCCAATAGGCACTCAACTTCAGAGCTTAAATGGCTCAATGTATGCTGGAAATCCTGAACTTTGCGGTCTCCCACTTCGAAATAAGTGTAGGGACGAAGAATCAGCTCCAGGGCCAAGCATGACTGAAGGCAGAGATGAAGCAGACACTTCAGAAGATGAACTGGGGAGGGCCCCAACTGTGGGAGACACCTTTAAGTCCGTATCACAACCCAGACTAGAAGTCCCCACTCGAATCGAGAGGCACGGGTTCTCCTAATAAAGGCGACTTCCTTGCGACTCGAACTGAGGAGCAAACCCAGTCAAGCCACTTAAGGGGACTCCATTACCAGTGGAGCCAATACTTTGTTGGTATGCTTTTTCTTTCATAAACTAATGATTCATTGATTTTTATTTTTTATTTTTTTTTCACCAAATCTGGCAGGAGCATTGTGTCTATCTCGTATCGCGTGGCATTCTCTACAGAGTTCTCCTCCTAGCTTTCTAAATAATTAACTTAGTCTTCTCATATCATATGTATGTGTTACATTATGTAAATGTTGGGTGAATGCTTGAAGGAACTGCTGTAATCTGTATGTTTCTCTTTAGAATTTAGATCATCATCCATATATGCCGAGTTAACGTTTTTATTAATAATCCTTCTGTAATTATAACCAAAAAATGAAATTCACTTGTGAATAGGATGAGACTGGTATTTTCAAAATACCAGCACTTTTTTGAGTTTTGGCATTTGTTGATTCACAATGCCTGTCAGCTACTAAAAAGAAGGCAAAGCCAAAACGCCAACAAAGGAGAGAAATTCTCTTTTAATTTATAACAAGCCAAGCATGTGGTCTTCCAAACACACGGAATGAGTCAAATCAATTTATGGGCTAGTTGCAGTTGCGGATTGTTTAATTTTGAATTGGATTAAATTTAAAGAAAATTCCTAGGCGGCTGCAGATTATGTTGATACTTCATACATAATTTCTTACTCTCTCGTCCTCTTGAGCTCTCTTCTGTTACACTCCCACAATTATGCCGCATATGCACCATATTACGTTTAATATTTGATGTTCTAAATTGTACTCCAACCACTCTGCCAGGAAACACGATAATATATTTGACTTTTGCTGTTCTGAATCGCACTCCATTTAATTGACTTCTGATTATATATATAAGTATTTTTAAAAAAAAATATGTAGACAACGTGGATTAATTAATTATTTAGTAAATTTTATTTTTAAAGTTATACTGTTATAAGAATGCAAGTGATTAAAATAAACATAGTGCAGAATAAAATTTACTTGCACATTTATAAACATGTATAAATAATTTTTTTAATTTTATTTCTTTTATTCTGTTATCTCAATATAAATGGTGACAATAATTATCTCTTTAAAATAATGATAATATTTCCTTATTGAGTTAGAATAATTTTAGAATTTTTTAATATATGTAAGGATATATAGAGAATTGTATTAAATATAAATGATAATAAGGATAATTTTGGCCTTTACCTATCGGACGCTTGGCACAACTGATTTCTACGCCCCAATTATCGTTGTTGTTATTGTTTGATTGTTTTTCTAATAGAGATTTTGAAACTTAAATAAGATATTTTGCCTCTACTAGAAAAAAAAAGTTGAATTTTGGACTTTTGAGAGTAGAGGTTAAAAAGCTATTTTTAAATGTTAAAATATCTAAAATATCATTTACTTATTTAACAATCTTGTTTTATTCTTTTCATAATATAACTTTAAAAAGTTTGCCTATTAAAGTAATTTCATAAATTTTTAATAAAAACTCTTATTGATAACCAAACAACTCTTATTGATAAAATTTTAAGTAAAAGCTCTATTAATAAATACTCTAATTAAATAAGTTGTACTTGAAACGCTATACCAAATGGAGTATAAAATAATGATAATATTTCCTTGTTGAGTTAGAATAATTTTATATTTTTATAATATATGCAAGAATATATAAAGAATTGTATTAAATATAAATGATAATAAGGATAATCTATCGTACGCTTGGCACAACTGATTTCTACACCCCGATTATCGCTGCTGTTTCAATATTAATTAATAAGAAATAATGTTGTTAAAGTGGGTGGTCGCTCGTAGGATTCGTACAAAATGTGAACGAAGAAGAGAATTTCCCAAGAAAACTGTAAGTAAAAGTTAAAGGATTAGAGACTAGAGATGCTAAGCTACATACGTACAAAGTAATAATAATAATAATGGAAGACAAAAATAAATAATAATAATAATAATGGAAGACAAAAATATACATATTAATAGACTTGTTGACTAGTAAATTTTTTAAACGGATGATGATAATAATAACTAATATTCAAACTAGAATTATGCTATCAATAAATTAGGTGGTAGGTTCGTATGATTCAAGACCATTGGTACTGAAATGTGAACAAAGAGAATTTTACAAGATTTGCTCTTACTCTATTCGATCTTTTTATTAATCAAATTTCTATGTGATGACATATAATGATAACAAAAGGCTAAAATATTATTTTCGTAGAAGACTATTGACATCAATGAATACTCTGTTGTTGATATACAAGTATTAATTGGCCTGGATTCCTGAGGTTTCAGATATCAAGCATTGAAAACAAATATTCACAATGTCATCCAAATGGTTCCTTTTACTTCAATATATAGCTTTCTGTTCTGTGATTTTGTTTCAACCGCAGCCAAGAGTTGTAGTTGCAGATTCTAACAAGACAAGGTGCATAGATGAGGAGAGAGAAGCACTTCTCACTTTCAAAGCTAGCCTGGTGGATGAATCTGGCATTTTGCTTCATGGAGACGAGAAGATGAGAAAAGAGACTGTTGTAAATGGACAGGTGTCGGCTGTAGCAAAAGAACCGGCCATGTAAACAAGCTTGATCTTCAACCAATCGGTTTTGACTTATTTCCTTTGAGAGGTACAATTACTCCCGCTTTGCTCAAATTGCAACATTTAATTTATTTGGACCTCAGTCGGAATAATTTCAGTGGAAGTTCAATTCCCGAGTTCCTTGGTTCCCTCGGCAAATTGAGCTATCTCGGTCTCTCTAGTGCTGAGTTTGCTGGACCAATTCCTCATCAGCTTGGAAACCTCTCAAGGTTGCAATTTCTTGACCTCAGCTTCAATAATTTGTTTAGTGGTGAGAATCTTGATTGGCTTTCTCATCTTTCTTCTTTAATTTATCTTTACTTGGATTTGAACGATCTCAGTAAGTTCAGCAACTGGGTTCAACTACTCAGCAAGCTCCATTCCCTAACAACCTTGTCCTTGAACTCGTGTGATCTTCCACCAATCATTCCTTCATCTCTTTTGAACCTCAATTCTAGTAATTCTCTTGAGGTTATTGATCTCACCGAAAACAATCTCACAAATTCAGTATACCCTTGGTTGTTCAATGTTAGTAGCAATCTTGTTGATCGTATAAGCCTTCCTTCTAACCAATTACAAGGTTCAATTCCAGAAGCTTTTGGACGCATGGTGTCTCTCAGATATCTCGATCTCTCTTCTAATCAATTGAGAGGGATTCCAAAATTTCTTGGAAATATGTGCGGTTTAAAAATATTATACTTGTCTGGCAATGAACTCAAAGGGCAGCTCTCTGAGTTCATTCGAGATTTGTCTGGTGGCTGCACAAAGAACTCACTGGAGTGGCTGTATTTATCTTCCAATGAAATCACAGGGTCAATGCCTAATCTCGGAGAATTTTCATCTTTGAAACAATTGAATCTTGAAAATAATCTTTTAAATGGGACTATACACAAAAGCATTGGCCAATTGTTCAAGCTTGAGATGTTGAAACTTAACGGAAATTCACTCGGAGGTGTCATCTTCGAAGCTTTGTTTTGAAATCTTTCCAGGTTAGCGGCATTGGACTTGGCAGATAACTCATTGACGTTGGAATTTAGCCATGATTGGATTCCTCCTTTTCAACTGAATACTATATCTCTTGGCCATTGCAAGATGGGGCCTCGTTTTCCAAAATGGCTTCAAACTCAGAGTCAAATATTTTCGCTTGATATCTCGAATGCCAAAATCACAGATACTGTCCCAAATTGGTTTTGGGATCTTACTCATCAACGAATGCTTTTAAATCTCTCAAGCAACCAGATGAGAGGTAAACTTCCAGATATGTCTTTGAGATTTGATATTTCTGGTCCTGGTATTGATATTAGCTCAAACCACTTTGAGGGTCCAATTCCACCACTTCCTTCAAATGCTACATCCCTAAATCTCTCCAAAAATAAATTTTCAGGATCCATTTCCTTCCTATGTTCCCTCAGTAACAGATTAATATATCTTGATCTCTCAAATAACTTATTATCAGGAAAGCTTCCTGATTGTTGGTTCCAATTCGATAGCCTTGTCATTCTTAATTTGGCTAACAATAACTTTTTTGGTAAAATACCAAACTCAATGGGCTTCCTACATAATATCCGTCATTGAGTTTGTACAACAATAACTTAAGTGGGGACTTGCTTTCATTTTCTATGAATTTCTCACAACTGACACTCATGGATCTTGGGAAGAATAGATTATCAGGAGAGATACCCACATGGATAGGTGAAAGCCTTCCGAAATTGGTCGTTCTCAGTTTAAAATCTAACAATTTCCATGGAAATATACCTTTTCGGTTATGCCATCTATCCTACATTCAAATCTTGGATATTTCTTCAAACAATATATCGGGAACCATTCCCAAGTGTTTCCACAATTTTACCACCATGACTCACACAACAAGTTCCAATCGCTCCATTACCTCCTACTATCACTACAATCTTGGCAATGAAAACGTGCAAATGCCGGGAATCTATTTTGACAAAACATATTTGACATGGAAAGGAAGTCAATACGAGTACAAAAGTACTCTGGGACTTGTAAAGATCCTTGACCTTTCAAGTAATAAGTTAGGTGGAGGAGTTCCTAAAGAGATTATGGACCTTGTGGGATTGGTTGCCTTGAACCTTTCGAGAAACAATTTAACTGGACAAATCACTCCAAAGATTGGTCAGTTCAAATCATTGGATTTCCTCGATTTGTCTAGAAATCAGTTTTTTGGCGGCATTCCTTCAAGCCTTTCTCAGTTATGGTCTCAGTGTCATGGACTTGTCATACAACAACTTGTCGGGCAAAATTCCATTGGGCACTCAACTCCAGAGCTTCAATGAATCGGTGTATGCTGGAAATCCTGAACTTTGCGGCCTCCCACTTCGAAATAAGTGTCCGGATGAAGACTCAGCTCCAAGTCCAGAGAGAGATGATGCAAACACTCCAGAAGGGGAGGATCAGTTGATAACTTTTGGGTTCTACGTGAGTGTGATTCTTGGTTTCTTTATTGGATTCTGGGGAGTCTGCGGCACTTTACTGGTGAATACTTCGTGGAGACATGGTTACTTCAAATTCCTAACCAGTGTGAAAGATTGGGTCTATCTGATAACAGCTGTGAATAATGCCAAACTGCAAAGAACGTTCAGGGATTAAACGGTAATACTCATTCACATGTTAAGTGGGTTTAATTTATGATATAGTCGGCTCACTTCTTATTGCTTCACATATTTTTCTTTCCCAAATTAATGCCTCGTTTTTTGGTTTCTTTGCTTTTGCTAGTTCTTGCAGGAGCAATTAAATCCGTCTCTCAGATGGCATTCCGTCTTTCTTGCTCGGAGTTTACGTTCCAGGGTCAAAAGCTTTATAACTAATGTGTGCTTGAAGGAGCTTGTATATTGTTCTATTTAGCCCATGTTCTACTCTTACACATAAGCTTTGGTGAACGTTTGAAATGTAACCCGTCATCAAATTGTCCTCTGTTATGGATCAATATGTTTTATTTTCAATTTGCTTGGGTGAATAAACCTTTTGATTGTTGCTGAGTACAAATCAGCTCTTATGCTTTCTGCTGACTATAAGCATATCTTAAAGTGTAATTTCGAATCTCAAACTGATGTGATGCGCCCCTGCTCAGCAAGATAGGATATTTCTGGGTTCTAGCATGCTCGACTCGGCTGGAATCTCATTCTCCCACTTAAATTTATGTAGACGTTTGATGTGTATACAAGGCATTTCAATTATGGCCCTGTTTTATTATTGAAGTTGTGCAATTGTAGTTTAAAAATTATAATATTAAAGTGTTTGATAAACACTAACTGCAGTACATTAAAAATTATGTTTATATGATTTTTCATTTTTATTATTTAAATATTATACTTACTACATACTATTAAGTTTTATTTCATAATTATAATTTTTTTTTTACATCTGCTGTATCTTAAAAACTATAACACGTTATGTAAATTTGCATTCTAAGCTTATAACTTCATACGTCATTAATCAGACATTACTAACATAATGATGGGGTGTCTGCAGGCTTTTGTTTCATTCTTTTCAAATTTCTGCTGCAAATATCAATACTATTTTGTTCACACAAAGGACCCAAAGAGGCCTTTGTTGATATTAAATAAAATAGCTTTCTAACGTAGCATTCTCTACTACTAATTCAGTGGAATGTTGGTGGAAATGATTTCAAAATATTTAATTCAATGAATATGAGAAGATAAAGAGTTTTTTTTTTCTTTTTTTAAAGATATTAATAATAAACTATACAAAAATTAAACTTATTACTCATAACAACCCACTCAACTTGTTTAAATTGGAGTGGATCAGATGTATTGAGTTGGACTGAGTTTGCTCATCCCTAATTATTAGTACAATAAAATTAAAAGGACAAGGAGTATACGAAGAAAAATTAATTAATTTTACATTTTAGTTACATGATAAATCGTCTGGTACTTATCATTCCCTTATATTTGCATGATTAAAAAAAATACTTGATGAAAAATTCTAGTATTTTTTAAAACTTAATTACTTAGATTAAATTTATTTGTGTTTACTTGACTTTCAGGGATTTGAAGAGTAGCTTTCACCCTCTTTATTTAATTAGTTGTATGAGTTCAACTTCTAGAGAGATAAAGAGTTAAAATTTATAATTAAACTCTACACCCAACCCTATGTCAGATGCCCAAAAATGACCTCAAGAGTTGAATTTATTTTCTGGGGAATAACATCACGAATCCAAGCTCAAACTACAGCTCAACTGCAACTTCCTATACCTGCCAACCACAGAACATGGTTAGGACACGCCGGTGGGGGTTCCGACAGGAATCCTCCGATGCTTAAGTCAGACGTTTTGTATATAAGAAAAAAGAAAATGAAAAGGAGGAACTGGAAATGAGTTAAAATTAAGGAATTCTTTGGTGGTTGTGTTGTCAATCTCGTAGAAAATATGAAGGTTTTAAGACTTGTCACTAGTAGATTTTTTTAGTTAATTTTTCTACCACTTTTCTCTTATGTTTTTTTCAACTTAAATAGGCTCTCGATTGTGGGTGGTTATCTCATCAGTTTTATTCCACTCTCTTGAGCAGTTGCAGCTAGTTTTCAACTGAAGGCAGTTTGATAAGCTGTGTTATGTAACTTTCTCAAAATATACGCCACGTGGTCCTGACAAATAATATTTTGTGTCAAGCTAGCACATCCTCAGGTCGGACAAACGAGTTTCCAGCTCAAACTACTTCATTTCCATATTAGATTAGTAGATTTTTATGTCGCTCGTATGGACTTAGAGTTGTATTTATAAACCAGCTCGTCCACATTGACTCTAGATTGTACTTATAAACCACATCGCCAACGTATGCTCTTAGTTGTACTCATGAGGCCAACTCAACGACAATTAGTTCCGAGCAGAGGCTAGAATCAAATGTATTTCTCGACATTGTTAGAAAAAATCCAATCTCAACACCAGTCCCTTAGTTTTTAATATCGGGAAGCTATTACTGGTGTTGGAAACTAATTATTGAAAAAATAAAAAATAAATCGTAAACCTAACACCAATCTTTTAGTTTTTAATATCGGAAAACTATTACTGGTGTAGGAAATTAATTATCGAAAAAAAATAGAAAATATTGTCGCAAACCCAAAGATACGATTGGTGTTGGAAACTTAAACGTAGGACAATATGATCTCGAGCTGAGCAAAGAATGCGTAGCTAAACATAAATAATGCCGAGTTGAATGGGCTAAAAAATTGTAAAAAAAAAATTGCATTGCTCAAAGAGAAGAGAAAAAAGGACGAAAAAGTAAAAGAAATAAATAAATAAGGCAATAAAACAAAAGTAAATAAATAAATGAATGAGACAACAAAACAAAAGTCATGTCACGTGAGTAGAGGAAAGCAAAATTTAAGTCACAAACTTTAGTCTTATAACCAATAATAAGGTAATCTCGGCCATTAGTTGCCTAAGGGCTTAATTAATGTAATTTATTATAATTCTTTTTATTATAAGGTAATCTCCGCAATATATTGCCTAAGGGTTTAGATAATGCAATTTATTATAATTGTTTTTGTTCGTTTGCGTACCTTTTCATATTGCTCTATTCATCAATGGGAATAGGTGCTACCTTTAATAATTTTACTCGAATAATTTTATACATATACGTTTACTCAAAAAGTTAGCAAAGGCAAGAAAAAAATGCACGAAATTATTAAAACGAAAAATATTGAATTACAAGACAGAAATTTTATGCAACTTTTGTGCAAATTTCATTATTGTTTTGACTATCCCAACGGAGCCATGCATCCTCTTTTAAATGACTCAACCAAATTGTCCAATGCAACACGAGATGAACCACCATCGCTCATCGCTGCTGCAGCTGCTTCTTTCATTGCCACCGTACGTTCCTTAACAGCTCTACCTTTCTCCGAGTCCATCAACTCACTAACTCGCTGCTGCAACTCGGCTGCGCTCACCAACCTGTCTTCTTCTTCTGACCGTGTCACCGCCAAACCCACCTTCATTTCCTCCACCACGACCGCTCTAATCATTTTTTGCTCGGCATACAGAGGCCAAGACAACATTGGCACCCCGGCACAAACACCTTCCAGCACCGAGTTCCACCCGCAGTGAGTCACAAACCCGCCAACTGACTCATGATTCAGTACCTCCACTTGCGGCGCCCACGATTCAACCACGAGCCCCCTATCTTTTGTTCTATCCAAGAACCCTTCAGGCAAAAGAGTCTCCAATGAGCTTCGGTTCTCGACGCTGTCGGGAACTGGAGCTCGCACGACCCAAAGAAACTTAACACCACTTCTCTCCAACCCAATGGCCATTTCTTTTAACTGCTTACTAGAGAACGATCCCAAGCTTCCGAAACAAAGAAATAGGACGCTTCGACTCGGTTTCGAGTCAAGCCAACTCAAGTATTCATGTCGATCACGTCCTCGATTCTCTCCATTTCCTCCACCAACCACGGGCCCTATGCAATATAAAGGCGGCAACGTCTCCCCTGGAGTGCATTGTCCTTCTAGCATCGCTTTGATAGCTCTCTCTTCGAGCAATTCAAATGTGTTTACAATAACCCCCGCAGATTTTGCCATCTGGATGCCGGTGTCGACTAAGCCCTTGTATACTTTACCCTCACGATCATGCATGGGTAACGCCATGTCTCTTGCTGGAAAAGGCGGAAATCCGGGGAAATTTAAAAGCGTGCTGCCGAGTTCTCTGAAGCTCTTTGTGGTGTTTTTATGAAGAGTTGGTAAGTAGAGGGTAGTAGCGAGTACGCTTCCTGCGGTGGTGAAGTAAAAGTAAGTCGGGATACTGAGAGTACTTGAGGAAACTTGAAACGCGGGGTTGCAAAGGAAATCGATAACAAAGGCTTTGAGGTTTGAGCGTTTGGAAATTGTTATTAGGGTTTCGTGGAGTTTAGGGTTGTTGAGCTCGCCAAGCTCGTACACTAAGGCTGGGAAGTCAGCTGGTGAACGTAAAGTGTCCAATAGGCCGGAAACCGGAGGAGGGAGCTGGTGGAAGGTAACGGAGGGAGCTGTGGCGGAGACGGAGGCGATGTAATCATCGGTACCGGCGCTTGATAAGAACGGGGCGGTGGGGATTATGATGTCGATGGAGAAGCAAGGGTGGTACGTGAGTATCAATTTTCCTAATTCAACCATGGAGTTTAAGTGACCTCTTCCTGGAGAAGTATAAAAGACAATCGTATCTTTCATTTTTTTTAATCTTTAATTTTACAAGTTAAAATATAAAAACAAACAGTAGAAATGGTGAGAAATTATAGTGAGAGAGAATGAGAGTGTGATAAAGGGCTCCTTTGTGTTTGCTAATCGCAATGCAATTATGTATCGAAACCCACGACGAAATACTGGAAGCCTGTAGGTTACAGGGTTAAATGGGCAAAGAATTGTTGGTTGAAGTAAAGGGCGCTTAAAGATACTTTCACAAGTGGAGGAGGATTTTGGGGAAAACGACTAAGTCTCTTCTTACTCGGCTTCAATGCCTTGTGTAAGTGTAGCATGTGGGCTGAGTTATTTATCAAAACGAGAAGGACTTGCGAGTTGAGGTCACTTAGTTGCCAGGTTGTGGACCCATCAGACAATCACAGTATGCTGACATAGTTGGCCAACCTGTTTTCTAGCCACATAGTTCAACTACCCACTGTGATTTTTCAAAGCAAATGACTTGGCCTATGTTTACACCGCTTGATTTACCTGTCCCCTACTCCGCTCTGTTTTCTCCTAATCTTTAACTAGGCTACACTGTATTAAAAATAAAAATAAAAAACAAAAACTATCCCTTAATTCTTCTAGATTACCAGAGGGAAGTGATGGAAAGTGAGGGAGGGAGTGGTGGCGGAGACGGAGGCCATGCAACCGTGGATACAGGAGCTTGTTTCGAATGGGGCGGTGGTGCGGATTATGGTAGCAAGGGTGGTAATTAAGTATCAATTTTCCTAATCCTACGATGAAAACAGTCACTTCAATTGCGATTAGGCCAATCAAAATATGAACATATGAAGTCTACAACAGTTACTTCCATTGCGATTAAGCCAATCTTGTGGCTATATTCGTGGCGTGTTAATGCTGACCAATTTTAATTTAAATTATTGGCTCGGCGAATATTGAAGTACAATTAATATGTCTGCGAAATCGGAATAAAATATTTGTGTCCCAAATTTACTGACACAGTACAGGTCACTTCCATTGGGTACGAAATCAATTGATTAATGATAGCATAAAGAGGAGTGTAGCGACCCTCGCCCTTGTGGGCCACTAACTCAGTCGCTCTTTTTTTTTTATGGGCACGTGTTTGATATTTTGGTTCTGTGTAATTTTAAATTAATGTTAATATCTTTAAGTTTTGGTTCTCTCGCCATGCTTTTTCTCCTCCTTGTTCGCCCTGCCACTGCAGCTCCTTCTCTTCTTCTTCTTCAATTTCTTTTCTCTCTCTACTGGAAGCTCGGAAAAAAGAGAGAAAAGGGAAAAAAAATTGAAGTAAAGTCTCCTTTTTAGCTAAAATAAAATTTTTAAAAATATTTTACTTTAGAAAATAAATAACAAAAATTAACCAAGCCATGTAGATCCGATTACGTACCTAAAACAAAATATCATATCAAATCTGAAGTTGGAGAAGTGGGGAGACGGTTATCTTTCAAGTAACGAGAATATTTTGTTATCATTTCTTTTTTTAGGAGACTTTGTTTTTTTAAACCTTTTTTCCCCTTGTCTTTTTTTTTTTTTTCCCTCTTTCCAATCTTTCGTTAAAGGAGAAAAGAAAGAAAAGAAATTGATGAAGAAGAGAACAAATTTGCAGTGTCAGAGAACAATAAGAAGAGAAAGCTTGGCCAGAAGGAGAAAGGATAAGGGTATTGTGGTAATTTCACTATGCACAAATATAATAATATTAAAACAAAGCTAAAAGATATTAATATTTTAACATTTATTTAAAATTATAGAGGACCCAAAATATCAGACACGTGTCAGCAGACGAAGTTAGCGACTGATGGGCGACTGGCTAGCACTCCTCTAGTATTAAAAAGCCAGCTTTTATCAAACACATCACATGTTATTTCTTTAAAATGTTGTATTTAAGAAGCATATGAAGTCTCCTTCAAGTTTTTTAAAACTTCTAACTGTATTTCAATGAAACTCTCATTAAACCCGCTTAACAATTAACTAAAATATGAAGCTGGCAAATTAATTCCAACTTTTGCTTATGAAGAACAACTACTAAATCAAGTTTTTTACAATAAGGATCAAAACTCTCAATTAGAATATGCGACATTCTCTCATACTATGTAATTTTTCATAAGCATATGATTAAATTATTGTTTGGCAGTCGTACATAAATGAAAGAAATTCACACTTCTTTGTAATTAAAATTATTCTCAACATTATTTGTTCTTCCATAAATTCAATAGGAGTCACTTTATATGTGTTCTAAGATTAATAAAAAATAAATAAAGATATCAATTCAAGGTTTTTAAAAAATGTAACAGTGAGTGTAAATATGGGCTTAAAGAGTAAAACTATTTTAATAATTAATTTTTTTTTTCAAATGTGGATTTAGTGAGTGGCTTTGTGTTCAAATACAAATTATTATGTGATAAAAAAAATACAAATTATTATTACGAAGTGTTTGTACTATGAACTTTTCGGATAAGCCAGTTAACGACTATTTCTAAAAATCCCTCACTAAAAATCTAAGCACGCGCTATATTCAAGCAAGTGATCCAAGGCCGTATCGTAGCTCAAGCCCCAAACAGCTTAATTTATGTTTGGGCCGGGTCGTATTATGGACTTTGGACTGAATTTCGTTTTGGTACTTTTTGAGAAAAATAACAACAATACAGTAAAATACAGCAGTCACAAACTCTCAATAGCAACTTTTTGTACAAATAGATAATATAATAAAAATAAATCATATGGTATTTAATTAAATCCAAGCTATTTACACCACGTGAGTTGTACTATAAATTTGTAAGTTAGCCACATCTAGTTCTCTTAGTTGTGCCCTTCATAGATTACCTTATCTAAGCCCTTAGACAATCGTGTGGCTGAGATTACCTTAGTATTGGCTATAAGACAAAAGTTTGTGACTTAAATTTTGCATTCCTCTACTAACGTGACATGACTTTTGTTTTGTTGCCTTATTCATTTATTTCTTTACTTTTGTTTTATTACCTTATTTATTTAATTCTTTACTTTTTCGTCCTTTTTGTCTTTTCTCTATGATCAATGCAAATTTTTAACAATTTTTAAGCCCATTCAACTCGGCATTATTAGTGTTTAGCTAAGCATTCTTTGGTCAGATCAAGGTCATATTATCCCCCGTTTAAGTTTCCAACACAGATCATATCTTCTCGATATTGGAAACTAAGCGACTAGTGTTGGGTTTGCGAATATTTTTCTATTTTTTTCAATAATTAATTTCTAACACTGGTAATAACTTCCCGATATTAAAAACTAAGGAATTGACGTTGAGATTAGATTTTGTTTCTAATAGTGTCGTGAAATATAATTTACCCTAACTTGCTAGGAATCAAATGCTGTTGAACTGAACTCATGAGTACAATCAGGAGTCTATGTTGGCAACCTGGTTTTATAAGTACAACTTAGAATCAATGTGGATGACCTTATTTATAAATACAACTTTAGGTCTATGCGAGTAACATAAAAATCCACCATTCGATCTGAAAATGAAGTAGTTCAACCTCAAAACTTGTTTGTCCAACCTGAGGATGTGCTAGCTCGACATGAAATATTATTTGTCAAGACCACGTGGCCTATATTTTGGGGAAATTACATACCACAACTTGTCAAATCGTCTTCAACTGACAACTAGCTATAACTGCTCAAGAGAATGGGATAAAACTGATGGGGTAACCACTCACAACCGAGAGTAGTAGAAAAGAGCATCAAAGGAAATGATTAGAAAAATTAACTAAAAAATTCTATAAATGACTAGTCTTAAAACCTTCCTATTTTTTATGAGATTAACAACACAAACACCCAAGAATTCCATGATTTTAACTCATTTCCAATTCCTCTTTTTCATTTTATTTTTTCTCCTATACAAAACATCTTACTTAAGCATCAGAGGATTCCTGCCGAAACCCCCACTAGCGTGTATTAACTATGTTCTATGGTTAGTAGGTATAAGAAGTTATAGTTCAATTGTAGTTTGAGATTGGATTCATGCTGTTATTCCCTAGACAAATAAATTCAAATGTTAAGGCAGTATTTCGGCATCACCACCCTCCTTAAAAGACATTCAGAATTAAATAATAATCCTTTGGTAATTAGCCCATGAGCGTACTAAGAATAGTAAAGGAAATCTACGGAATGACATACAATTGTTGATATTCCAAATTAAAGAAAAAAAATCATCGTTTATTTTTAAAAGAACGACAGAGAATCACATGTGCTAATTTTTACTCGAATAATTTTATACATATACATTTACTCAAAAAGTTAGCAAAAGGAAAAAAAATGCATGAAGTTATTAAAGAAAAAAAATATTGAATTACTAAACAGAAATTTTATGCAACTTTTGTGAAAACTTCATTATTGTTTTGACTATCCCAACGGAGCCATGCATCCTCTTCTAAATGACTCAACCAAATTGTCCAATGCAACACGAGATGACCCAGCATCCCTCATCGCTGCTGCAGCTGCTTCTTTCATTGCCACCACACGTTCCTTAACAGCTCTACCTTTCTCCGAGTCCATCAACTCACTAACTCGCTGCTCCACCTCGGCTGAGCTCACCAATCCGTCTCCTTCTTCTGACCGAGTCACCGCCAAACCCACCTTCATTTCCTCCACCACGACCGCTTTAATCATCTTTTGCTCGGCATACAGAGGCCAAGCCAACATTGGCACCCCGGCACAAACACCTTCAAGCACCGAGTTCCACCCGCAGTGAGTCACAAACCCGCCAACTGACTCATGATTCAGTACCTCCACTTGCGGCGCCCACGATTCAACCACGAGCCCCCTATCTTTTGTTCTATCCAAGAACCCTTCAGGCAAAAGAGTCTCCAATGAGCTTCGGTTCTCAACGCTGTCGGGAGCTGGAGCTCGCACGACCCAAAGAAACTTAACACCACTTCTCTCCAACCCAATGGCCATTTCTTTTAACTGCTTACTAGAGAACGATCCCAAGCTTCCGAAACAAAGAAACAGGACGCTTCGACTCGGTTTCGAGTCAAGCCAGCTCAAGCATTCATGTCGATCACGTCCTCGATTCTCTCCATTTCCTCCACCAACCACAGGCCCTATGCAATATAAAGGTGGCAACGTTTCCCCTGGAGTGCATTGTCCTTCTAGCATTGCTTTGATAGCTCTCTCTTCGAGCAATTCAAATGTGTTTACAATAACCCCCGCAGATTTTGCCATCTGGATGCCGGTGTCGACTAAGCCCTTGTATGCTTTACCCTCACGATCATGCATGGGTTCCGCCATGTCTCTTGCTGGAAAAGGCGGTAATCCGGGGTAATTTAAAAGCGCACTGCCGAGTTCTCTGAAGCTCTTTGTGGTGTTTCTATGAAGAGTTGGTAAGTAGAGAAGGGCAGCGAGTCCGCTCCCTCCGGATGTGAAGTAATAGTAAGTAGGGATACTGAGAGTACTTGAGGAAACCTGAAACGCGGGGTTGCAAAAGAAATCGATAACAAAGGCTTTGAGGTTTGAGAGTTTGGAAATTGTTATTAGGGTTTCGTGGAGTTTAGGGTTGTTGAGCTGCCCAAGCTCGTACAGTAAGGCTGGGAGATCAGCTGGTGAACGTAAAGTGTCGGGTAGGCCGGAAACCCGAGGGAGCTGGTGGAAGGTAACGGAGGGAGCCGCGGGGGAGACGGAGGCGATGTAATCATCGGTGCGGGAGCTTGTTACGAACGGGGCGGTGGGGATTATGATGTCGATAGAGAAGCAAGGGTGGTACGTGAGTATCAATTTTCCTAATTCCACCATGGAATTTAAGTGACCTCTTCCTGGAGAAGTATAAAGGACAATCGTATCTTTCATTTTTTTTAATCTTTAATTTTACAAGTTAAAATAATAAAAAAAACAGTAGAAATGGTGAGAGATTACAGTGAAAGAGAATGAGAGTGATAAAGGGCTCCTCTGTGTTTGCAAACCGCAGTACACTTTTATGCATCGACACCCACGACGAAAAAGTGGAAGCTTGTAGGCTACAGGTTTAAAAGGGCAAAGAATTGTTGGTTGAGAGAATTTGATTGAAGTAAAGGGAGCTTAAAGATACTTTCACAAGTGGAGGAGGATTTTGGGGAAAACTATGTTGGTTCGATGGTTTCTTCTACTTGGCTTTAATGCCTTTTGTAACTTTTGGCCTGAATTATTTATAGAAACAAGAAGGACTTGCTTGTTGGGCTCTGTTATCGCTTATTTGACAGGTTATGGGCCCATCAGACAATCACAGTTTGCTAACATAATTGACCTAACATATGTTTTAGCCCACATAGCACAACCTACCCAATTGATTTTTCAAAGCAGATGACTTGGCCCATGTTTACGCCGCTTGATTTAACTATCCCTTAACTCTTCTAGATTACTAGAGGGCACTGTTGGAAAGTGACGGCGAGAGTGGTGGCGAAGACGGAGGCGATGCAACCGTGGATACTGGAGCTTGTTTCGAATGGAGCGGAGCTAATTAAGTGATTGTCAATTTTCCTAATTTTACAATGAAATTTAAGTGACATCTTCTTGGAGAAGGATGCCTATAATTTTAAATTTTTGGATGCAAAAAAAAAAAAAATCATAGCTTATGGAATAAAGTTTAGAATAAATTAGTTTTATTGATTTTAAGTAATTAAAAGATAAAATTTTATCAAACTGGCCCTGCATATGATTCATGTGACAATTTAGTTTAGGTTTATAATCGTATATGCAATAAAGGTAAATTTATGCAAAGAAACATCCTTAAATTTTTATCCTTTTGGGGGCAAGAAAAATATATTAGGCATGTGAACATTAATTGATTGAAAGTTATTAATTTATAAAGCATTCCGATAATGTCATGTTCACCACAGTAAAAAAGATCAAAATGAATTATAATTCATGCGATTAAGCCAATCTTGTAGCAATATTTGTGGCATGTTAATGCTGATCAATCTTAATTTATATTATTGGCTCGTCGAATATTGAAGTACAATTAATATGTCTGCGAAATTGGAATAAAATATTTGTATCCCAAATTTAATGGCACATGAAATGTCATTCCCATTGGGTTATGAAATTATTTTATTTGATTAATGATAGTATAAAAAGTCAATTATTATCAAACACATGGCGTATCATTTCTCTAAAATGTTATATTCAAGAAGTATATGAAGTTTCCTTCAATTAACTCAAATTTTTAGGTGGCAACTTAACTCTAACTTTTACTTATGAGGAACAACTACTAAATCAAGTTTTTTACAATAAGAATCAAAGTTCTCAAGTAGAATAGATGACATTCTCTAGTATTCTGTAATTTCTTTAAGCACATGGTTAAACTATGTATTTGGCATTCGTATGTAAACGAAAGAAAATCACAATTCTTTGTAATTAAAATTATTCTCAACATTATTCTGCTCCTTCATAAATTCAATAGGAGTCACTTTCTATGTGTTCTAAGATTAGTAAAAGTAAATATAGATATCAATTTAGAGTTTAAGAAAAATATAACGGTCAACGTAAAGATGGACTCAAAGAAAAAAAAATAATTATAATTTAATATTTTTTCCAAATGTGGATTTTAGTGAGTGGCTTTGTGTGTTCAAATACAAATTATTATTACGAAATGTTTGTACTATGACACGAGTATTTCGAATTTTCTTTTTAGCAAGGAGCAAAAATATAGAAATTGCTAGGTGGATGAAAGAAACTAACAGTTTTCTGATTGAAGATCGGATGTGATGAGTAAATCTAACGGTATTTTTCATTGAAGATCGGATATGGAATTGTAGATGTGGAATGGTAGTTGTGCTGATGCTTGTAGATCCTTGTCCTCAAGCATCGGCATCATCTGATAAATCGATCCAAAGACCAAACTTTTTCAAACAAGCCAGTTAGCGACTATTACCAAAAAGCCCCTCGCGAAAAACTAAGCACGCGCCTACTTTTATTCAGGCAAGTGATCCAAGGCCATATCGTGGCTCAAGCCCCAAACAGGCTAATTTGTGTTTGGGCCGGGTCGTATTATGGACTTTGGACTGAATTTCTTCTTGATACTTTTTGAGAAAAATAACAACAATGCAGTAAAATACTGCAGTCACAAACACTCAATAGCAACTATTTTATACAAATTGATAACATAATAAAAATAAATCATATGGATGGTACGGTGTTCACGTCAGTTGTACAACAAATTTGTAATTAGTCACATTTAGTTCTCGTAATTGCGCCCTTCATGGAATGGTTTAATTATCACATTATCTCTCCGAATAAATCAATGCAGAATCATTATAAATTAATGTAATCTTCATGGAATTCTGGTTTATTATCAAAGGCAGCAATTTGAGCTTCGAAAAGAAGCTTGCTAGAGAGAGTTTTGCTAGAGAGAGCCGAACGTCTTGTGTTGTTGTTCTATTTGAAAGCTGCTGGGGGAACAAGAAACAGACGGCGAGCTGCTTAAGTAAATTACCGAGTGAAGTCAGCAGCTCGCAATATGAGACTAGACAAGCCAACAATAAGTTCACGTGGTGGATTAGTGCAGCGCCCGTGATCATTCACTGGTTCTGGATAGCCAGGGAAGCAGACAAATCACAGCATTTTTAGCACCCGACAAAACCCCATTGATGATGAAAGAAAGCGATAGCCCTTGGATTCGTCACTCACTCTGTGCATCAATTATCTTAATTATAATATGGATAGGGACCCGTGACACATTGTGAGAAGCTTGTGGGTCACCAATTATAAGCAATGTATCTTTCTCTCATCCCACCCATTTTTCTTTTTTTTTTAGTACAATGATTAATTTTAGCCCATCAAATTATTGTGTCAAGTCGATGAAGACGAACGAGGAATATACATATATGTATATATATATTTTCTAGATTTTTGATAAAAATGCGAACGTCCGTACTTAAAAAATTTTCATTAATTAATAATCTCAAAAACAGGAAGAGCATACATGATTATTCATCTTTTTACTGTAATTTCCAGCATTTCGATCACTTCTTCTCTTTTGACAGAAGAGAAGGATTTCTGTTTAAAATTATAATGATACACGTACACTCACGTTACTTACAAAACAAAATGGAAACAATTATACATTTTACAAACAATTATACGTTACTTAAAATTATAATGACACACGTACAAAACAAAATGGAAACAATTATACATTTTACAAAACGTAGTAGGAAAATTCCCGTTAGGTTGAAGCATATATTGTATGGACAATATACTGGACGAACAAATTTAATTACAAAACTGTGAATCAAACGAGCTTTACTGTCATATTTCAAATTATTGATTTCATCCATGGAATGAAACCCAACAAAGAAATATATGACGCAGAAAATTGACTTCGGTTCTTGAGAAATTACGCCTATTTCTTAGATTTTGAAACCCTTCTGATCAAAACAATGAAACAAAGCACACGATACAACACAAAGAAGCCAATCAAGAAGTAAATATTTGTCCATCTCTGCCTCTCATGTAGCCCTCTATTTTGCAAGACATCACCTCCAGTCACCATGCACGTTGTGTTCTCTTGGTACCATAACAGACACTTGGACGCAAGGCAGGAATACTCATTGATAAGAAGCGCGTCGAGGGCGTATTTGTACATTGAAAAGAAGTGCATGAATAGCCAATACTTGGGCATGCTGTCCTTTTTGATGAAATAGCCAGAGAAGAGAAAAAACGCACCAAGAAATATTGTCACGAGTGAAGTTCCCGCAATGTAATTTGGTGCAAGAGAGCTCAGGAAAAGCACAAATGAATTAGCCATCAGGATTATGACCCATATGACCAAAACAAAGTAAGCAAAGGCTTGCCATGAAGCACAAAGCCCCACCAAGAAGTAAACTGAGACTGAGTAAATGATTGCAACGGCAAGCAAGTATGGCAAGAACACAAGGGTATTCGCTATGAGGTAACTCGAAAGGCGATAGACTCCACTTGAAGTCTCTCTCAATAGAATTGGCCTTTCATTGATAAAGATTGGGAGAGTTTCAGTTGTCGAGGAGAGGAGAAAAGTGAGAGTGAAGGCAAAGAGACCAAACCTGTTTTCAATTCCTTGCTTGTCATACCCAACATTGATAAAAATAGTGCCTAAAACAAGACCTACAATGAGAGCTTCCAATGTGTTTGTCAAAAGCAGCTGCCTTGTTCTGTAAATGATCTTCCAAAACCTGTTGTACAAAGTGCAAACTTCTTGCAGCCTTGAGCTTCTATATATTGTCGCCGTATGGTTCACTTCGTTATCGCAAGGAGAAGTTGCAGAACCATCGTCTTCATCACCACTAGGTAGTGTGTTCATAAGAGGCTTAGTATCATCATGAAGCTGGCTTAGTATTTCCATTGTGTATTCAAGGGCATTGAGCTGAGGAGGGACGGAGAAGCCACTGGAGAGCAAAAACGTTTCAAGTGAAGCAAGTGTGCCATGATGAACGACAGACCCTTTTGATAGCAGAAGGATTCTATCAATGGTGGAGAGGATTTTGAAGCTGGGTTGATGGATGGATAAGATCACAGTGCGGTGACGCGAGGCAGAGATGGATTTGAGGGTCTGCATAACGTTGAAAGCAGAGCGACTGTCGAGGCCCGAAGTGGGTTCGTCGAGAAGCAACACGGCAGGGTCGTGAATGAGACTTAAGCCTATGGAAACACGTCTACGCTCACCGCCTGATAGATTATGAGCGAGCCTTGTGCTGGCCAAGTGTGCTAGCCTGAGCTCAGTGAGAAGGACCGTGATAATTGTGTCAATTTGGGATGTTTTGGGGACCAAAAGGCGAGCTGAGAAGAGAAAAGTTTCGTAGACAGTGAGAGAAGGGATGCATGCATCATGCTGAGGGACATAAGCTGAGAGCTTGCGGAATGATGAAGGCTTGATGGGGGATGAATTGAGGAGGATGGTGCCATTTGTGGGGGATGTCCGGGCCGATAAAATGTCGAGGAGGGTTGATTTGCCTGCCCCGCTTGGGCCAACAATTGCAAGGATTTGGGATGGATAGGCTGTGAGAGACACATTCTTGAGGATGTAAGTCGGTGGCTTTGATGAGCAAGCTTTGAAAATGAAGGATGGTATAATGCTGTTATTAGATTTGATGTATGAGATTGAAGAACCCGTCAACTTGTAGGTTTTAAGAGGTGGCGGCGGAGGCGACGGTGCCGGCAATGGCGGCGGTAATTCTTCTTCCATGAGACAGAGGAAAGTTGAAGGGATGATAATTGGAAAGAGTAGGATGAAGAGATGTGTTGGGAATATAAAGTCTCCATGAGGCTATTAGCTATTAGAGGACTGTAATGTTGATGGCCAATTCCTAATTCAATATTTTTTAATTACCAAATTGGAGATGATAAAGTTGAGCGTCTAGACATACCAAAACAAACTGACATTCAAAGGGTACAAATGTAAGAGGACCTATCAAACTACATACGAAGTACATTCTCTCGTGTCTTTTGTTAATTGGTTAGAGCCATGGGGCATGTAGTTTTTTTTTTTTTTTAATGAAACATGAGTGTATCATGTAGTTAAGAAGTTGTAAGTTTGCGAGTTTCGTACAACTTGTCTATCATGTTAGATTCGATCCCATACAAATTTTAACCATTCATTTAGTCCTCTAGTAAAAGACTCCCCCAACATAAATTTAGATATGGATACGACGATACTTAATTAGATAACAATAAGAAATCATTAACCCCAATCCACTATAAAAATAAAAAGTACTGCATTAAGTATCAATACTTGATTTAAGTCCGTATTTTGTGAACAATTTAAACCCCATCCCACGTATATAAACTTACGGAGAAACTCTAAAATACTGTTATAGCAGGACAATTATTTCATAATAATACTATAACGGTGTATATTTTATTATATTTATCAATAAGTGCTTTGTTTATTGGTAGTTGTACGGTCAGACTCGACACAATGGCCACTAGGAACCATGTGAGTAAGAGCAAATAAGCAATAGATGACAAAAGATAGGCCGCAAAGAAATTCTCGCTTTGAAATCGAATCACGAGTTCACAGTTTCACCTCTCTCTCTCTCATATGACTCTGCAAAATTTGGCGTCTGGCCAGCCTATGCTAGAGGATGAGCTTTAATTTTAAGTAACTTGTTTTAGTCCGTGAATTCTCCATTATCATTCACAAGTGCTACTTTGCTGGCATCATGCATGAGAGTTAACAATTTCAATGATGCTTGTGAGGATAAAATGGTTTTTTAATAATAATATGCCAGTTTTAAATTCTATTTCTTCCCCTGGCCGGCCAATTTTTAAGGAGTGAAGATAAATGGTTTTATTTGCATACGACTATCAAGAGTTTTCTACAATTAATAAAAGCCCGTAAATCCCATCCGCATAGCTTGAGGCCCATTGTATCTCACCGGTAACAGACCCAAAAAGTGGTTGTCCAATCATTACAATTCACAATCCACCCGCCAAAATCCAAAGTTTATCAGCCCAATCTCCCTTTCAAACTCATCAATCCTTTTGGAATACGTTGCCTTAATATGGCTCGTCGCCTGTGAGGCTGTGAGTCAAGGATCCAACAATGGGAGGAGGGAATGAAGGATGGATTGATGCTTAAGAAAGAGAGAGACTTTTGTTTTCACTTGTTGTTACGTCGTTTGAATTCTTGACATTTTGTGTATTTTATGTACTTTTATGTAATTAGGTAAAGAGGTTCTGTCAGAAGAGCAGAATGTATATATCACAACCTAAAATTTTCTTAACTAAAATTAGGAATGATAGAATTCCTTGTATCATTGATGTACAAGGAGCTCGTCTCATTTAGATTGAGATTCAAATATATGCAGTAAAATTTCACTATAATTATAATGTTGAAGCCCAAAATAATTTACTATTCTAAGAAAGTTATGACTTAAAAAAAGATGTAGTTGCAAAATTATTGCTTTGATTTATTTATCCTCAGTGCAAGTGATATAAAAGTAAAGAATGTAATAAATTGATAATTAATTAACGAAGCATGTCAAATCTAATGTAAAGACAATGATAAAAGAGATAGAAATAGTTTCAAAAAATTAGTGCATATATTATATAATGTTAGGATCATGCAAAATCATCTTAGAAGTCTAAAGAAAAGAGTAAATCATTTTCTTAACTAATTCTAGAAAAATATTTTATTCCATCTTGAACTTTTTAAGGTAGATTTTGTTTTTGCAATAATAACAATAATCATTATTGTGTTGTGCCAATTTTCTTATGACAAGATTTTTTTAAAATTATAATTTATTATAATGTGGATATTATTCTTATTTATAATTAATCTAAATTGTGATTAAAATATGATATTACTATATAGTAGTATGAACAAGTTTTATTGTATTAGAGAATTAAAAAATTAATTGAATGAAGATTGAAATGTTCACAGTGTATTTTTTTTTAAGTAGATGTAGTGGTAGGTTGGCAATGGGATGAGACGCACTAAAATTTGTCGATACTACACGTCATACATAGATAACATATATGTCTTGTATAATTTTATTAAAATCACACACACACACACACACACACATATATATATATGACCCGACATGTTAGAGATATATAATTAATTAAACCAACATTTTTTAAAAATTTAGATTTTGGAACATTTGAGATCTCAATTAAAATTTTTAAAATTTTCAAATCCCACCCCAAGATAGTATTCTCGAATTTCACTCCAAACGGACCGAAATCTCGATTTTTTCGAGATAACTAGAAACTACCAAGAAACTACATCCCCTTATTAAAAACAAAAAAAACAAAAAACAAAAAAAGAAAAGGTCGAAAAGCGACCCATTGCATTGCCCACCAACTAAAACGAAAAGGGCAAAGGCATCTGAACTGTTCCGGAAGTTCTACCGAATAAATAACTTGTAATAAAATTACCAACTAAACTAAAAATAAATAAATTTAATGAGACCATATTCTGTAATTATTGACGACTTTTAACGAAGAAGCAACATGAAACAGGAAGCATATATGCCCATATTAACCCCACCAAAAAAGCCAAAAAAAAATATAAGTGGGGCCCCCAATGTTTTTTTTTCTAATAATTTCTAGAAATCGCAAAAGGGCCCCATACAGATATAGACTCTAGAAATCATCGCCGTCGTAACCAAGATCATCTTCGACCTTCTCCGCCGCTTCATCAGCAATGTGGTCTTCCAACGCGTCAACGCCCTCAGCCAATGCCAGTCCACCCAGTATCCCCCCTACAGCACCCACAGCCAATCCCGTCCCCATCCCGCCAAACTTACTCTTCTTTTTCTCCTCAACTTGACCGTAGTACCCTCCAGGTGGAGCAGCCCCGTACGCGCCGTAACTTGGCTGACCGTAAGCCGGCGGTGCGTTGTACGCGCCGTAAGGATAACCGCTCGGCGGCGGAGCCGTTGCGTAGTAAGGATCCTGCGGCGGCCGGCCGTATTGGTAACCGTACGGAGGCGGGGCAGTGTAGTCGCGGGAGCCAGATGGCGGGACTCCATAGGGAGGTGTGTGGTACGCGCCAGGGGGAGCGTATCGGGATTCTCTAACGGCAACCTTAACATCGACTTTCCCGTGGGGCCTACCGGATGGTCGCTTGAGCTTCAACGTGAGCGACGCGCGCTCGCCCAATCCGACGTCGTTGATGACATCCTTCAGCTTGAGCTTAGCCGAGCCGATCAGCTTCTTGGTGTCCTCCTCGTTGCCGGCATGGACGACGTCGATGAAGAGAGTGGTGTCGTCGTCGACGGGACCGAGCAGGGGGATGGCGAGGGTCTCGTCCCAGTGAGGGCACGTGTCGCCCTCATCGTCGACCTTGGTGGAGCATTTCTTGTTTGGGTCGACCCAGAGGACGGCGTACGGCCTGTTGGGGCCGTGGCGCCAGTTGACGTTCTTGAGGTCCTTGGCGGAGGTGATCGTCACTTCCACTTCGTTACGAGAAGCCATCGGAATTTTCTAGAAGATATAGAAAGACGGAATGACTGTGTTGGAGGATTAAGGCTAGAGGCCATGGGGTATTTATATAACGTAATAAATGAAGCTTAGGGACTAAGAATAGTGCCATGTATGGTAATGTTGGTATTGATGGACTGGTGGCGGTTTCTTACTGGGGGAGGTGAGTTTTGAGAGCCAATGGGATGAAGGTTAGGCGGCCGTGCCTTCGGAAGTCAGCTTGATTGAGACGAGTTCAAGGGAATGTGCATCTGGCTTTTGCGCACGTAACGTCATTGGGCATTGGCGAGTGGGTCGTGCCACGCGGGACGCACACGGCATTTGCATTTTTTGGGCATTTTTCATGGCAGTGGGTGTGGTTTTCACCTTTTACCTTTTAGTTGGATGGGGCTTATCAATATGTAAAGCCCATTGCACTTTTCAAATTTCCTTTTGGGCTCCATTAAAAAAAAATTCATTTTGGGCTAAATTTAGAGAAACAAGGTCGATAATTACGTACAGATTACGGGATGCAAGGCAAATGCCAATGTACATCTTCAATCTCCGTAACTATAACCATGACCCATGTATTGTATGTAATTGAAAAGACAAAAAAATGGTCCTGGGACATGCTAACTAATTCACGAAGGCTATGAAACGGTGAGAGTGAGGTGACGTTACGGGCTTCACGGCTATGAAACCACTACAGAATTTATAAAATCTTATTGAAGGCCCAGTATTGCATTATTTGCGGCCCACTTCCCGTTTGGGCTTGCAGGGCTTTCAGGCTCATCGAATTGCCAAACGGTGTTATATCCATCCTAACTTGCATTTTCCCGGCTTCCCTATAGACTTTAGAAATTAAAGGTGCGTTTTGTATTGTCTTTTAATTGATGTTTTCTAAACTCCTTAGAAAAGTAAAATGATGTTTTTGATGTGATATCTTTAAAAATAAAAATATGTTTGGCAGCTTATTTTTAATGGAATATGTGACAATGAAAATAACGAAAACATGTTTAATTGTTTGTCTGGAAATTTGGAGACAGTGAAAGAGTGGGATAATTATTTTATTAATTAATTTTTTTTTAACAACGACATTTTACTTTGTGAGTTTATGCTATAATTATCAAAATTTGCGATCCATCATATATATATATCGGTATTGTTCATGCTGATGTATGTATGTATATTTTTAAAAGACATAAAATTAATATATTTTTATCTTATAAACATACAGATAAATATTTCTATCGATGTATATATTTATATGAAAGAGTATAAGATAGAAGATTTTTATCATCTCATGATAAATCTTAAACGTAATTTACCATTAAAAAAATTAAAATCATTAATTGATTTTGAAACACAAAATAAAAGTTATGCTAAATTACATAAAATCAAGTAACTTACATTATTCAAGTTAAAATGATTTTTATTTAGTATATATCTATTTATTTTAGAGAATCCAAAATTAATTAATTTAGTAGCATACATTTTATATTAATTTCGTCATCGTATGGATGTAGTTTTCTTTTACCTAATAAATGCAATTTTAATAAATCATTTTTAAGTATCTAGAATAATAACTAATATAAAGGAATAAAAGAAAAAAAAAGGTGTTCGAAAAAACTGTAGTCCTATGAGAAGCCTTCAGTTTATCACTTACATTAATATATTATTAGAAATATAAAACTGAAATAAAATAATATAAAGCATCATTCATTTGGCAAGTAATTTGAGAGCATGCGTGGGAATATTAGAATAATTGCATCCCTAAAGTGGGACTTGCGTAAAATGAATATTGAAGAACATTATAAAGTCGTTTCTTCTTTTCTTCAAAAAAAAGTAAAGAATGAGAACATCTCGTTCTTATCGAGAATCGTCATAACAATGCATAAACAACGGCTACCAAACATATTTTTGTTGGGAAAATATGTACTTTAAAAGTATATATATTTATTTAATTGTAATAAATAATTTTTTAATTAATAAAATAAATAAGATATTTTATTTAAATATCTTAATTGCATTAATATTTTAAGTAAAGTTCATTTAATCATATTATATGTATTTATGTGATTACTATATAGATTCGCATAAGACATGAATACAAATTATCTTATGATTAAATAAATTTTAGTTCGCAGTTGATAAATAAAGTTGGCCACTTTATTTAGGTATAGACTGTAATAAATTCATTGATTGATTTGTCTTAATCATGTATGAATTTATTGATGTAGTACGACTACATTGAACATGATCACATATGATATTTAATTAACGTTGTAATAACTGTCAGGCTTATTAAATCTTATAGGCATTGATTTCACTGTAATAATTGTGAGTTAGTTATGATTTCATAATTGTAATTGTTATTTCATTGAGTTATCAATGGGCACGACACACATTTGTAGTCAAGATTATTCGGTATCTTGTTAGTAGCAATTATGAGTATTGAAGTTATAGATTAATAATATAAAATTTGTACAACACATCTCTTGATGAGTTTTCGGCACTTGATCATAGTATTTGGCCAGAGTGTGTCAACATATTTAGTATGTTGAAAATTATCATTAGAGAAAGCTAGTAAGTATTAAGGAATAAGATGTAATTAAATTGATTGGACAGTTGAGATAACGATTTAATTAATGATGTAGTATAAATAATTATGTAGTAAAAAAAATCAATGTGGCATGGGTCGAATTATTATTCGAGAATACTATAATAGATAGCATGAAATTATGGAGGTCAATTCCAATCTTTTAGTGGAGTATATTTAAAATTAAACAATTGGGCTAGTTTAATTACAAGTCTAATTATTGTAGCCACTATTGTATGTACCCATATAATCCTCATGTTAGCTCATTTAATTGATGGTTCCGCTACTAGATTAATAAGTAAGATAACTAGTTATTTTGGTTAAAAATCTAAATATATTATTTAGTGGAAGGCTCCATTTATTATGCTAGTGTGTAAGGGGCCTTGTGTTATTTTATAAGGTGGACCCCTATAACACAAGAACAAGTAACGCTACTTTTGATTTTATTTTTTTTTTTAAATTTAAATCAATTGTGATTTAATAGAATAAATAAATAAATATGGAGTCTATGTTTTCCACTAAATAGAGATATAAAAGGGTTTATTTTATTTTAAAAAAAAAGAATAGCCACATTATACAAATTAGAGAAAAATAAATTTTCTCTCTAATT
This sequence comes from Citrus australasica, assembly GCA_029618585.1. Lineage (NCBI taxonomy): Eukaryota > Viridiplantae > Streptophyta > Magnoliopsida > Sapindales > Rutaceae > Citrus > Citrus australasica. The sequence goes on along the minus strand of JARCIV010000009.1, from coordinate 28,200,188 downwards.
TTGAGAGAAATATTTTCTCTTGGTAGTTGCTTTTAGTGGTGATAAAGGCGCCTGCACGTCAAGTGCAGATCAAAATTGAGTCATAGCCTGGAAGATCATTAGTGACGGATCATGATCTAACAAGATTAGTGGTGACAGATCATGATCAAACAAGAGTGATGGTGACAGATCGTGATCTGTGAGTCTAGGTTAATTTATCAGAAAAGTAAAGTCAGTTTGTCAAGGTATGATTTTCTAAATTACGAATTCCTAGGTATTGTATGAGATCGGTCTTAAAAGTTTTTATATTATTTTAAAAAAAACTAAATTTTCTCAATTTTTGTTTTTGGAAAACGAAAAGCATTGAATGAAAAACGTTAACAAACAGGCCCTAATCTCCTGAAGAAGTGCCAAGACCCGACCAAACGCTCAGGAAAGAATTAGGGGTGGGCACGGTTCGATTCAGATCGAAATTAAGTAGAACCGATTTAAATCGGTTATTTTATAAATAGAATCGAATAAGAACCGAACTCAAACAGATCTTTTTAAATCGGTTCGGTTCGGTTTTTCGGTTTTGGGCGTATTGGAACTATTTTGAATTTCCAAATTTTTAGCCCATTGGGCCTCATGAATGTCATAATTTTTTTCAACAATTAATTTATCTTAATTTCATTACAAATATTAACAATAAATACAAAGTATCAAACACACAGTTTATCACTAATATCTTACTAACTACTAATAAGGTACTCACTACTCACAAAATTTGAAATATTAAGATTTCAAAATATATAATCAAACTCCAATACTCCATCTATATAAACATAATATTGTAAAGACAAATAAAAATAACAACAATGATTCAGTTATTCGGTTCGATTTTTCAGTTCAGTTGAGTGAACTGAATATTGGACCGGTTTTTCAATTTTTTTTATAAATAATATATTTCAGTTTTTAAAAAAATTAAAACCGAACCGAATCAGAAGTTCGATTTTTTTTAAAATATGGCTTTTTTGCCCAATTCTAAAAAGAATATGGGTCTAAAAAATTGTCTTGCTTAGGTTGAAACCCAATATTTCATGGTACACATATTACATTGATTTAGTGATTTTATAATTCAAAAAAGCTCTAAAAGAGAAATTAAGTTATTTCCTTTTTACTGTAAAAGATAAACACCGCTATTTAGAGTTATTACGACTTGATTAAGTTATTTAGTTTTACACAGTTTTTCTTCAATATTCTTCATATTTGTAGAATATCCTATGAACTTTTCTCTTGCAAGTACCATGTCAAGAGAAGAGATTTCATGAGAATATTTATTTAATCTCTAAACGATGAAGGATTAGCCTCCTTAGGATACATCCATACCCTTTTATATACAGTTGTTCAGCTAGTCGAAATTGCCTCTTACGCTTCAGATAAAAGTAAACACAAATTAAATAAACACTATAATAATAACAATAATAAAACACATATACAAATCCTTACCCTACATATCAACTCCTTCACTGAAATTAATTTTGTATTTCTTATTTATATCACATTTAAATTTGTACTCACAGTATCAATCAATGTGCTTTTACGTAAAGCGCACGGTGCACATAACACAGAATCATTATTGCATGCATTTGCTCCCTAAAATTGATGTGATGATTAAATTCAGAACACAACACCCACATCTAGATTCTTACACCATAGCCTTGTGGTTTCACAAATTCCCAGAACAATATATTTATAGCAAAATTCAAAACAATAATCAAATAAAAAGACGGATCCAATGAACACAATAAACAATCTTCAATATTGGATCATAATGTTTCCTAACCAAACACATCCCCTTACCCCAACAAGAAAGCGAAAATTGGGAAAACGAGCCCACATGATTCTTTAACCATCTGTTCCCCAACCCAGTTGTTGCACTAAGACAAAAATTAGGGACACAAGATCTATTGAGGAAGCACGACAAATATAAAGTTCATCGAACAAAAATATGGTGTCTGGCCTTTGTTTTTGTGTTGTCCGTTGTTGATTTCTTGTATTATATTGTTGAAAGTTACATTAATTTGACACTTGTAATTCTTTCCATTTTCATCCGCAGTTTGTTCTTGCTGATACAATGAACCACTTTGTTCTTCCTTAATGGAACGAAATAATCTTTCATCCTCACGAGCAACATTTTGTACGAATGGAAAAGCATTTAGAACATGACACATGAGTTTGACATTAGAAATATTTTTTAGATGGAAAATTTCGTCTAATGTTCTGCTAATGCATTGCCGTGTTTATGACTTAATACTTTTGCTTAATTTTTATTTTAGTTGTTACAATTTATAGATATATACCAATCTAGAATCCGTTGAAAATTTTATTAAATATATACACTCCGAGTATAGTTTTGAAATATACGTTAAATTGAAGGTGAGATTTTTTATCCGAACATGTAGGGAGATGTATCTATTTTTGGGAGAGACTACAAAAATAGATCATGCGCAATTGCTAAGCTACTGCGGGTGTAACTTTATGAAAACAATATTGATAGAGCCACAACTACATTGCACAAATAAGTGTGTACAAACTGAAGTGGCACGAGAAGACTGGTTATATAAAATCATCATGATTTTACAATAGAGTAATGATATAGTCACAAACTTTTGTATAAATTTATTTTGTACAGTTGTGGTATGATCAGATTGGTTGAATTAAATATTACTCGGTTAGGGATGGCAAAATCCGAGTCCGGGTCCGGGTTTAGCCTTCCCGGATCCGGATACCATTTTCTTTTCCTAGACCCAGATTTTTTCACCCGGGTCTAGGTTCAACCCGGAAAAATTCGGGTTTCCGGATTTCGGGTTTTGAACCCTGATAAATGAATCAATATCAATTTCTAAAATTCTAAAAATAAAAAATTAATACATTTTCAAGTAATAACACATTCAGATTAATCAATAAAATTAATTAAAAAATAATATTAAAATTAAATATTCGGGTCCGGATTCCAGATGTACGGGTTAACCTAAACCCGGACCCGGATATATCCGGGTTATTAAAATCTATTACGGACCCAATTTTTTTACATTCCGGTACGGGTTCAACCCGGCCCGAATTATCTAGGTTCGTCCGGGTCCGGGTTATTTTGGCATCCCTACATTTGGCCTATATAATTTATTTTTATTATTTTATATTTTCATTCAACCAATGAATTGAAGCTCCGTCAGTTTGTACAAAATAAATTTATAAAAGAATTTACTACTTTTTACAATAATTAAAAAAATAAATATTATCACTTTTCATTCAATCTCTCCATGCTGCATAGTTTATATATACTAATTCGTACAAAACAACTTGTGGCCTTATCATTATTGATACGAAAATAATGCAAAAAAATAATAATAAGTTATGGGGCTGGCATGTGTTTTATTGAGGACTGTAACTTACATAAGCGGTAACTTTGCAAGACCCCATATTTATATCATTTACAAGGAACTCCAAAATTATGCCGTGTGCTCACTAGATCATCTGTCCCCTAGATTTGCGTTTTTTTCCCCCCACTGAAAGTTCTCTGTATTTATTAATTTATTTGCAATTTTACTGTTCGAAATAGAGGGTAGTCTTGTTTCTGGGCAACAAGGGGGGACCGGGGTGTACAGTGGAGGCTGCACTGAGTGAGGTGGGATTTGGCATTTGCTGCCAATGAATAAATATGATGTTGCCTTGGAAATTTTGCTTTGCTTGCCGAGTCTTCAAACTCATTAATGACTCCCTGCCGTCGTTTTCTCTTTTGAAAATTTGAAACTTCAGATTTTTCAATCTCAAATTTATTAGTTTTCTTTCCTTCTTTTATTGTCCTGTCCCCGACACCCCCTTATCTCTCTAACACTGCATATAATTAATCACTATCAGTCTTTGTTGTAATAAGATAAATTTTATATCTCTAGAAACATCTTCAAGTCACACGTTTCTTAATCTGATGCGAGCGAGATTCATTTCAAACCAAACTTCTGTTCTGGGTATTTTAGATATGAATTTAATTGCATGCTGATTGCTGATTTATGATACATTATTGTATATCAACCAGCAGTCGCAATTGTATATTTTTGTGAACAAAAAAAAAAAAAAAAAAGAGATCAGGCTATAATTCAAATCAAAAGCCTCAGGTTTTATTATTTGGGCTAATTAAAAGTAAAATAATTACTGAGTGCATTCATGTGGTAAGGGAACTTTATAGCAACTTCCAGGGTGTAACGGGGAGGCAAATTGAATATTCAAAGTAGACGAAAATAGGATTGGTGGGCAGAGGGAGACTCAAGGACCAGAGAGAGCATCTGCTTCTGTTTATCTATGACTTTGAAAGTGCTTTTTTAATTCTTTTTTTCTCTCACTTTTGAAATAAAATTAAAGACTTTAAACAAAAACTAACACAATGCTTTCTTACCATTCAAAAGTGCTTTTTCAAAAGCAGAATGTTTGCCAGAAGAATAGTGTTTTACTCTGAGATCATCATATGCTTGGTCATTTACTTGCAGTCTTGAAGACTTGAACAAAAAGAAAAAGGTTTAATTAAAGAAGCTTTGGCACAACTTTCACAGCTCTTTCTTAAAAATAAAACCTGTTGGACTTTAGTAAGCTCTCTTACTAATTAGTTAAATGCTATTTCAAGTAATAACAAACCGATCCTCGTATTTTTCATTTTTTGTCAGTTCTTTTTTCCTGCTCATTTTGTATCTAAATAGGTCCCTTCCCAGTTCCCTCTCTTGAAATGAACAAATTAGTGAAATTAGCTTATAATATTGAAATCTTGAAGCCAAGGTTTGGGGAACAACCACTCTACTTAGACAGAAAGGAAAATTGGTTGGCTTTGGTTTTGAAGCCAAGGTAGCAAGTTTCTTTGATGAAATGATGTGATCAATAGGCAAAATGTTTTTTTTTTTTCTTTCCTGAGAAAAAGCCAATCTTAGCCCTCTCAGTCACCGACCAAGACCGAACCCAAAACCCTTCGAGAAAGTGAATGGAAAGAGAAAATAGATTGCAATCCTGTGAAGTCATTTCATTTCAGTTTCAGAATCTGAAATGATATCACACATTTGATATGATGATCCGAACGGCTAGCTCGTACCCTTTCAAAGGTGACATCATTATGAATTGCGGAACTCAATTTAGAATAGTGAAAAGAAGAACCAAAGATCCCGTATCAGAATTCCTTTCAAATTTTTCATAATGACCCATCATCAATATACACAAGACAATAACAAGTAACAACAAACAGCAGCGACAAACAAGTGATTCTATTTCACTCAATATTATAGCCATCATCATAATAACCAAACGTGACCAGTAACAACAACACAACAACCCTACGCTAGCTTTTCTCTGTTTTCTTTTACAACAACAAATTACGAAGCTGTCCTGTGCAACAATGCTCCTTTTCCTGTCTATAGATTTCAATTTCATTGACAAACAGTTTCTTCTATTTTTATTTTCCCGCTTAAATTCTTTCTTCATTGGATTTTCTTGCTGATATGAACTCTGAAGATGATGAATCGCTGCTGAATCTTGAAAACAGAGATGAATCTGGAAACAAATGAAAGACAAATTTCAACCTTAATAAATAACCTTGCTGAGCTAAACTACGATAACAAATAAAATCAAAATTTCGAGGCCAATTTATCCATAAACATGTATATACCTCTAGAAAACAGACCGCTGAAAGTCTCTTGTGAAGAACAACTTGTAGATCTTGATAATGAAGAAGAATCTGATACAAAAAATACAGAAAATTGAATCAAGACAATTCAAGTTCACAACCCAATTAACAAAAAAATAAATTATCTTGATTTAAATATGCAACGATTTAATCAAAGAAAAGGATTTGCTACCTCTGGAGTTGAAAGAGTTTTTGCAATGAAGAATGGCGCTTTGAATCCCATCATGCTGAAGAAGCAACGAATCATCTCTTCTAGCCGGCGACATAACTGCAGCAGCCGAAACCGATTTGCTCTTGCTCAGATGCTTAAACCCGGCCGGAATATTCCCTTTCTTCTCTTTCTTCGCCGGAGATGCTGTCGGAGAAGAGGAAGAAGCCTCCGTTAACTCCTCAGGAAACCCCGTCTTGCCATTCTTCTTGGAAACTCTGACATACAATGGCTTGATCAGCTTCAAGTATTTCTGTATCACATCCTTTGAAAATCTCTTTGATGATGATGATGAGGAGGAGGATGATGAGTCAGTATGGATGCTTTCTTTGTGTTTTGTTTTTCTCAGACTTGAAGCTCTAGTGAACATTGAAAGATTTGACGCATCTTCAACTCTGAACTTGATTGTGAAGAGCTTGTTCTGTTTTCTTGTTGACTCTGTTTTCTCCATTACCCCCGTTTTCTCTGTTTTGAGAGTTGCCATAGATTTGGGTTTCTTGAATATAGCCACACGAAGCTTTGGAGCAGATTTAAGCAGGGAGATTGGAGACTGGGGTTTTAAACTTGAGGTTGAGCTGGGCTCGATTGGCAAGATCTTTCTTTTGGACAAGACATCGGTGGGAGACAAAGAGGAAAGCGTCGCGGTCGCTGTCTGTTGTTGGCTCTCTTTGCTGTTGGCGTTCTTTTTGTTGTCGCAATCAGAAACAGTGAGCTCCAACTCAAAGAATGAGTCATCCCCTTCATCCAACTCGCTCTCCGAACAAACCACAAGACTGGGAGCAGCTTCAACTTCAATGGCGGTGGCGGTGGCGGCGGCGGTGGTGGTGTCATTATCTTCATTAAGGGCTTGATTTTCTTCCATGGTGGGTCTCCAAAACTTGAGAAGGCTGAGAGTTTCCATTGCGTCTGTTGAAGCTCTTTTAGAAAAAAGAGAGACTAAATAGAAATGGCTTCGGTTTCTTTTCCAGAATATTTTGGTGGGCTTTTATATTTGGTTTGAGAGAAAGAGAAAGAAAAAGAGTGAGGTTTTTGAGAAATTTAAAGGGACAAAAAAATAAAAAAAGTACTTTTGCACTGCGTTTTATGGTTGTGTATTGCAGAACTGAAAATGGTGTTTCCAGGGGACAGCCGAGAGCCTGATGATGAAATATAAGCAGCTTTCTTTTTCTTCGGGAGAAAATATCATTAGAATCCCTCAAACGTTTTATAATAGCAATTTGAACCCCTATGGAATTTAGTGTTATACAAATAATCCCTCAAACTTTTTGCAAATGCGTTTTTTTGGCATAACAATGAGGACTAAAAGTTCATATTTTTGAATTAATGGAACTGGAACTGTTATTATGAAAGAGTAGGGGGTGTTGTTATTTAGATACTAAAAAGTAAAAAGTAATACGCCTGATTAAATTTGTACCCAGAGTTTGTTTTGTACGTTTGGTTTAGTCGTTGTAGTTTAGTTGGTCACAGACTGAACACGTGAAGATCAATGCATTTGTGAGAGAGAGAGAGAGAGAGAGAGAGAGTCAGATCAGAATTCAAAGAAGAAATAGGAGGAGAGGAGTGTGGCGGATAGTCTATAAAGCCTGAGTCTCTTACTTAGACTACGTATCCACACCCACCTTACGGAAGCCAGAGGGGGGGCAGAGCTCTTCCTTCAGTCTTGTCTCAATTGTGTATTATTAGACCCACGCGCACTTGTTTCTATTTCTTTCAACACATTTACGACCTTCATTATTATTTTTTCTCATCTTCCCAACAAAAAAAATAAGAAACGCTCCCGGGGACGACATTGTTCGCATTATATTGAGTGATAATATCAATTTAGTGTTCAGCGAATGACATTATTTCTGTTATGTTGAGTGATATTGTCAATTACTCAATTACTTTGTGATAGTGGTTGATCGAGTTTGGTGAGTATTGTTATTCTTGAGATCAACTTAAAAAATAAAATTAAAAAAATAAGAAGATGAATACACGTAAGATGGTAAAAATTTAAGTTATCTATAATTATATGAGGTGGGAACGACTAAAGATTATTATTTATCAGTCTGATTTAAAAATAATCTCATCCTGATTGGTTTTAAGGATAAAAATAAACCGTTCCTATCTCCGAACTAGTCATTGTCTTATCAATTGATCTTTTGTTAACAATTTACTGAATTTGCTTAATAAATTAATGGAACACGTTGCGAAATGGAAGACAAAGTGAAGTACTTCTAAGTTCTAAACATTTTTAAGAGTTAAACATAAAAATTAATAAGAACATAATGTGAGACACGCTATGAAATATGAAAATGACAAAATTTTCATTTAACAAAGTTGTCGTCAATTATATTGTCATATTATTTTATCTTTGAGTCCCCATAGTCATTGCACTAATCATTTATAGACAAAAACCGATTTTGACTTTTGTAATGCAACAATCAACAATGTAACAAGTTAAGCAAACTCATTAGGTCCTCTTTACTGTCTGCCAAAGATGTCGAAGCCAAAATTAGAATTTAGAAAGGAAAAAAAAAACAGAATTGAGAATCAATTTATTTTATTTTTTGGGAGCGCGTGAGTGACGAATTTTGGAATCTAAAATGATATCAAGTTATGAAGTATTTTTGGTGTAAATACAAAAGCCATGAGAGGAGAGTGATGAGAAACTTCCAAAAAGAGGTGAAAAAAAGAAAAACAAAAGAGAAAAAGGCCAAAAAGAAAAAGACTCAAAAAAAGAACAAAAAGAGAGAGAGAGAGGAGACGCAAGGTAAGGTCATGTTAATAATAATAAAAACAGAGGGCACTTTTACTTTATGGGCACAGTCTTAAAAAGATCTGCTGAGCTCAGAATAAATTGGTTCTCTAACAAAGGCAAGAAATTGGGGCAATTGGCTCCACGCATGACCCTATGAGCTATGAACCCTACTTTTTAAGGGCTTTAACTTCTTTAAATTCTAGTAAAGAAGGACCGAGTCTCCCATGCTGTTAAAAGGTTTGACTTGTAGCTGTGACTTGTGGAGTGATTTTTATTTTTATTTTTAAAAAATTTTTTTTTGTTTGTTGCCCCCTTTTGTTTCTTTTTCAAAATGGTCCAATTTTTGGATAAGGGAAAGAAAGATAAATAGAAAGATTCTAGCCCCGTTGCATCAAAGGGCTAGGGCGAAAAAAGATTTTAAAAAAGGAGATTCTTGTGGCTATATTTGAGTTTTAATAAGAAAGAAGAAAATTGGATAGTGATGAGTGATGTTGATAATAATTCTGGTTGTTGGTGGTTTTGGTTTTAAGAGAGATTTAAATAAAGTGGGCATACAAATTATTTATGCGCGCCCACGTATATATACATTTATGTTAAAAGGGACCAATGATTGTGCAACTAAAATGTGTGATTTCTATTGAATGTATCTCGTCAAATTTTCAAACCCAAGATTTATTATTTTACTCACTTGTTTTGATTTGGAGAAAACTACCAAGACCCCTTATTTTTTTTTCCAAAATTTGTACCATCCACCCCACTGTTTCAAAACATACCAAAAACACCTACGCCAAGTAGGGTTGGCAATAAGACGAGATGGGATGGGATGGGATGGGATGAGATTTATCAATTTCAGTCTCATTCCGTATATGCAAATAAGATGAAAAAATGTCTCAGTCTCATTCTTATATTTTTTTAGGATAAAAATATATCACAATTCCGTGCCAAAAGAGATGGGATCCCGCAATTGAAAAAATTTTCATTCTTAATCGGTAATGAGACGGAATTTGTCAATCCCACTCTCGTCTCTAAATTTTTTTATGGGATAAAAATATCTCAATCTCGTCTCAAATGAGATGCGGAATCTCATCTTATCAAGAAAAATTGCCATCCCTAAACGCTAAGGGGAATTTTGGTAAGTGTTGAAACAATAGAGTGAGAAGTCAAATTTTGAAGGAATACATATAAAGGGGCTTGCTAGTTTTTCCTTTTGGTTTATCTCTTGAATCTTGATATGTGTATGATTCTAAATTTCATCAAGGCTTGTGCAAGCCATGTAAATATGTAATGATGATTTCACTTTGATTTCAACGAAATCTAATTTGTCTCTTTCTTTTTTGTTTGCTTTTTCAAGAATTATTCTCACAATTTTCACAACTTTCATTAACACAATAATCCAAATGTCATGCAATTTCTCTCTAGTTTTTCATGTTTATGGTGTGCACGTCGGCACACAAAGCTTTCTTTAATCTTTATGTATTAAGCGCTCGTTCCTTCGCTTTTGTGTAAATTTTTAGATTAATTAATATAATTGAACCTAAAGAAAAAAAAAAAAAAAACCAAGAAACTTGAAGTGGCCCATCCAATAATATATAACGATATTCACAATGATGATGTATAATATTACCGACATTTATTTTTGCACCTATTGAAACTTTTTTTATTTAGACCGGCAACTTTGCAACATCTTATCTTATTCTTATCCCTGGAATTTGGAATTAGATACCAATTTAATTTAAGAACAATTTTCTACTTTTCCTTTTTTTTAAATCATGGAAGAATGATAATTTTGTTCTTATTTTTATTTATTGCTGTATTTTTTCCCCTAAAATCTTCACCCTTACATTTATTTCATGCCGCGTTAATGTATATGAATGGGTTATATAAATAATATATGTATGCAATATTTTTTCCCCCTCGTAAATGAATAAAACTCGTGGATCAACTTAAATGGATACAATTTGAATTTAAAAAGATACCAATATGACTTTGAATTTATATACACATGTATTTATATGAATGACGCAAGTCTTATACTTAATAATTTTTCAATCAGAAATTCTTGGTCATTTTAAAATAAAGGATAACCTAAAGAATGAAAAATCACAAACTTCATATTATATCACGTAGTATATTAAAATCTACATACCCTTTTTTTTTTAAAAAAAAAATCTATAGACTTTATCCTAACTTTAACATACTTAAAAATCCATGATTGAAAACTCAATCATCTTATACTTATAGTCTCCATCAAGCTCTGTTTTCCAATCAAAATAGTCTGCTATATAGACCATTTACATTTTTCTCTTCGAATAGTGAATTGTCACAAACATGTTAGGTGACTTTTGGCGTCTTTATAGAAATTCATAAATTGTTGGCTGGTCAAATTATTCATCAAAATAATTTTTTGTGAATGTGGGGCTTCTATGTTTGTACGAATTGATACACTCACCGGTTAATTAATTATTAAAACAAATTTTATCGTGTTAGCAACTATTTGCTAATCAATGCGAACTTGCTATTTCGTGAAAGAGATGTCAATCAATGTTGCATTGTAGCTAACTTTAATTTGTTAAAGAAACTTAACTTCATCTTTTGCTTTTTGTTCCGCACGTTTGTAAAAATCCTATGAAGAATTCAAAGTTTTAAGTGACTAACTTTATTGAAAGGTAAAATTATCCCCATAATTGAACATAATTGAATATAGTAACGTCGACTTTATTTTATTTTAAATCTTCTTCTTCTTCTTCTTCTTCTTCCCATCTCTCTTATTATTATTATTATTATTATATCACAAATTCACTAATATCTATAAGGACTACTTGAGAGCAATTATATAACACAACCAGGCACCAAGAACAATCTACAGCTTACTTTTTGAATGGGCGGTGGCCTGTAAGCGCTGCCATTGAACATTTGAATAACAAGTGGACATGCATGCATCATTAATGCCATAGGTGATAGGTGGGCTGTAGTTTATTTACAGACTTGGGTGTAATCAGAATACTGGAGTTGTACTTTTGGCAGAACGATTGCGTCCCATATTTCTCAACACACCTATATTTATGCTGTAAAGGAGTTGTAGCGGGTGGGGTGCAATCAGAAAATTGGTGGGGTGCTTTTGGTACCACGCCTGCATAACCCAAGCTGGTTGGCCGGTTATGGAATGCGTGGTAACGCCCAGATTGAAAAGGAATTTGAAAAAAGGGGTAGCTAATTTAAATATATTAAAAAAACAAATGAATAAGTTCCAGAAAATTTAACTATCAATGCAAATTGTATTTATTTAATTTAAATTTGTGCCCGCTCAAACACCTCTAAAACAGAAAACAGAAACAAGGATATTCCAATGGGTGATAATAAACTACAACACCAACTCCCACGGAACATTGGTTTCTCAAAAACTTGAACAATTCTTGTCTCTAATCCTTCTTCTTCAATGCACCTTTGGGAATTCGACTCAAAACCTTTTCATCAAAGACTGCATATTGCTTCTTGATCTCAATCGTTGCCTTCTCACCAAATGAATCAATCTTGTCCTCGTACTTCTCATAAATCACGGGCACGGCGTGTAGCAAAACAAATACTGTTTCAAAAGAACCATACAAAAGATCCAAACACTTCAGCAAGAATACAATCCATTTAAGAAAATAAGCCATTAAAACTAACGAGTGTTTCCTACCAATGTAGAATAATGTCACGAAGTTGCACCAATTACCGACAATAGACAAAAGCCACAAGCCAGCAATGACCTAAGCGAAAAAAGGGCAGTAGCATGTCAATGGCATGAGAACAACAGCTGCAATAACTTAATAACAGATGCAAATGGCATCAATTCACTAATAATTATGGACTATGAGGTTTAACAAAAAAGTTTTATCAAAAAGCTTTATCCGCAAGTATGTTTTTGTCACAGAGTGAGTCCAAATAAAAGATGCTTGATGAAACAAATAAAGGCATTGCACTGCCAAGGAAGCACCAATGGCCACAGGCAAAAAGGGAATGCACAAAGAATAAAGCAGAAAGAAGGAACATACACCAAGAAACTTCTTCAAGTCCCTTCCAGATGCAATTTCCCGCAGGACAGCCAAGGCTCGGTTGATTTCATACCTCAAGGCAGAGGCGAATTCAAGGACAAACTTCTCAGGAAGTGTAACAACTGGAATCTCTGGCGGTGATCTGGTAGAAGGACAAAGTAAAATGAAGACTATAAAGAATTTGCATTGAGGATTAACTTATAGAAGGAATATCCAACTCCATACTTGTTGATAAATGTGGATGCATTGGACCACAGGAAGAGAACAGCCAGAGAGAGAATCGATATATGGCAGACCAAAGTGATTAAATGGTATTCCAGCAACTCAAAGAGAACCCACATTGCAGTGGCTCCACCTAGCACACCAGCAGAGATTTTCTTGTTCCTCCATAGGAAAATATCAGCAGCTGAGAAAAAGATATACACAAGACTAAGAAAAAAGCTTACAAAATATAATGCATACGCTGCTACCTGCACTAGTGTGTGTATCTACAAAAGAGTGAGAAGAGAGTTACATGATCCCTGCACATCCTTTAAAGCTTAAATAAAGCACCAATCAATTAAAAGTCACCCAGCTGCTTCTCGAGATTGGGTTCCAATATATGAACTCCATATGCTATTCGACAAGTTACAATGGCATTATTCTCATTATATAAAACCACATGCTAATGATCTTCCTCAAAAGTATCATATTCAGTAAAATTACCAAAATGTAAGTGCACTTAACAAATATCTGTAAAACCCTAAACTGTAATAACACTGCAATCATAAACTAATACTAAATATATATATATTTTTTAAAAAGCCTAGCTTTACCTTTTTTTTTTTTCTCTTCATCAATATTTAAAATCGTATAAAAAATTGGAAAAAATAGATAATTTTTTTTAAGCTCCTGTGAAGTGAATCTCAGCTAACTAACCAACAACAAAAAATAAAGCAACCTCAGATCGTGCATTTTACTGAAATAAATAATTAACGAGAGGAAAAAGAGGGTACGTTTTCCAGCTCCGAGGACATGGTGAATAGGTTTTTCTCTTCCGAAGAGCCTGAATACTTTGGACTTAACGGCGTCAATAGACGACGGCTTGTCGTCATCGGAGTCAGATGACGAGGAGTCGTGGCCATGGATCTTATCCGTGATCTTCTCCATCAGTGATTTGTCGGCTGATTCGTGCTCAGGTGCATGTTCCGCCATAGATCTCCGCCGCCGAGTAAGCGCCGATGAAAATGAATTGAAAAATGTACTAGACTCTAGAACGAGAGAGAGCGAGATTCGGTGGGAACAAGGAGCAAAGAAAGCGTTTCGGCTTCTTTTTGAGCGTGACTATTTTTACAGGAAAACCAGGTGATGAAATCTTGGCCGTTCAAATTTTTTTATTTAGTACGAATCTCAGGTTCGGATACGAGGCTCGCAAGTTTGGTATAAAACGGAAAACGAGGGACGGCCACGTGTTACTTGAAAAAGATTACGAGTGAATCTAGGGTTACGGTTTTGTGATGGCTGTGACTGCTGCCACTCATAAATCGTTTTTCTCTTTATGATTTTTTTTATAAAAAAAAACTGTCTAGCTAGTTGCTATTAAAGTATAATAATTGATTATAACTTTTCAAAAAAAAATTGATTATAAGAAAATAAATTAGAGTTTTGAATAATAAAATTGTCTGAAAAGATTCAAGTAAAAATTACTTTTTTTACTTGAATTTATGAAATTAGCTATTGTATCTAGTAAGTATTTTTTTTTAAATTATCAAATATATAATGTATTTAGAATAGTTATGATAACTAGTAATATTAGATAATTGTGATTTAAATTTAATATCATTTCCTAAATATATAAAATAATTAATTTATCATACTCTTTTTTTAATTTAATTTTGTTTCCTGAAAATTAAAACAGCTAGTTCATTATGTTATCTTTTATTTTATATTCACTTTATTTCCTCAAAATTATATAAATGGCTAATTTATGAGGACGCTAAAACATGATCGCTATCGTCAAAATTCAAAATTTTAAAACCAACGGTGATAAAGTTGGCTGTGATGGACGCGGCTGTTTCTATAGAACAGCCCGGTGATAAATTCTTCGTCCCGCGACTCGAGGCTAAATTGACATAAACTTAACGAGCAACACCTCCCCTTCGCTTTGATAAGGACTTTAGGGTGACGCCGTTCGCACGCGGTATATTCTACGCGGACCCTACAAGTTGCCGCCTATTTGATTCCCGCGGTCTAGGGGCTTACGTGGCGTCTCATGATTGGATATGCTCAAATGCGAGGATAAAAAATGAGCAATCTTAATCAGGCGACACGTGTCTCTAAATATTAAAGAAGAAGGTGATTTGGTTGGTGCGGCCGATGAGCAAGCAACGACAAACTTCACGCTTCGATTGCATCGTCCCCAAAAGAGAAAAATCAATTCGAAAATTGAAGTAATTGATTTATATTGAATATATTTTAACGTATGAATATGATCAACAATAGCAGTAGATTTTTATGCATGACTCATTTTGAAGTTTTTACGGCTTATATATTTACCATAATTTAGAGTCCAGTCTATTTCACAATCTAGAAACATATATTTATAATAAAAATTTAAGAAACATAACGATAAGTTAAATAAATAGAATTAATAAACACAGTAATATAACATATATAGCAATAATAAAATACAAGGGCTAAACTGGATTTCGGAATTCTGTATGAATATTGGGGAGTGCCCGGTGGTTATGGATGAATTATGGGGTCTATATCAATGGCTAAACTTGGCGTGGGATACTGGTATAAAACGACTGCTGGTGGAAGTGGACAGCTTATTTATTTCACAGATGATCTCTAAGCAGGTGGTCGTGCCCAATGTTTTCTATGCTTTAGTCGTTACTGTGCGGAACCTTCTAGACAGTAACTGGCAAGTTTCTCTCACTCACATCTTTCGCGAAGCAAATTCAGCTGCAGATTTCATGGCTAATATGGCTCACACAACCCCTCATGGAGTACATTTATTTAATAGCCCGCCTGTGGGTATTTATTCAATTATTTTGCAAGACATGTTCGGGGTTGCTAAACCCCGTATTGTTCCAGTTTAGCTCGCTTTATTGAGCCCTTCTTAATAAAAAAAAAATACAAATAGAGAGATCCGCATTTTCTGACAAATTAATACATAACAAATAAATAGAGTGCAGCACAAAAACAAGAATCCCTTCCCACAACTTGCTGAAAACGTGCATGGCACTGAGATTCAACAAGGTGTTGTGTAGTGGGATTTAAATGAAATCACTCACCAGCAAGAATCGTTCTAAATTCTCTTTCTCCCATAAAAATTATTAGTTTTTTCAATAGCTATTCCAATATATATATATATATATAGATATTAAAAAAAGCATCTAATGACGACTGTTACATAATATGTATTTGACCTAATCTCTGCAACTTACCTAGTTATGGCTATTACTTTATTTCGATAACATCTCCAGAATCAACAACTCAGCTCAAAGGCAATAACTAGCTAGCTAAGATGAAATATGTAAAAGAAAAATGAACGATAAATATGGAGAAGATGCATAACAAACGATTCAATAACAATCATTTTTATTTGAACAGAAGCATGACAAAATTGGTAACCGATACCTGCAGTTTGGATTTGCAAGAGATGGAGCTTGAATTGCAGCTGAGAAAATCCATATCATCAGAAGTTTCTTTGCTTTGAACAGACAACAAAGTTTGGGTTTATGTCCAACGAAACAACATTTATGCTCGAGTATATGCTGGAATTAATAAAGAACCTCTTAAAGAACATGCCTCATATGTTTCCAAAGAGTTCACATATTTTTGACTAATAAAGAGTTGGATCCATCACTATAATGAATGGAATATTGACAATGCGCACAAATCTTTTGAGTCGTAACACAATTGACCAGCTGCAAACGTACAGCGGTGCAAGCATAAAAAATACTAAGTTCAATTTATTAAATCATACCACAGAAAACAAGTGAAAATGGTGTCCAAGAAGATCGAATCCAAAACATAAATTGACAAATACTCAAGTACAAGCATTCATGACAAGTAGCCATTTGAGTTAAAAACTGAATCATTTTCTAAATGACTCAGCCAAATCGGCTACGACAGCAAGTGAACGTCCACCTTCACTCAAAGCCCCCACGGCTTGTTCTTTCGGTGCCCTAATACCTTCAATCACTCTCCCTTTTCCATTCTTTGCGTCCATCAACTCAGTCACTGCTCCCTAACTCGCCTACAGTCACCAATCCACCAACCCATCTCCTAACTCCGCCACCGTTAGAGGATCTCTGAGCTTTTCCACCAAAAAGGCCCTATTAGCCATTTGATCCCCATTTGAAGGCCAAGCTACCATAGGAACCCCGGTACGCACAGCTTCAAGCACCGAGTTCCACCGTCAGTGAGCCGCAAACCGACCACCGAGTCATGACTTAGTACATCCACTTGAGGAGCCCATGATTTCACCAGCAACCCCCAATCTCTCGTTCTCTCCACAAACCCTTCAGGCGAAAACAGTTCCGCACTAGCCTCAGCATCCGCCACCGTCAAAGTCCGACGAAACTCATCCTCCAGCGGCGGAATAAGCACCACCCATAAGAACGCAGCACCGCTCCTCTTTAACCGCATAGCCATTTCTTTCAACAGCTTGGAACTAAAGAATCCCATGCTACCGAAACACAAAAACACAATGCAATGACTTGGTTGTTTATCAAGCCAACTCAAGCACGTATGGTCATCATTTTTGTTATCACTATTAGTCGCGGCTAGAATTGCGCCTGTACAATATAGAGGCGGCATTTGCTCTCCGTATGGCACGCACTTGCCATCTTTCAAAGCTCTGAGAGCTCTTGTTTCGAGTGTTTCCAAATCTGTTTATTATGATTCCTGACGATTTTGTCATTTCTATTGCAGCGTCAATCACGTTCTTGTATGCTAGCTTTCCTTTGCTCTAATGGGTGGCAAGACAGGGATATCAAGAACCATTTGAGGATCTTTCAAGCCATTTGTGGTTCCATAAGTATTGGGAAGATACAGAACTTGGGCTAGCGCAGATGCGCTGCTGGCGTAGAATAAGTAAGTGGGGATATTTAGACTGGAAGATACTTGCAAAGCGACTTTGTGAAAGAAGTCGATGATTAAGGTCTTGAGGTTAGATGTTTTTGATTGGATTATTAGGGTTTTGTGGAGATTGGCGCTATTGAGTAGGGCTAGTTGGCCACGTAATCTTGGGACTTTCAGCAACGGATGGGTGGTGAGTAATGTCAAGCTGATCGGATATTACTGTGGGAGGTGGTAGAAGGTGATGCCGGGAGTGGTGGTGGCGGCAGAGACAGCGGAGATGTAATTAGAGATGTCGCCAGCGATAGACGTTGGAAAGGTGGAGATTATGATGGTGATGGAGAAATAAGGGTCATGGGTGAGTATTGATTTGCATAATTCATCCATGGAGAGTAAGTGGCTACTTCCTGGAGAAGGATAAAGAACAATCGTATTATTATCCTCCGTAGCCATTACTTATTAGCAATTTACAGAATAAGTAAATTGTAAACAATGAACTAAATGATGATGAGGCATCATATCATAATCTCTTTTATGTATTAATAAACAAATAATTTATTAATTTATCGCAAATTTAAGAAGAATGCTATATTCTAATTATTACTTGTGCCATCTTGATGTGTGTACTATTCCTTTGACCACGATTCACTCATGAATTTCAAAAGTTATCATGTATATACAAAAAATATTAATAAATTTTAGAACATCTATATAGGAGACAAAAATTTATGTAAAGTGTATTGTATATAGACATATATAAAATTGATGTATTTACTTTTCAAAATTTAATACCCTAGAAGATAAAGTATTTCAAATGGTTAAAGCTTAAAGAACGTAAACTCTATAAGTACATCAGTCATTAGTTTAATTTTTAGTTTCAAATCATTACTTGCATATTTAGAAAATAGTTGATTTGAGAAAATTGAAGTTGTCAATAAACAAAAATTCTTAATTTTAAGAATTTTATATGCTATTTATTATTGCTATATTTTCTATTTGACAAATTATTAATTTATATTTTCTTTGGGCTCTAAAGGATTCAAAAAAATTATTATTTTATGTATTTAGCGGAATTATTAATTTAGTAAATAGGGCCAATTTGGATCGGAAGATTTTATTATTTAATTAAATTTATTAATTTATTAACACTAATTTATTGAGGTTTTACTATATAACTGGTTATATATTTTATGATCAATCATTTTATAATGTTTTATTTATAATGAATTGTATGAAATCCATGTTTATATCACATCAATGAGGATATAAAAATTTGCTATTCCATACTCTCTGGAGATGTCGTGAGTGTAACTACAACAATCTTTTAATATAAGAAGTAGGAGAAATTTTAAAATACATTATAGGTACTACACTCAATTTATGCATATATAATATTTATAATTTAATTAAATATAATTATAAATTACTAAATAATTTTTCAAAATAAATACACACAAACACAAAGTATACGTGCATGCATTAATTTTTTTTTTTATCACGAGATATTTTGGGGAGGGCCCCAACTGTGGGAGACACCTTTAAGCTTGTACTAGCTAGCTGAGATGAAATATGTAAAAGAAAAATGAACGATAAATATGGAGAAGATGCATAACAAACGATTCAATAACAATCATTTTTATTTGAACAGAAGCATGACAAAATTGGTAACCCATACCTGCAGTTTGGATTTGCAAGAGACGGAGCTTGAATTGCAGCTGAGAAAATCCATATCATCAGAAGTTTCTTTGCTTTGAACAGACAACAAAGTTTGGGTTTATGTCCAACGAAACAACATTTATGCTCGAGTATATGCTGGAATTAATAAAGAACCTCTTAAAGAACATGCCTCATATGTTTCCAAAGAGTTCACATATTTTTGACTAATAAAGAGTTGGATCCATCACTATAATGAATGGAATATTGACAATGCGCACAAATCTTTTGAGTCGTAACACAATTGACCAGCTTGCAAACGTACAGCGGTGCAAGCATAAAAAATACTAAGTTCAATTTATTAAATCATACCACAGAAAACAAGTGAAAATGGTGTCCAAGAAGATCGAATCCAAAACATAAATTGACAAATACTCAAGTACAAGCATTCATGACAAGTAGCCATTTGAGTTAAAAACTGAATCATTTTCTAAATGACTCAGCCAAATCGGCTACGACAGCAAGTGAACGTCCACCTTCACTCAAAGCCCCCACGGCTTGTTCTTTCGGTGCCCTAAAAACTTCAATCACTCTCCCTTTTCCATTCTTTGCGTCCATCAACTCAGTCACTGCTCCCTAACTCGCCTACAGTCACCAATCCACCAACCCATCTCCTAACTCCGCCATCGTTAGAGGATCTCTGATCTTTTCCACCAAAAAGGCCCTATTAGCCATTTGATCCCCATTTGAAGGCCAAGCTACCATAGGAACCCCGGTACGCACAGCTCAAGCACCGAGTTCCAGCGTCAGTGAGCCGCAAACCGACCACCGAGTCATGACTTAGTACATCCACTTGAGGAGCCCATGATTTCACCAGCAACCCCCAATCTCTCGTTCTCTCCACAAACCCTTCAGGCGAAAACAGTTCCGCACTAGCCTCAGCATCCGCCACCGTCAAAGTCCGACGAAACTCATCCTCCAGCGGCGGAATAAGCACCACCCATAAGAACGCAGCACCGCTCCTCTTTAACCGCATAGCCATTTCTTTCAACAGCTTGGTACTAAAGAATCCCATGCTAACGAAACACAAAAACACAATGCAATGACTTGGTTGTTTGTCAAGCCAACTCAAGCACGTATGGTCATCATTTTTGTTATCACTATTAGTCGCGGCTAGAATTGCGCCTGTACAATATAGAGCCGGCATTTGCTCTCCGAATGGCACGCACTTGCCATCTTTCAAAGCTCTGAGAGCACTTGTTTCGAGTGTTTCCAAATCTGTTTATTATGATTCCTGACGATTTTGTCATTTCTATTGCAGCGTCAATCACGTTCTTGTATGCTAGCTTTCCTTTGCTCTAATGGGTGGCAAGACAGGGATATCAAGAACCATTTGAGGATCTTTCAAGCCATTTGTGGTTCCATAAGTATTGGGAAGATACAGAACTTGGGCTAGCGCAGATGCGCTGCTGGCGTAGAATAAGTAAGTGGGGATATTTAGACTGGAAGATACTTGCAAAGCGACTTTGTGAAAGAAGTCGATGATTAAGGTCTTGAGGTTAGATGTTTTTGATTGGATTATTAGGGTTTTGTGGAGATTGGCGCTATTGAGTAGGGCTAGTTGGCCACGTAATCTTGGGACTTTCAGCAACGGATGGGTGGTGAGTAATGTCAAGCTGATCGGATATTACTGTGGGAGGTGGTAGACGGTGATGCCGGGAGTGCTGGTGGCGGCAGAGACAGCGGAGATGTAATTAGAGATGTCGCCAGCGATAGACGTTGGAAAGGTGGAGATTATGATGGTGATGGAGAAATAAGGGTAATGGGTGAGTATTGATTTGCATAATTCATCCATGGAGAGTAAGTGGCTACTTCCTGGAGAAGGATAAAGAACAATCGTATTATTATCCTCCGTAGCCATTACTTATTAGCAATTTACAGAATAAGTAAATTGTAAACAATGAACTAAATGATGATGAGACATCATATCATAATCTCTTTTATGCATTAATAAACAAATAATTTATTAATTTATCGCAAATTTAAGAAGAATGTTATATTCTAATTATTACTTGTGCCATCTTGATGTGTGTACTATTCCTTTGACCACGATTCACTCATGAATTTCAAAAGTTATCATGTATATACAAAAAATATTAATAAATTTTAGAACATCTATATAGGAGACAAAATTTATGTAAAGTGTATTGTATATAGACATATATAAAATTGATGTATTTACTTTTCAAAATTTAATACCCTAGAAGATAAAGTATTTCAAATGGTTAAAGCTTAAAAGAACGTAAACTCTATAAGTACATCAGTCATTAGTTGAATTTTTAGTTTCAAATCATTACTTGCATATTTAGAAAATAGTTGAATTGAGAAAATTGAAGTTGTCAATAAACAAAAATTCTTAATTTTAAGAATTTTATATGCTATTTATTATTGCTATATTTTCTATTCGACAAATTATTAATTTATATTTTCTTTGGGCTCTAAAGGATTCAAAAAAAATATATTATTTTATGTATTTAACGAAACTATTAATTTAGTAAATAGGGCCAATTTGGATCGGAAGATTTTATTATTTAATTAAGTTTATTAATTTATTAAACTAATTTACTGAGGTTTTACGATATAACTGGTTATATATTTTATGATCAATCATTTTATAATGTTTTATTTATAATGAATTGTATGAAATCCATGTTTATATCACATCAATGAGGATATAAAAATTTGCTATTCCATACTCTGTGGAGATGTCGTGAGTGTAACTACAACAATCTTTTAATATCAGAAGTAGGAGAAATTTTAAAATACATTATAGGTACTACACTCAATTTATGCATGTATAATATTTATAATTTAATTAAATATAATTATAAATTATTAAATAATTTTTCAAAATAAATACACACAAACACAAAGTATACGTGCATGCATTAATTTTTTTTTTTTTGACCACGAGGTATTTTGGGGAGGGCCCCAACTGTAGGAGACACCTTTAAGCCCGTACCACAACTTAGACTAGAACTCCTCGCTCAATTTTTTTTTTGTTTTAACCACGAGGTATTCTGGGAAGGGCCCCAACTGTAGGAGACACCTTTAAGCCCGTACCACAACCTAGACTAGAACTCCTCACTCGAACATAGAGGCACATGTTCTCCCAACAAAGGCGACTTCCTTGTGACTCGAACTGGGGAGCAAACCCAATCAAACCACTTAAGGGACTCTATTACCAGTGGAGCCAACATTTTATTAGTTACGTGCATGCAGTAATTGAGTGTATTATCTCTTTATATCTTCTTGAATCTCTCAACAAGTAGACGCTTAATTAAAACTCGTAGTCGTCCGTACTCTATTCCTTATTGAAACGAGTGGCCAACTCAGCTAGGGCAGCGAGTGAACACCCACCTTCTCTCAAAGCCCCCATAGCTTTCTCTTTCAATGCCCTAGTCCGTTCACAAAGCACTTTCCCTTTCCCATTCTCTGAGTCCATCAACTCAATCACTCGTTTCTCTAGCTCCATACACCAACCCGTCTTCAGACTCGACAACCGGCACAGCCACATCAATGTCCTCCACCAAAAACGATCTATTCACCATTTGATCCCCAATAAAAGGCCAAGCCACCATAGGCACCCCAGCACACAATGCTTCAAGCACCGAGTTCCACCCGCAGTGAGTGACAAACCCACCCACCGAGTCATGACTTAGTACATCCGTTTGCGGAGCCCATGATTTCACCACCAACCCCCTATCTCTTGTTCTCTCCAAAAAACCTTCAGGCAAAAACATTTCCACACTCACCTCAGCATCTTCCACCGCCAAATTCCACCGGAACTCGTCCTCCGGTGGCGGAACACGCACCACCCACAAGAACCTAACCCGGCTCCTCTCTAGTCCAATGGCCATTTCTTTCAACTGCTTGCTGCTAAAGAACACCCTGCTACCGAAACATAAGAACACAACGCTTTGCTTCGGTTGTAAGTCCAGCCAACTCAAGCACATATGGCAATCATTTTTGTTGTCAACTGTCGCGGCTAGAACTGGCCCTAAGCAATATACAGGCGGCATTGTTTCTCCATTTGGTACGCACTTGCCATCTTTTAATGCTTGACTAGCCCTTTGTTCGAGTGTTTCAAAAGTGTTGATGATGATCCCGCAAGATTTTGTCATCTGAATTGCAGTGTCGATGGTGTTCTTGAGTACGCTGTCATCAGGAGGGAACATTTGTTTTGCCCTAATTGGTGGCAAGCCAGGAATATGATCAAGAAGCATTCCACTTTCAGCGTCAATTCTGAAGCAGTCATTGTCTGAGATATTCTTGAGATTTGGATAATGCAAGATTTGTGCAAGGGCCATGGCGCCGCTGGTAAAGAAGAAGTAAGTGGGGATATTGAGACTTGAAGATACTTGCAAGGCAGCTTTGCAAAAGAAGTCGATGACAAGGGCTTTGAGTGTTGAAGTTTTAAAAAGGGTTAGTAGGGTTTGGCGGAGATTAGGATTATTGAGTTCAGCTAACCTGTCACGTAATCTCGTGACTTCATCAATGGATGGGTAGTTTTTTAGGTCAAGCTCATCGGATACGGTCGGGAGGTGGTGGAAGGTGATGCCGGAGACGGCGGAGATGTAATGAGAAGTGTCACCGGCGACGGTGTTCGGGAAGGTGGGGACTATCATGGTGATGGAGAAAGAAGGGTGATGGGTTAGTATTAATTTGCCTAATTCAATCATTGGCACTAAATGGCTTCTTCCTGGTGAAGGATATAGAACAATCGTTTTGTTATTATGATCTACCGTGGACACAGCTTAATTGCCTTTGCTAGTGTGTTACAAGAGGAGCATAACAATACATATATGCTAGCTGCTGTGTTGATCTTTACGTCAAGTAATATTCTATTTGATAAAAAGTAATATTATTTTATGAAATAATAATTTAGCATGCATGGTGGTACGCAACCGATAATCTAGAATCACAAGGCATCTCTAGCTCTCCACTCACTTCATTTTCTTTAATTAAGGCTAATAAGTAAGTAGTAATATAGGAAACATTTTGTTGCATGGAAACAAGTAGTAAATAATGATGCCTTTACTTCATCATATTTTGTATGGTTTAGAAAATCGTGTTCACTAATAATTCATTGACACGAGTAATTAAGAGCTATAAGTGATTAATTACCTTCCTTTTTTTTTTTAATCCAACAACTATAAAATAAAAAATCATGGCTTTGCGTTGCTCACAAGAACATAAAGTTCAGATCCTGATACTAGCAAAGCAATTCCGATAGTTAAAAGAGTTGCCGTGTTTGTTAGATTTAATCTCAACCATTTTGGCAGCGGTGTCTAGCCAGTCGGTTCGAGCTCTCAACAGGGGCTCGTTCTCTTATTCAAAAACTTTTGGATATAGCACGTATCTTCCCAAATTTCAGAGGCATCAAATTTTGGAGTTAATATTCGACATGCACAACAATGAATACGTAACTATACTCTTTAATAAAATTTAAAAAAAAAATTAAATTGTACCATATATGCGAATTGTTAAAATCTCAAAATGAACGCATTTTTGCTATGCTACCAATACCTCGTTATTCAAGACCGAAAAAATACGAGAGAGAGAGAGAGAGAGATGGGGAGAGAAGAAGAAGCTAATTCGGGGCCGAGAGATGCATACACTGCTTTGTCACTCTCAACTTTGAGAAAGTATGGGCCTTCAGGTCCAACGTCTGCCCAAAAGCTAGATCAACGTGTTTGTGCGGAGCCGGAGCGGTTCCCGGCCCACACATTTGAAGCCCACAGAACATGAGTTTTACATAAATGTAGTTTTCTCCCTTCCTCTTAAAAATTACTGCCAGAATAAAATTTATAACCTACAAATAACTAAAATGAAGCGAATGATATATTCTTCTTTATCCAACTGAATAATTTATGTTTTATTCGTTAAGATCATTCTTAACTAAAAATTTCCATTTGCAGTCTATATTCTCTTTTGCCTATGCTAAGATCAAGAAAACATCTAGGATACAGAAACAGAACCCGTTACAAAAAATCAAGGAATCTGCCTCCACTACCCACCCCTTTTCAACTTCAACAACAATATCGTTAATATCCACACGATCTTGTCAAACAAGGTCCACAAATTAACTCCTGCTCCATAAGTTTCTCACACATGCAAGTGTTTGGGATATGCCCATAAGCTGGAAATGGATTCTTCATCTGATTCACTGTCACTGTCTGAAGAAGATGACAGTGACAAGGGATCGTCCAGTAGATATTTAACGACCTAAAATGACAAATGCAGGATGAACATGGCTAATCAGTATAAAATTAAGATGATGCAGAATAAGATAATGAAAAAGCGAAAAAGGGCTAAGGTATGAAATAAGAAACCATGACACTAGATGATATATGGAAGTTCAATCCTTTGGATGTCATTAAAGTTCTAGCAATTTCAAACCAGGAGACATATTATACAGCTCATAGAAGAACGTTAGAGATAGCTTTAAATTAATCATGTATCATATGTACCTGGCAAGGGGATAGAAGCTTGATTTGCTGATTTTTGAATTTTAGAACACAGCATTCATTAGAACATTTCAAGTTATTAAGCCATACTACTGCATTGCAGTGCCCACAGAATCCCCTATTTGATGTTAGTTTCTTCAATGAATTACCTGATACAAAAACAGAAGGCAATAGTAAGAGCAAATGTTTTGCAAATTAAAGCTGACAGGTATAGAAGGCAGAAACATATGTTGGAATCTGCATTCATGGATGTGTATGTTTATGTGCATGTGCTCAGAGAAAAGGAGAGAGATTCTTGAAAGCATATAAATTCATATGTGCCATAGGAAATATCTAAGTGCAAGCAAATGGCTCATTATAGCATTTTAAAACTGAATGAGCAAAGTAAATAACTCTATATACCAGATCAAAATAATAATATTGTCAAATATCAAGACTGTTTGCTTCAAAAAAAGGTGACATCACATAAGTTTGCTTAACCACTAACACACATAAGGTCTAGAAAATAGCATAACACTCATATCTTACAAGAGATGGTAAATCCCATACCAATATATGCTCCTTTAAATGTCTCTCGCCAATCAACAGAGGGCTGGGAAGCCACGCTACCTTCTAGAAGTGTATTCTTTTTATCTTCTATCACTCTGCCACTCTGCTGAACCTTGGTCTTTAAACAATTATCAGAATTACTGAAATATATGGCATATTGCAACTGCCACAAATGGTTATCACTTGCCGCTAAATTCCAAGACCTTCACATGGAGAGGCCAAAACCATCAAACTATGAAGAAAATAAGCTTAACTTTTAAAGGCAATGCTAAGAGGAGGAGAACCGTGCACGGAGTCTCAATAAATGTTCTACGTAGGAAAAAAGAAAATTACCAAGAGACTCGCCCAACAGAAACTAAAGATTGCAAATCCAGAAAGCTAAAAATATGTACAAGAACATCCTGGGGTAGTTGGACAGAGCCTGCAAGCATATGTTAAAAAAATGATTATGACGGTGGATCAAACATTTCCCTCTCCAATTTTCAATAAAGAATTACGCTCAGCATAGAAAAAAATTCAACATCAGTCAATGGTGTATACCTTGTTCTTCCTGCCGAGCTTTACAGTGCCTCTTAAGGGCAACCTTTGCCTGTTTATATTCTGTAATGGCCAGATTCTTTTTCTGCTTTGGCAATACTGCCTCTGCACTCTGAAAAAGAAGATGCACAGCAGAAACAGCACTGGATGTCTGCATTCTGATCATAAAATAATCATCATAAATAATATTAGCAGATTTAACTAGAAAATCCAACACAATTAAAGAATGTCATCTAGAGGGTATGTTCATAACTGGTGTCCTGCTGCTTAATTGCAATACAGCAGCAGCTAAAGTTCATCTAATGATTCCATTTCACAACACAGAAATAAATTAATATATAAGCAGCAATTAGAATTGGGGAAGGCCAAGAGGCCATCCACAATTTGTTTCATTTACAACAACTAATTAAAAAAAATACAAAAAAGGTTTCTAGTAATTGATCACTTAACAAACGACAACCTAATTTCCCATAAAGTCTAAAATTGTTAAATTATGATCCTGTATTAATCTCTTTTAATCAAAATTATAAACTGGGTATCCAATTTTGACAAAATTACAACACAAGAACAAATGAACAGGCAACACATACAAAATCGAAAAGAAGATATACATACTCGGGAAGGAGACGAAAGGCGGCGAGAGAATCTTGAAAGATGAGGGACTGAACATTCTTGGGGAGTTTGGAGTAAGCTCCTCTGAATATAAAGCTCAGCTCTTTACAAGCAATTGGGTATCTGTGGATTCTTGTAAGAGCTTCTTTTAAGCCTAGCTTTTGATATCTCTCCGTTGAATTTGACATTTTCTGAAGCTTTGTTACGACAACAGAACAATTAATGTTTCTCAGTTTGATATAATTAGCAACAGAGCAACGGCTACCGGGGCAGGGCCAGGGCGGGGGCGCAAAGATAAATGACCATCTTTGTTAGCCTTTTGTACCAATTGAAAATTATTTGTGCCATATTTTAATATTTTTTTATTTTAATTAAAAAGTAATTTTATTGTTTTAGTAATGCAATTTTCTATTGAATGATTTAAACAAATTTTAATCTCAAACTAATTTTTCTTTTAACATATTGGTCACAAATTTTCAAGCTACATATTCAATAAACTCTAAATTAAAGACAAGTAGGAAAAGGATTTGCGTGGACTTGCTCCGGTATGACAATCTAAAAATGTTTTATCACGTGACATAACACTCGATCTCCTTCTCCTTCTCCTTGTCGAATCCACTAAATTTAGATTAAATTATTAATGGATCATAAAAGCAAAGTCTCTGCTCTACCGCATGATTTTTCCTATGAACTAGTTAGAGGAGGGGGGGGGGGGGGGGAGTGGGAAGATTAACGCTAGAGCAAATATTGCTATGTCCCATCATCTACTGTGAAGAAGTTTGTGACTCTTCTATTAAGTAAAAATAAGTAATCACACACAACAAACAGTAAAGTGCAAATTTCTACAAGAAAAAGAAAGTGTTGTACCATCAAAGATTACACAGATACTAATTTACAAATGCTATTGTATTACAATGTTCCATAAAACTAACAAAACAATCAGAACAACCCAATATTCAGATTCTGCATTTCCAAATACCACACATTCACATAAAAATGAATACTATATCCTAAGAAGACTTGTGGCAAATGCTTCTGATGAATAGCCTAACGAACACCGAGAACCCTATTGTATACGGGCACCTCCTCTGAAGCTTTGCCCTGTCTGTCTGCATTTCATGTGTGAGGATTCGATGACACAACTTTCTATTGAATGCAACATTACTGTTGTATGCCTGGACAGACTGCATGCCACATCGACGGGTACTTTGGCTTCTAAAATCAATCACTGTTTTTCATAAAAAGTAGATGAGGACAGAAGTAGCCTGCAGCATTCGACTAATCTATAGGAAATAAGTTAATTGTTCCTTCTTCCTTGAACCTCCTTCTCCATACAGATCATTCCACTGTTTTAGCTCATTCATTACTGAACCCTCAGAAGCAAAACTAGCAGCAACCTGCATTATAGTATTAGAACATTAAATATCAATCAAGTTATTGTAGGTTACAATGGAAACATAGAACAATAAATGTCTTTCTGCAACTAAAATCTGCATGCCAGAGTTCAAAATTTATCAACTAATATTGTATCAGTTCAAAATGACACAAGCTTGTCATTGCCAAACATGCAGCAAGCCATCAAAAATCTTGAGCATCTTAGTTGGAACAGTGAACATAATGTGTAGCAGAATTTGACAACATTGACTAGCACTTGTAATGCCTTCAAACCACCAATTATATCGATTTTCCAAAAAATTAAACTGCAGTTGTTAACGGTGACACTGAAGAACACAGTCCATTGCATATATCTTTGCTTTGTTTATATCTCGAGCATTGAGAGAAAGGTAAAGTACCTGATTTTTTGCTTGCCTCATATCTTCCATATTTAAAGGTCTCAAAGTAATTACTCGTTCCTCTTTAGCTTCTTCTTTTGTTTCTGAAGCATCTTCTGAGCTCTTAGTATCTTCTGAGCTCTTAGCAGCTTCCTCTCTCTTTTTCTTTTCCTGTTTAAAGTTATTTAGAGAAGAAAATCAGATATTTCATCATAACAGGTATTGGATATAGCAAGAAGTGGGATAAGATCAGCAATGACTGCAAAGCAGAGGAATATTTCATGTCTTTACCATATCCTTCTTTCTCTCCTCTTGTATCAACTCTCTAACAGGTCGATATGCAGCTGTGACACACAAATTCTGTTGCAAACAGTTCATGCCTGAGCTGATTAGAGCCAGTAATGAATTTATTTCAAGAGATGTTACCGTTAACATATTTAATAACAAACCTTGAGATCACTTCCACTATATCCCTCAGTCATAGCTGCAAGCTCCTTGAAGTCTAGATCTCCGACCTTCTCTTTTGCCAGAAGTGTTTTCAAAATCATTTCCCTGTTTTCGGCAGATGGCAGTCCAACCATGATTCTGCTCGACATAGAAAAGCATTGGAATAAGAAACATGAAGCTAACATTTTAATATGCCAACCACCAGTCACCGTACAACAAGGGTCACGCATAAAAAGTTAGGACTTTGTAACATTTTCTAATGCACCAAACAGAGAGACAGATAAAGTTTTACCAAGAGAAATCGTTAACGCTTAAAATAGTTTCAATATGATAAATAGATGCAAATTCAGTAAAATCAATAACTTAGGGAGGTAGAATGAATATCTGCTAAACATTGATTGACGAATTCAGAAAATACATTAATCATATAATTTCCTCAGAATTTGGGATAGAAAGACAAGGGAAGATGTGCTTTCAACGCCAACAAGTGCTGCTGAAGAGGATTTAATTAACTACTGCATTAATATACCTGCGTTCAAATCGCCTAATAATGGCTTCATCAAGGTCAAATGGCCTGTTGGTTGCAGCAAGAACCAGAATTCTCTCACCGTTCCTTGTCAATAACCCATCCCAGTGCGTCATGAATTCATTCTTAATCTTCCGCATAGCCTCGTGCTCCCCAACTCTGGTTCTCTGGCCAAGCATGCTGTCAACCTCATCCACAAAAATTATTGTTGGAGAGACCTTTGCTGCAAGTGTGAACAAAGCTCGAACATTCTTTTCATCCTCCCCAAACCATTTTGAAGTGATGGTGGACATTGAGACATTAATGAAACTTGCCCCAGCTTCATTTGCAATTGCCTTGGCCAACATTGTTTTGCCAGTACCAGGAGGTCCAAAAAGTAAAATACCCCGGCATGGTTTCAGAAGCCCACCTTTGAACAGGTCCGGTCTTCGAAGAGGGAGCATGACCAGCTCCTGTAGTGATTCTTTAATCTCATTCAAGGCCCCAATATCTGCAAAGGTCACTCCAATCTCATTTGCAGGTATAACCTCTGGCCTAATGCGCTTCTCAAACTCATTGTCTGGAGGAACTTCCTGCAGGCAACCATAAAAATTCCACAGTGAGACAGAGCTGAAAGAACTAAAGAGAAACAATGATAAAGATATATAGGATTTTCAACTCACAGGTGCCTTGGCTGGAGGAGGATTCTCACTATCCTTCTTCACCACAGGAACTGATTTTTCCATCTCACTTCTGCTTTCTGATGCTGGGTTTTCCTTTGACTCTGTCTTTGCAGTAACAGCCTCCCCTCCAGTTTCCTGAAAATGACAAGAAGGGTTAGTTGCACCCGGATCACTATGCTCAAATTGTTGAATAATGTTGCGAGAGTAAAATCAACCTTGGCACCATCAGCATTTGTCTCCATTTTCAGGCTGTCCTTCCCAAATCTTTTGCATTCCTGGAATATACTCAATCCATGGGACAAGCTGTTCAAAATCCAGAATAGTAATCAGATAAAACCCTCACCATTTGATTGGTAAAGAAGAAGAAAGAAAAAGATTATTAAGAAAGGCATATACCTCTTGGATGATATAACAAGCTTCCCATTTCGGTATTCTGGATCCTCGTTGTCCATTAAATGATGAGAAATTGCTGATACCACGATTTCTTCTATGTAATTACTAAGCACCATTGTATCTGCCTGGCAGATTGAACCCAAATCATCGCATTCAAGATCATTGGCCGCAAGTACTTCAGCAATGTGGTTTTTGTTATCTTGAAACTGGAGAACCTTCATATCCTCTTCCAGTTTAGCTTTCCAGTTAACTAGATGAGTTTCATCTTCAGGTAGTTTGACTTCAAGATTGTATGGGAATAAAATGCTGAGCCTCTCATCTACATCCCTGCAATCATCTTCTGGTTCCAACATCCTAGACCCAAGCACCAAAACTGATCCCGAAAGTTTCTTCAACAATTTGTCCAACAAATTGTAAAACCTTTGTGATTGAAATAAAAGCTTATCAACGTCCCTGAGGTATAAAATGACAGAACTGGTTTCAGTTATTGAAACCAACACCTGTATGAAAAATAACAAGTTATTACCCATTTATTTCATATTTCGAGTCCAGAAAGAAAAGCTTATAAAAAAACTGTGCTGACTGTATAGTTGAGGCACTTTATGCATAACACATTCACTCACACATACACTCACAGACACACATATGAAGTTAAGAATAGGTATCTTCCAATCAAGATCTCCCATAAATTTAACAACATTTTATCTTTCAAGACGAGCAGTTTAGTACTTAAGATACCTTGTACAGAGACTGTAGAAAAAGTTTATCATCGAAACACCAGCTGCTTATGCGCTTGAGTGGAGCTGAAAATAAATCAATGAAAAATTATGTATTAGCCACAGTAAGTTATAGGATTTTTTGGTAACTGTATATGAAGTATGAGATACTGTGAAGAAGCTACTGCAAGCCATATATCTACTTGAATGAAAGCCATGGTAAAAAGTAAGATTTTTTGGTAATTATATTCACTTTTTTGAAAACTAGGAGTGATGTAGGGAATGTTCCAGAAAACTTATAAGTTGTTAGTGCACATTGTAATAACAAGGTTTCTGGTGAAGATATCATGATCAAATCAAGTAAAAGTGAATTCATCGCAATGAGCATAATGTGTCTCCGACAGAAGATTGTTAACTGCCCATGAAAGTATCTTGTATTTATGAGAACAATCAGGACAACAATCAGAATTAACAGAGAGACAATGTGATGCAGTAACCTTTTAAGATTTCAGGATAGTATGAAAAGAATACAAATGACTAACCTGGACTTGGAGACGCACCAAGGGAGGAGATGCTACTCATATCAGAGGCATTTCTACGATGTTTTGGCAGAAAACTTGAACCTTCCATACATCTGAAAAATTATGAAGCAATTAGAATCCAGTAGGCACAAATGACCCACTCAACAAATGAAGCTTAAAATCTAACTACTTGAATATCTAACTGTTAGTTCATATGCTATACCTTGATTTCAAATCAACATTACTGCTCTGCCGATGCAATGTTCCTGTGAAACAATTATTGATCAGAGCAATAATAAATGTTCAGAAAAAGAATCAACAAGAAATGAAAACAGTAAAACAAAAACAATCAAGATTCGATTTGAAGTAGAAAAATCATATGGAAATCATCAAAACCTCAGATCAACAAACATCAATGAACATCAAACTTCATTCCAATAAGCAGAATTGCTAAACATATCCAACAAATAGATCAGTACTTTATTTCTACCTTTGTTTTCTTCCCTTGGAGGGAGTTTTGAGAAGGAGCCAAGCAAACCGGACATCCGCTCCAATGTCATCTCTGAGATGGACCTCTTAAAAGACTACAAAACAAAGCAACTAATCAGGAAAAAGACACACAACTTCAGGTTATCGGTTTACTTTTGTATCCAACAGAAGCATTCTGCAGTATGGAGCAAAATGGATAAGCATTCGGAATCTCAACAAAGGTAAACTATTTTCTGACTTTATGACTTATATTCATCCACTTTGTTCTAACAACATATGATGTGACAATGCAACAGTAAACACATTTCAGATAAACCTTAAAGACATAGTATTTTTATCAGTAGAAGTCAGGGAAAGCTTACAGGTTCTTTTCTGGCACAACCGTATTTGTTTTGCATCTGTAGGTAGGTAACCACAAAGAATGTAAGTACCAATCAGAGAGAATTCAAATGAATTAAAATTTATATTAAAATAATATATGCGTCTGTCAAGATGTGATAGTCACCTTTAAGGAAAAGTTATTAACATCTAACAGGAGCAACTTTGACTCAAAGAAATGTGCTAAAGCCTTGGCGAGCATTTGCTGATAAAGTTCTACAGAAAATCAATTGGCAACAAGAATATATTAAAAATGAACTGTGGACATAGATGCTTTAGTTTAACACTTCAATCAGATTCAAAAATGAATTTTGAACAAAGATTTGATGCAGACTAGACTAGCATATCATATCCCCATTATCTTACCAGCAGGTCCTGACAGCAAAATAGTTCTGCTTGCTGGTGAAAGATTCCGGGTATGTTTGGAAATTTCAGAGTGTTTAAGGTGAACATATGCAGCACTTGTCAACAACATCCGCGTTCTCTCACTGTCGTTGCCATCATCAGAATGAGGATATTAGTATTAGATATAACCATTAAATCTATCTCTAATTGACGTGTTGGAGAAAGCTTGTTTGATACAAGAACTTCTTATGATTATTACATGTTAGGCTCCTTAGCTTAACAACATCACTAACTTATGACTAAAAGACAGAAAAAGTTGATGATATATCCAGTTGCATAATCCACAAATTCCGGGTTAATACAACAGCACATGCTATTACAAAAAGTATATAAGACCATAAATACTTCCAGGGGGAAAAAGGTCATAATCTAAAATTTGTTGAGTATTTATTTATAAAAGAAAACAAGAACATCAAATATTTATCAAAATGCAGAGACAAAGTCATAATCTAATTTTATTTTATTTCATTTTTTTGGTAATTATTGAGATCACATGATCTATATAATATTCAAAAGAAAACTAAGAAATCAAACTAGCTTTTTCACAGAGATGAATTAGATCTCTTTTTTCCCAGTAAAACAGGACATGGAAAAAGTAATCTGCCAAAACAAAAAAAGTAAAAACTCTATTTATTAAAAGCCAGTGAACAAACTAGTAAAAGGAACAGAGGATCACAGAGATTTTAAATTGAACATTTATTTATCATCTTTGTATCTCAGGATCTTAAAATGTTCATAGAACTCCAAAACCAAACATTTAAAAGAAAAAAAAAATTATCTAACATAATAAGGCACAAACGAAAGGAAATTAACAAACTGCAACTCTCTTGCTTACCTAAGATAATAAGGAAACTCATCAAAGGTGGTCTTGATATCCTTGCCATCAAGCACTTGCCTCATCAGCTCCTTCTCAATCTGCTCTCCAGATACACCCTCCGTTGAGGAATAAGAGCCAGAGCTTGAACCACCTCCCCATTTACTCACACTTTGCCCTGAAGCCAATCCCAATCCCATCCCCACTCCAACTCCCACGCTCAAAGCTGACAACAATATATGCTTTTGCTCCATTTTTCTCTCCCAAAATGCTAACTTTTTCAATACCCTCTTCTCAAAATTTCAACTTCAATAATTTTTCAACTGCAAAATGCAATCTTTGAACTCTGGTCCCAACTGGGTTGTTGATGAATGAAGAAGAAATAAATGGATTAAAATTTTTTTTGGTTTTGTCCGAATAGAACGTTGTGTCAAAGGCTTGATGACAGGTAAATGGACTTCTTGTTGGTTGCACTTGCTAATTGCTGTTATGTGGTGTCCTTCTCTTCAACTATTTATAGCAATGCTTTATGCTTATTATACTAATGGACGTTAAATGCTTGCTTGGTTGCCGGGAAAATATATTATTATCAATTTTTTCTCTTACTTTTTTGACTTACTGGTGACTATCTTCCTTTTTCTTCTAATTGGTCGGCTTTCCTTTCTATAACTTTTTAACTCGTTAGTAGCTTTTTGTTTTTGCGATTATTTAATTGTTATTAAATTAATTAATTATAATAATGTTAATCATGCAACCCCCACCCTCAACTTTGGCTGTCATCCGTTCGTTTGATCATGTTTTTATTTTTTTTAAAAAAATCATAAATAGCATTTATTTCTATTGGTCGTTTGGACACCATATCTTATTTTTGCTCAAAGCTCAAACATTTTATTTTCCAAAATTAAAGGGAGATTGTGATGTCTCATATTGTTAGTGAAGATTTATTTTTTAGAGTGTTTAGAGAACTTGTGTCCTGCTAATTAGAGAACTTGTGTCCTCCTAATTAAATAAATTGTTGTGATAGTGTTGGATTTTTTAAAAAAATAATAATTACGTGAATTAAAAGAATATGTGTTCGCGGACAATATCAATTTAATATGTTATTAGGTTCAAAATGTTATAGTGAGCATTGACCTAAATTTAATTTAGGTATCGATTTAGTTAATAGGCTAAACAAATTGTATCACAAATTATTTTTTAAACTTACATATGCATTTGAATTTTATATTTTACTTTTTGATTTTTTTTGTACCATTACAAGAATGAAATCGAAAGTTCGGAATCCCTCTACTTATGCGAGTGGAATTTATGTCTTAAATATTTTGTGTTATTTTAAGGAATCTTATTAATTGAAATAGACCATAGACAAAGACCATATATATAAATTTGAATAAAAGAGGCAAAAATAGAGAAGTCATAGGAAAATTGAAGAAGAAACCAACCATCTCTATCAAATTAAATATGGACCGCCAATAACTATAGACACGGTGTTTCGTTTATTACTAAGCGATTTCTATGCTTTCTTTTTCAACGAAGTTATCAAAATATCAAGTTGCAAATGGTGATTAATTACATCTTGATAATAATAATGATAGTGATGAAAAATATTCAACCATGCATGGATGCACACAATTATCGACAATTTTATATTGCTCTCAATCAATTTCGTGTTCATTTTTTTTATCAAATAATTTGTTTCCGATTCCACTAATTCTTTCGGTGATGGCTTTACAGTTTAGCACATGGACTTGAAAAGTTTAAAGTTAATATGCACGTTGTCACTTTCTCTTTGCATATGTGTAATTTCTTCCCTTGTGTTTAAGCTTAGCTACGCTAATAGGAGGCGGCCGCACAAAAAGTTTTGACACAATATTTGGTTAATTGATTATTGAATGCTTGGCTCTTAAGTTCTTGATTGGTTCATGTGGCTTCAACTTGCGCGAAAAAAACAAACGATCTTCCTTTTTCAGAGCTCCCTTTTAGAATATCTGGATACATCGACAAACTAGTTTTGATGATACCCTTATTGTCAAGGATGCATTTAACAAGTCACAATTGTAACTGTTTTTGTCAAAAAGATCTAATTCGAAGCACTGAAATGTCAAATTGCCTCCAGTACAAAGCTAAAAACTGTGGGATGGATTATCTTTAAATCTTTTTAATCTCCTTGATTAGATATATTTGGACCCTTGTGACCCTTCTTTACTTGTGTTTTTTGACCCTTAAGGAACAAACTCTTTGCTCAAATTTATTTAATTTCTTGATTAGGATGAAGTGCTTAATTAATTCTCAAGTCCAAAATCATCGATTTTGTGATTTTTCGAGTCATGAATAAAAGAGAGAACAACCCATTGCCATTAGTAAAAGTAGTAAATTGGATCCCATTCTACAATACAACCAGTTTCCTCTAATGTTTTTTCATTTATACTTACTCTTTTATAGTTTTCATAATAAACAGTTTCCCCCTTATTAAAAAATTTTAGTTATGAAACTCATTTCAACCATGAGATACAATATTTCTTTTTTATGTCAACAATATTGAAAGAATATTTAGGGAAGTTTCTATTTTTTTATTTTTATTTTTGAAGAACTACCATTCGTTCCTAGGTACCATATTGATGGTTAAATTAAGTCAACAAGTGAAGGTTCTTAACTTAAGGTTAATAATTATCCTTGCAAAATAAGATAATGGATGTGATCATTGTGAGAGGAACTAAATGAAGCAATATGCTCATAATTCTGTGAATTTACAACATCTGCTGCTATATAAAGCATTGGTATATGTTGACTAGGACCACGAATAAATTAATCGAAAGTTTCTAATTAGCTTTTTGTATCTATATAATACATATTATTTTAATTTTCTTCTCTTGCATAATCAAAATTAGCTTTTGATGAATGATGACATGGGTTCAGTGTGAAACATTCAAATTAAGTAATTTACAAATAAAAGCAGTGAAAAAAACAGAAAGTAAAGTGGCATGGCGTGTAACCCACAAATCACGATGTTGCAAAAAGATTTTGAAGGAAAGCATGAGCATGTGCTGCTGATGTGGAAAATTAGAAGAGTTAAATTTTGATCCCAAATTGGTAGATGTGTACAGAATCATAAGATAGATGCCCAAAGGATTCGGTCTCACTCATTCACTTTTTTTTTTCCTTGATCATCATCAATGTCAAAAAGATTCTCTTATTGTTGTCACCTTTTTGATAACTTGATAAGAGCTCTCTCCTGTCTCCACTCACATTTTCAACAACTTGTTTATCTTAATTTTTAGCTGCTGTAGATTAGGTCATTAGGGTTTTCATTTTTTCCCTTTCATACTTGCTTTTTATTTTTACTTTATAAATGGGACCCCATTAAGATCTTATTTGTATTTGTAATCCCTTTGAGCTAGCACCATTATGCATGAATCCCCCACTTACCCACCATTATGCATGAATCCCCCGCTTACCCATCAAGTTAGAGAAAAGAGGAAAGGGACGAGAATGACACTTGGGCCAATAATGTTTCTAACTTCTACTATTTAATTAGCTCTTAATTCTTCTTTTTTTAGTTAAATACCATATTATGTCATTCAACCCCTGACACATTTAGGTATCGATTTTCGACCATCTTGATGCTCAGGACCTAACACAATTCTTAAGTATTTTCTTTTTAAGATGTAAAATGTATTGATACGTTCTATTCATATAGAAAATTTATCATCTTCCACACATTACCGGTGGATACAATTGTAAATTATTGTTTATTTTCAATTTTTTTTTCTATAGAAGGATTATAAATGTGACTTTTGTTAACCAATAGCATTCTACCTACGATTTTTAATGTCAGTTATTAAAACGAAATTAGGGATGTAAGTGAAAAAACTGATGACTGTATGGAAAGTTAGAAAAAAAAAAAGTTGGTAAATTTCATATATATGTTGCTTAAGCGATTTAGTTGTGTGTTTGATGTGAGATGCATGAGATTA
Source organism: Citrus australasica (assembly GCA_029618585.1). Classification (NCBI taxonomy): domain Eukaryota; kingdom Viridiplantae; phylum Streptophyta; class Magnoliopsida; order Sapindales; family Rutaceae; genus Citrus; species Citrus australasica. The sequence continues at coordinate 28,161,478 of JARCIV010000009.1, read as the reverse complement.
ATGCTTTTGCATTTGAGGTGATAAGGCTGCGTGTCTAGATCAATCAAATTGAACGTGTGTACATGCATGCATGCTTTTGCTTTTTGGCAAAACACTATTCAGTTTTATTAAGAATTATTTGGTACAACATTCTAATTGCCCAAAGTGAATTATAGTTTCTATTTCTAATCAGTCATTTCTGAATGATTTAGCAAGGAAATTTTCTCAAGGAAGGATCCTTAAGCTATCACTTAGACCTTCAAAACTCAAGACAAATTAATAATAATGATAATTAAAATGAAGGAAATTTTCCTAAGGAAGGATCATAAACCAGCATCAATAAAACTCTGTAAATGTAGTAATGATATAATATTGAAACATTCATTTATATAGATATGTATCCCTAGTAAACACTTAAATATTATGTATAATTACTCCTGTCAATTATATTAACCTGTTTTAGTTTAGTTAATTTGCCTTTTCCTTTCCCTTGATTACTGGGAATTTGTAATAATTGGTTTATCCCTGATCTAGAAAGCATAAAGAATTCGTGCAGCTGATCACTACTTTGTTCACACAAGACTTTTTTTTTTTTAACCTTTATTTTCAACTATATGTTATTTTTTATTTATTTTTGGTTTGCCACCTTTACTGATTTGCTAAGTAACTGCTGCAATTCTATTTTTTGAGCTTTCTTGCCAACAAAAGGAAAAAGAAAAAGTCTTTAGAAAGTTATTTGTAACTTTCTCAAAGGCAGTCAATTAAAACCTACGAGTCCAATTAATTGACTCATAAAATAAATAAATACCAACTTACTAACTGCAGAAAGTTTGAGAATCTTCGACGATGTGGACATTATTCATTGTACATGAGTCATGATCATGACCAGTTGTAATTAATGGAAATTGTGTCTGAAGAAAGAAAATATGAAGCGAATGGATTTATTAATTAAGTTTAGCACATTCTCATAAAGTGTGTGTGTGTGTGTGTGTGTGTGTATATATATATATATATATGAAAGATGATGAGGACTCTCGTGTTGCTTAGAGAACAAGAATAAGGATTCTCTGCATATTTTTTCCCCCTTATTTTATGAATTAATTTCGTTTAAAAAAATTCCAACATTCAATAAATTACAAGTCACTTCACCGAACAATTTAGTCGGTGGAATTTGTTGATTCCGTGGTGATTGATATGTATTATGTTCAGCAAACGATAAAGATTTGATTACTTACTAAATTTTAATCATACACGATTATAAACACAAGCATGACCATTTTCCATGAATGTGAAATCGTGCTGGGTAAAAGGTTTTTTTAGTTTTCTCTCTCTAGAACTATGACTATTGAACTTTCTCTTTTATTTTTTCAATTTTAAAAAAGAGTGGTGCTTGGGAGAGAAAATGAGAAAAAGTATAAAGTGGGCCCATATGTCCTGAAGCAGTATACTATAAACAAAATATGAACTAACCATTAGATCATATCTAACGGCCACTTGCACTCTCTCAAAATATATATATATATATATATTAAATTAAAACATTAAAACTGCAGGATTTTAAAACTTTCTCGCATTTTAAGATTCTTATTATTCATTCTCTAATGCAATACCTTTATTTTTTTAATACGAATATACTATTAAACCATACGATTTAACAGTCATTTCCTTTTTCATTATCAAATATTGGTTCAAACCATTATAGTGGCATGAGCAGGCAGTGGCTAGATCATTATATTTAGCTAATTTACAATCACACATGCAACAACTATAATGGAGCATGTTTATGTGTAACTTATACGTTGTGTCCGCTTTGTTTTCACTAAAAATGACAAACAGAAAAGACAGTTAATGGGCCAATTTTTATTCCTGTTATTTTAAAGATGCCAGATCTGTGGACCAGTACTTTTGCTCCTTCTTCCCAAAGCTCATGTATCAAAAGGAACGAAACTTGAACAAGACTCAAACTACAGCGTCTGTGAGAATAATTTAATAAATAGAATGCAAAGTAAGGAAGGAAGCAAAGCACAACCGAAAAGCTAAAACCAGGTTGGCCAACTTGGCCCAGCCAGAAGGATTTGCCGACTGGCGATTTTTGTTGTTAGTGCAAGAATGGTGCCAATCGACGCATCATACGTTGCAACACGGTATTTGAATTGAATCGAGTTTGAGGATTCTGAGTAGGTCAAAAGGGAAGCAACCAATGCTCATAAAAAATATACTGCGACAGCGATCTAATAACTTTATAAAAATAGTGACCTAATTCAGTCATTTTTTCTCATTATATATCACATATGGGTCATCCGGCCACTATTACAAAAGCTGAAAAGACCTCTCTTTCCAGAAGACTCTTGTTTTCTGAATTCAAGCAATAATGAATTATGTTAAAGCATTTGTCCGGTATTTGGATGGTAAAACAAGAAAGATATTAATTAGTGTTTATAAGTATGATACATCACATTATTTTAAAACTTCTCAATAAGTGGTATTTATCATCGAGTTAGACTATGATAGTTGATATAAAATGGTTTTAACCATGTCAAATCAAAGAGTTAAAGTAGGTATTGTTGGACTTAGGGATGACAGTTGTGCCCGCAAACCCGCAAACCTGTAAATCCGCCCAACCCTGCCTGTTGCGGATAATTTTACAGGTTGTGAGCGAGTTTGGTATTATAAATTGACACCCGCACTTGGATACAAGTTGGTTTGGTATTAGCTCAATATCTAGCGGATACCTACATGGATATCTGCTAGACCCGCAGTTTTTTTTAAAATATTTTTAATTGAAAAAATATTTAAATCTAAAAAATATATAAAGAAAATAATGCAATTATGCAAAGTGCCAAATAACTAAAGTTTTTTTATGGTCTATTTTTCTTTAACTTAATGCATGAATTATTTCATTATTATAATTTTTTTCTTCGAATTAATATTTGAAAAGTATTATTCTTTGGAAAATATTAATTTTAATTATTATTGTAGGCATCATGTTGGATAGGTGCTAATGATAGTGAATGAAATTAAAATCTTCTCTTGGAGGAGCTTGTGTTGAATGATAATTATTATTTTTAGATACTCGTTTGTGGGTTTTTTAATGGATTTGTGTATTTTTATACTTAAATTTGAGAATTTGTGTTGGATTGATGTTGAAATTTTAATTTTTCATTTACAATGGTTATATTTAAAATTGAGTATGTTATGTCGAATTTGAGGTTATTATTGTAAATTTATATACTGAACATTTGTGATTTTAAATGTACAAACCCGTAAAAAATCCGCCGGATACCATTGTGGGTTTGGTAATTGTCAAAACCCACAGCGAATGAGTTTTCTTAAAAAAATTAAAACCCGCTGCGGGTTGCGAGTGGATTTGGTAATTTAAATTTTGTACGGATTTAAGTTTGGTAATAACAAACCCGTTGCGGGTAGTGCCCATTGCCATCCCTAGTTGGACTTATATAGTTTAATGATGAGTTGGCGATCATAATAATATCGAGGATGCCTGTTTAGAGATGACAATGGTGTGGAGGTAGGAATGGAGAGGGCTACCTCATTTCTCACCCTATTAACAAATTTCACCTTCATCCCCCCCCCTCATCCCCAATAAATTTAGTTGATTCTTCATTTCCATCCCATTTCTCATTTACTTATTTTTATAATGAGTATGGATAAATGGTTTCTGTAAATTAAAAATTAGAGATTTAAATAAAATCATTACCATATTATAAAGTATTTAAATTATTTTTAAAAAATCTTCAAAAGATTGAAACAATATCTTGAAATAATATCAAAACTTAAAAATGTTTGAAGAGAATATCAACTTGAGAGAGAAAAAATATAACAATATTTTAGGATTGAATAAGAATCATAATTTAGGGGTCTCTTTTAATTATAACCTATTTGTATTAGGTAAAAATAAAAAGAAAATCTATTAACCAACAATGTAATTGATAAAACAAAAATTATTGAACAAAACTTAAAAAATTATTCATATATAATGGGGATTGAGGTGGGGGAGGAGAGTATAAAATCAAACCTTATCCTATTAAGAATTTAAAAATTATTTTTCTTTCATTCCTTACTTCGTTCCTTAAAAATTATTTAAAATCCATCTCATTTAGAGTGGGGCTTCATGAAGCTCTAAACCCATAAAAATTTTTGTCTATCTCTACACCAATTTGAACCATACAATGGCTCTTTCTTCTTCCCATCAAAATGTAGAATATGATAAAAATTTTCTCAATAATATTATTGCAAAATGGATTTTGGTAGTAATCATATCTGGAAGAAGTTTTGTGAGGGGTTAATGAAATCAACCGTGTCAGCAAAGGAGCCAATGTTAATATGTTATTGGCCACCAGCAAAGGTTCCTTTTTTTTTTAATTATTTAAATGTTGAGTTGTCTCATATATCTTTTAGGTTAGAATATTGGAACTCCCAAGACCCTAACAATGGGAATGGTCCCATCACGTTGTCTAGGAAGAAAAAAGGGAGAAGCCCCACCCAAAAACAAATCATTTCAGTAGATTCATATACAGTTGGACGTAGTGTTTTGCACATGGAGTTGTGTGCCAATAATTTACAACACATTGCATCCCCTCTAATTTATGAGAAGTCTTTTTATCAGATCTTTGATGATCTAAGAAAATTGGCATTGGATTTAATCTCCTCCAATTAAAGTGCGTCGCTTTTACATCTTATGTTGTTCATTCAGTCACTGCATCTGAGGCCACAATCACTTTGTAATTAATTTCTATCATGTCAAATTGTGATTGTCCACAAAATTTGGCCTATGTTTGTGGACAATAAAGCAACCATTTTTAATACGTGTGCACTCATAAAGTTGTGTGGTTTATGATTTATTTAATTACACTTTCTCATCCAATAAGTGTCAATCACAGTCTTATACTTTGTCTAGCACAAAAATGTATGGACATCGGATTCAAATTCTTTTAATTAAAAAAAAAAAATTCAAATGTAGTAAGAGGCATCATATACGGATGGCAAAAAGAGCCCGTCTGAATTTTTCTGGCTTTCGCTAAAATTTAAAAATTTAGAATTGGGCTCGAGTCGAAATATCAAGGGCTGATTCGGGGTTTTAGTCGTATGTGGCCCGATCCGACCCAAAATTGAAAAAAAAATAATTTTATTTGTATGATTTTCTTTGAGATGATTTCATATTATGTTTATTTTATTATTTATATAATTATATGATTCAAATAACTTTTATGTTTATGTTAAATTTTAATATATAAATGGGATGTTGTGTCCATTTTTTAAAAATTTAAATGATTAAATATAAAAAAAAACTTAAGAAATTATAAACTTTGGACTTTGGACAAAAGTCCAACCCAACATTGACCTGAATCGGGTCGGGTACGTTCCATTGACATCCCTAATGTACAATATTAGAATTAGTGGGACTAGTGGCACCCCTCTAAATTTCTCTTATCATCCTTTTTCCTCAAGTAACCTCATTAAAATATTTTTAAAAATTATAAAATTCTTTTAACACTTCCATTAATGACAAAAATACCCTTAAGTAAAACTTATTGTATAAACTCTATTTTTTATTTTTCATTATTAAAACTCATTTCAACAATTAGATCTCTTCCAATCAAAAGAAAAATAATAATTGATTTTCATTCTCTCCATTATAGTCATCGGTAATAAATTCTTCACCCGAAAATTAGAGAAAAATATAACATTTTTTATTTATAAAATGAAAAAAAAAATATTTGACTTTTGAGTGAGGTTTAATTAGAAATTGTTCTTTTATGTAATTTTAATAGAGGTTAAAATTATAAAATAATTAAAGGAGTTTTAAAAGTTGTTTAGAGGGGTGCCAATAGTCACACTCTATTAGAATTTCGGCATTTCAATAAGAAAATTACAGATCGTAACCCAAAGATTTTGAGCATTTTTGTTTTGGAATAGGCCTTTTAACACCCTTTAAAATTCCTCATAAGACTCCTTTTTAATTGAAATTACTCAAATAACCTAATATAATTTAAATCATTTCTTGTTTTAAATAGAAATTCAATTAAAAACTTAAATAAATTATTCTTTTGACAAGCTTTTTACACAACCCCCATTTCATAATTTATATTTTAACTGATTTTTTTAAAATGAAGCTATATGAATATGAGTTATGAATATAGAAATTATGTAATAAAAAGAAAAAAATTAACATAAATATAATATTTTGGGATTTGTATGTATTTCATAAAGAAATATATTTTTTAAGGTAAAATTTTATTAGAAGAGTAGAAGAACAAAGATGATTAATTTTAATATATAAATTTATATTTTATTAATTAAACTGAGGTATTTTAAAATCAAAAGAATGTTATAAGAAATTTTTGTTTGAATTACATGAGACTAATGCTTAGATTACAACTCATATTATATGAGATTTACAACTAATATTTACAATCATACAATTACTGGGTCTAATTTACATTAATTCTTATGTAGCACTGTCCAGATTTTTATCCTCTCTAATATTCGAGAGCTGTCTACTCCACTCACATTTCGAAAGGGAGTAGACTGCCTTCACTTAATAATTAAGGAAGGAAATAAACCCCTACATGCGTTGCGGGGGCTCGAACTGTTGCGCTCACAGTTATGAGTGCAAGGTTCTAGCCACTGAGTAAGGCCCAGTTGGTTGGATGTTATAAGAATTTTGGAGGTGTGTTTGAAGCTCCACTATTTGTTTTGTGGAATGCCAATAACTCAATCACTACTTTGATCTTATGACTCAAAGATTGTTATAGATTTGAGCTTGGACCATTAACATCTGTGGCCCAACAGTTGGCTTCCAGCAATCCAGACTCTGCACTTATTATTATTATTATTATTATTTAAGTTTTGGATAACCTATGAAAGAATCAAACATGATAACATAAAGATTTCTGAGAGAGTCTACCGAAAATCTAAATTCATGTAATGATAACATAATCTGTATAACGTATGGCTCGAACATATAACACTAGTTAATTAATTTGGTTTTGATATCATATTATGCATCCCCTAATCTTAAAAAAAAAATAAAAAAAATTCAACTGACAGACACCCAACGAAAATAGCTATAGAAGAGCAATCTAGGCTAGCATTATATGCCACATTATCTATAATTTTGTCGGCATCGATCATCTAATTTCTAAGCAAAACTTTTTATCAATGGACAAACACCTCACATAGATTGTCAGAGGTTAAATATAAGTAGGACAGATGAGAAAATTATATAATTGACCCCCCAAATGTTTTACTATTTACAAGAATTCCGCAATTTTAATGGACCAGCGGGAGCGTTAGACTTAGCCCATTGCTGACTGGAGGCAAGTAAGAAATGGATTTTGTTAGTAGACAATGACAGCGATGACATCAATGCCGCGGTGGTGTCCATATTCAAATTGAATTGTAATTATCAAGATAAAAGTCAAGAAAATGAAATTTGATTTCAATTAAAACACTTTCTGGGGTGCGTTTAGCTGTTTCAAATTGAAGTTTTCTTGCAAATTGAAGTTTTCTGGGGTGCATTTTGTTAGCTGTTTCAACTTGTGCGTTTAACTTTTCTTTCGTTTTGTGGGCGATTCAACTGAGCACGCGGCACTAGCTAGCTAGCTAGCTGGCTGGCTTTCTAGTTCTACTATGTGATCATGTGAAAACGGAAGTATTCACTTTCACATAACCCTTTTTTTTTGTTTTTGGAATCAAAGTCAAGGTCACACTGAATAAAAGGTGAAACTTTGAAAGAGAAGAATTAATGGAGAATTCAGAAAAGTGGATGGAATAATATGGTCCTGTCATAAAGAATGGTATGCAAGTGTTGTGCAACAGTCGTTTCATTTATAAAATTTTGTTCTCAGTTCACATGGTGTGCATCCGATTCGAGAAACAATTCGTATAATTATTAATGAGTTGCGTCTTACGTTGAATGGTAATGGAGAGTGATTAAGATTTATAAGTAGGATAAGTTACTCCACTCATTAGGTTAATATTTTATATTAAATATATAAAAATTTAAGTTTAGCTCTATAATAAGTGGTATCAAAATTAAATTTTAATGAGCCAAATCATATAAATACATGCATGCAAGAACAAAAAAAAGAAAAATCGTTGAGTTGTGAATTAAAACTTACAGATAAGATAGATCCCATTCTCTTCATTTAACTGCAATAAGTGTTTTTTTTTTTGAAAGAAAGTATACCTTTCAATAAATTAACTGGAAATAATAAACAATATGTCTGTTGGAAATTCATCCAACCAAATAACAGATTCGTTCTTTTGCAAGGCTACCTTGGCCAAAGCATGAGCTACACCATTCCACGATCTACAAACATGTTGAGCTTTGAAATTCTGGAAAGTCTTCTGCTTTTCCAGAATTGCAGAGATCACCCAAAAAGTTTCAGACAAAATACTAGCCTTCTTGTTAACTAACTCGACTACTTCTAATGAATCAGATTCGACAACTGCATTAATAACTCCAATACTTGAAGCAACCTGCAGACCCCACTCCATGGCTTCAGCTTCAGCCATTGCGACATTTCCAAAAAACTTAGATGTCTTAACTGCAGCAGCTTTACACTTGCCCTCCGGGTCTCTAATCACCACCCCAAGGCCTGTCACCTGTTTCCCAACATCCACCGCAGCATCCACATTAATCTTTAGCCAATCTCTTGGGGGAGGGCACCACTCTTTCTGCCCCCCAACCCTCAGACTTGCACCATAAATTGCTTCAGGCTGTTTGACTTTCCTAAACAACTCTACCACAGATTCTGCCTGAGCCACTACTCTGGTTGGATCCTCTTTTTTGCCCTCAAATAGCCATTTGTTTCTCGCATTCCAAATAGCCCAAAGCAATGCAGCCACTGAGGTCCCTTCTATGTTGGCATTCAGCTGAGGCAAAGCTTGAAGTAATCCAATTATGTCCTGGTTGTGCTTCCTTAGCGAAACAGCTGATAGTTGAACAGCTTTCCAGACCTTCTTCGCCATTTTACACTCCATGAGAGCATGAGTAACTGATTCCATCCTGCAGCAGCAAATTTGGCAGGTCGGCTCCTGAAGAATTCTCTTATTCCATAAAGTTCCAGTTGTTGGCAGGAGGTCATGGGCTGCTCTCCACAAGAAAATTTTAATCTTTTCTGGTATTGAAAGTTTCCAAATAACACTCCACTGGGACCTGGTTGAGCAATTAGGCTTGTCTGGAAACTTCATCATCATGGCCACTTGGTAGCCGCTTTTGACAGAATAATGGCCTCTTTTGTCATAGTGCCAAATCAGCTGATCCTCATGAGGCCTTCTCGGCAAAGGGATTTAGGAGATAGCCTCTGCATCTTCCGCTCTGAAGTGATCACTTATCAGCCTTGCTTTCCAATGTTGCTCGCTGTCAATTAGCTCTGCCACTGTAGAGTCAGGATTCATTGATGGGGCTGAAATTGGCCTGAATGTTGAAGGTCTAGGAATCCAATTACTGTTGTACACCTTTACACTCTCCCCATTGCCAATTCTCCACCGAGACCCTTTGTGTAGCACTTGCCTTCCCCACAACACACTTCTCCATATAAAGGATGGTTTTGACCCCAATCTTGCATTCATAAAACTCTCATGCTTAAAGTACCTGGCTTTCAAGACTTTTGCCACCAACGAGCTTGGGGACTGCAAAATTCTCCACCCTTGTTTAGCAACTAGAGCTTGGTTGAAGCTTGATAAGTCTCGGAACCCCAAACCGCCCCTCGCCTTGGCACAACTCATCCTTTCCCACTTCGCCCAGTGAATACCCTTTTTCTGCCTATCAGTACCCCACCAGAAGTTGGCCACTGCTCTTTGAATATCCTCACAGATTCCCAAGGGGATTTTAAACACGCTCATAGCATAAGATGGGATCGCTTGTGCCACGGCTTTAATTAGAACCTCCTTGCCGCCACTTGAGAAATGCTTGTGCTGCCAGTTACTAATTTTGTTCCAAACCCTCAGCTTGGTCTCCTGGAAAAAACTCTTTGTCCTCCTTCCTATCATTGATGGCAGGCCTAAATACTTATCATGTCGAGACACCACTTGCAGCTGGAAAATATCTTTAATAGCTAAAATCTGAGCATTTTTTATGCCGCCACTAAAGAACATAGAAGATTTCTCATAATTAAAAATCTGCCCAGAGGCCTTGCCATAGCACTCAAATAAAGCTTTTAAATGATTGCAGTCTTCCTTCTTTGCTCGAGAGAAAATTAGGCTGTCATCCGCGAACAATAAATTGGAGATTTTTACATCTTTGCCGAACTGAATTCCATGGAGAAGCTTTTGTTGTTCGGCCTGCTGCAGCAAGCTCGAGAAAACCTCAGCACACATTAGAAAAAGGTAAGGGGACAGGGGACACCCCTACCTAAGACCCCGTTGGGGATTAATCGTCCCTGTAGCTATTCCATTAATGACAACTGAAAAGGAAGCTGTAGAAATACACTGCATGATTAAATCCACCCATTTACTAGAGAAGCCTAACCTCAACATTGTGTGCTTCAGAAAGTCCCACTCTACCCTATCATAAGCCTTACTAATGTCTAGTTTTAGAGCCACCAACCCATGCTTTTTCCCCTTACAGTGTCTAATCTTGTGCAAACACTCATAACCGACTATAACATTATCCGTAATCAAGCGGGTAGGGACAAAAGCACTTTGAGTAGGAGATATAACTTGATGGAGGATATGTTTTAGTCTATTCGCTATTGTTTTGGCTATGATCCTATAAATGACATTACAGAGGCTTATTGGCCTGAAATCTGACACTCTTTGTGGCCTAGTAATTTTTGGGATCAAAGCAATATATGTGTGATTAAGTGGAGTGATTGTACCTCTGTCATTCAGTATGTGGAGGCAAATGAAGATGACCCCTTGTTTTACCGAGCTCCAGTGCTTCTGAAAGAAGGCCGCTGGCAGTTCATCAGGTCCCGGGGCTTTTGTTGGGCACATCTGGGAGAGCGAAGTTTCTACCTCCTCCGCTGTGAAAGGCATGTTCAGGTGGTTATTCATCTCCGAGTCAACTTTCGGCTTCACTCCTGCAAGGGCAGCCTCTATGTGCATTTCTGAAGGGCTGGATGTTGCAAAAAGATTCTCAAAGTATTCACAGAAAACGCTTTCCATCTTCTCACTGTCTTCAATCCATTCATCCTGCGAATTTTTGATCCCCCATATGCGATTCTTCCTTTTCCTAGATGACGCCTTTAAGTGGAAAAACTCCGTGTTCTTATCACCTTCCTTCAACCACTCGGCTCGTGATCTTTGCTTCCAGTACACTTCCTCATCCAAAAGCAACCTCTCAATCTGCTCTTCCGTGCTTATAATCTCATTCACTTCCTCAAACTGATTGAATTGGCTTTTCATGCTTGATAGCTTACTTTTCAGCTGATTCAGCTTCTCTCTTCTGCCATTAAATTCCTTCTTACTCCATACCAGTAGCTGGGCCATTGAGTTATTAGCGGCTTTCTTAAAAAAGTCAACCGGGTCTCCGTCTCTCCAACTTCTACAATTCATCAACTCCTGCTGCACAATGCTTTTACAGGTTTCATAAGGACTCCACATATCCTCATAGTGTAATATTCTCTGAGATTTCTTTTTATGCCAAGTGAGCCGTGTCCTCTCATGCATTTCCAGCATAATGGGGCTGTGATCTGAGCACCAAGAATTCAGGTTGGAAACACTGAGCTCGTAAGATGATTGTTCCCAACTCTTACTCCCCAAAAACCTATCCAGCCTCTCTTCGACCAAATGGGATCCATAACGCTTGTTGGACCACGTAAATGGGTAACCCTTACATCCTAAATCTACCAAGCTACAATCATTGACTGCTTCTCTAAAGTCAGCCACCATGTTCAAGCATCTATCATTGCCCCTCAGCTTTTCATTCAAGTTCAGAATTTCGTTGAAGTCGCCGAAGCATAACCAAGGGTAGTTAAATAGGCCGGCCAACCTTCTTAGCAGCGTCCAAGTATGCCTCTTTTGCATTGATTCTGGATGGCCATATATGCCAGTGCATCTCCACTTCTTCCCATTTACCTCGTTGACCACATCATCTATATGATGATTGCTGTACGAAGCAATGCTGATATCACTTTCATTATTCCAAAGCAGAGCCAAACCGCCCCCTATTCCATTTCTTTCAACACTAAAACAATTTTCAAAACCTAGAGCTTTCCCCACATTAGACATTTGTGCCTGTTTCACCTTCGTTTCACAGACAAAAAGAATATGAGGCTTATGCTCTCGGAGAATGTCCTTAACGGCTAGGAATGTCCGGGTATTCCCCAAACCCCGGACATTCCAGCTTATAATTTTCATTGTTTCCGGCGGGGCTGGTAGCCAGCCTCCGCCGATCTCTCCTTCACTGTGACCTCCATAATCTCCATCATTTCCATTGCTGCACTATCCCCACTTAGCTTGGTCTTAGCTGAGAGAGAATTTTCTAGAGCTCGAGTTAATGTGCCTTCAGTAAGACTGTCCAGCCTTGGTCTTTTGTGTTTTGGGGTTGTCATTTTTATGTCGCAGTTTGTCCGCTTGACAGTATTGGCCTCTACTTGGTTACTCTTCACCTTATTCGAAGCTCGAGCTTGATTCTTCCATCTCCTCCATTTACCCTTGGACTTTTTTGAATAAGACTCCTCATTCACCACTTCTTGATCCGAGCTCATTTGGGCTTCCTTAAACGTCTTGGGCTGGTTATCTGTTGGATCCATTACAGTGTACCTCTTTAATACGTTTCCCTCCACCTTCCCTTTTCCTTTTTGGTTTCCCGCTCTTGGACTCGAGTTTTCATGATCTTCCATATCTTCTGCTGCACCAGTCTGACGTTTGTTGTCAGCTCGATGCCCTTTTGGATCCTGCCCCTGACTCATTACTGTTTCCCCACGCCCCTCTGCCACGTGTTTCAATCCTATTTGCAAGCTACCCTCTTCTTCCTGAGTGTGGGTTAACCCTGCCCCATTTGCACCTGTCGGGTTTGGATGTTTGGAATTGTGGGTGCTTGTGTTCTCTGATTCTCCCACTTCCTGTTGTTGAGACCGTCTTTGCTCCCTATTTTTCGTCTCTTTCTTCCGCTGACTTCTCATTCGGTCTATCAGTGGGGCTGCTTTTAACCAAGCCCCATATGCCATCTCCTCCTTCGGCTGGCCCCCATATTTTGCACACTCTCTGTACTGATGCCCAATGAAACCGCAGCAAAAGCAATAGTCTGGTAACTTCTCATATATCACTCCGATTGAGATTTCTCTACCATCCTCTTGCTGGATCTTAATAATCTTCTTTAGTCGCTTCGTGACATCTATTGAAATTCTGACACTGACATATTCGCCAAAGCAGTCTCCATTGGCATCCGTTACTACATCTTCCACTTTCCCGATTTTAGAGCCAATTGCCCGTATTTTACTCACATCCATACACATCAGAGGTACATTATGTAATTGTACCCAAAAGGAGACATGTGAAAATGGTTGTTATGTTACATCCCCTATTCCCTTTGGTTCCTGGAGTACAATAAGGGCACGATCATAGTGCCATGGTCCTCCTGTTAGCACTCTTCGTTTGTCCTCTTCTAAGGAAAACTTGAACATAAAGATTTTATTCCGCAAGCTCTCAACTTTTACTACCCCTGCTGGACGCCAAGCTTGTTGTAATGTTGCCCTTACACCTTCGTAACTAGTACTCCTGGTGGTAAGGATTTTGCCTACTAAACAGCCTGCCACGATCCTTTCTCCTTTCTCCTTCATTTTACCCCCAAACATAACCTTGTCTTCGGCTTCTTCTTCAAGCGTTATAGCACTGCATTTCTTGATTAATTCGTCTGTTTCCATACTGTTAAAAAAGCTCTTCGGGCAGAGCTCTCTTCCACCCACCCGACCCTACTCCACCTTCAGATCCTATTTAAGATTGAAAAATTTAATGGAAAGAAAAGAGAGGCAATAAAAGAAAAGAAAGAGGATTACGCCCAACTCATGGGCAATTTCTCGGACCATAAAGATCCAAGTTTCGCTTCCATTCATGTACTCTCTCTTACAGAGAGAAAGCTGCAATAAGTTGATAATACAAAGAAACTTTAGTCGTAAGATGAAATAATAAGCCGTATCAATTTGAAGAACAATTTGCGTACGGTGAAAACTGAGTTAAATCAATACATCCTTACTAGGGTATGAACTTTCATGCAATATCAAATATGAAAGCCCGTTTTACATTTTATAACTCTATATCACTCGTTATAGAACATTTTTAACTATGAATCAAGCGCACTAATTAAGATAGCTCATGGTGAAGCATTTGATGAGGAATGTACAGGCCTAACTTATGGATATATAGACGGAAGAAAGAATATTTTTTAATTAAAATTTGTCTTAGAAACGAATAAAAGTTACAAATCATCATCATATATGTGTGCGTGTGCATTGAATGTCCTCATCAGAATATGAATATGCACCCAATATATAGATTAAATAATTTATCTCCAATTCTTAAACAAACTTGGGTAGCCATAGCATGCATCATCATTGTCATCGATTTATATAATTTATACAATTCATTATATATTTGTACGGGTACGCTGACGGGTGATTCCATCATAACTCAAAAGCAAAACCCTGGCAAGCAGTTAGGTCAATTTCAGGTTTTGTCACCTTCTTGTTGCTTTATTTAAACACGGTTCTTTTATTTCTTGAAACTTACGCAATGATTCCAAATTCTTCCTTTTGTTAGTGTTTCATTTTAGGTCTTTTGTCAATACCCCCATTAACCTAAAACCACTAGCCTCACAAACTAAACAATTCTTATTTCAACAATTTCCAAAAATTAGGTTCTTGTTGCAACTCCAGTGAAGCTAAAGATACATTTACGACACCTGTCTTTACGCGGCATGTACGAGAAAGGAGAGAAAAGAGAAGGAAATGGGGAAAAATACAGTAAAATATTTGAGAAAGAACAAATAATTTTAAATCTTTCCCCTTCCTCTTTCTCTTGATTATACAATAGAGTTGTCCATCAAAATTTTTATTTAGTGAGGACATTAAATGAATTGCCGGTGAGGTGGTGTTTGTGAATTTACGAATTTTCTCAACCAAGGAGATATAAAATTTCGAGACATTTTGCGGTACGATAATTTCAAATTCATTTGTTTGTTTGATCCTATAAATGCAATGTCTATATTTTATGTTTGTATGTTAAAAGAAAAAGGAAGAAAAAAAAAAGCAAAATCAAAACAACCGTCAGCATTGATTGGAAAACTTCATTAGGGCTTTAGGATGTAATGCTGTTTTTTCTTTTTTTTTTCCCCCATTTTTTGTTCTGCTAGAAGACGAAATGTTCCATGCTAGGGCTCCAAATATTGAAAATGATTCTTACAATATTATTTGAAAACAATTTATAAAACTTTCTAGGCCACAAGAAACTTTGTTATGCACTTTCTATATGTTTCCATTGAAAATTATAACGCTTGTTGGTGTACTGTCAGAACGCAATATTAACACGATAAAATTTCAATGTGTAGGTAGAAATTAAATAAAACATAAAAAGAAAAATACTGAATCCATCAACTTGCTTCCTCTCTTTTTCTTTCCCTTTTTCCTGGAAAATTCAAGGGAACACAATTATAGACATTCTCTTACTGTCCAGCTTTGATCTAGTTGGATACATAACTTTTTAAGTGTAGATATTATGTAGTAAACTTTAAGCTAACTAATAATCAAACTTAATCCCAAAATTGTATTAGAATTATATAATCTTTTGGTACATAGAATCACTGATTTGATGAGCTGCAATTTGCAATATTGATATATATTCTTTTTACTTTGATGGAACATTCCCAGAAAATCTTGCAAGCTGATACCCAGGACATATATAATTTTGGTTCTAAAATTTTAGAGTCGTGCTGAACCGTCGCTCTTGCTATATATATGTTGCGTAATTAATCACTAATAAAATAAATTATACATCTAAAATTATCTAGCTGTATGTGGGGACTGGTGCTTGTACTTATGTTTATTAATTCTTCTTCAATCAAAATTTGTCATATAATATGTTTTGACTTATCACTGGCACCCCGAAACTGACGGTGGAATATGCCTCTAATGACATTTATAATACTATATGCACTACATTTATTATAAAGAAATATAGCCACCCGCAATCTTTGCTCTAATAGACAAACTAAACTCCTATTGTAATTGAAATGGACGTTTAGACCATTACGTTACCGTACAATGCTTATTTGAATAGAGAATTGTAGCCACCCGCTGAGGTATGGAAAAAGACTAAGTTGCACTTAATCGAATAAAAATGACTAAAATAGTGCGGAAGAATTGAGCACATTACAAGAATGGTCACCAAGATTTAGTATGAGTGATGCTATGTTTACTTAGTTAGGATACTTAAGTTGTATTCCCGCTGATGTGGTAAATGATGTGTCATTAATAAAAATTCACTATCTGAATTAAGAATGATAAGGTTTAATAATTATCTATCACTTGAACCAATCAGATAGTGACACATTATTTACCACATGAATTAGAATACAAACTAAATATTCTAAGTAAGTAAATACAATATTATTGATTTGATATACTATACTATACTATAGTGCCATTGTCTTCCTATTTAAAAGGACATAATCTATCAATAAAGGGGGTTTGGACATCCATTCTATAAGATGATAGGAGTCTAACTGTCTGCTTTTAAAATGGTAAGGTCTAGTTGTTTATTGGGACAAATCTTAAAGAGCTAGTAATAATATTGATCATGCTTATCATTATCACTTATAAGCCATGTTTGGTATACTGATATAATCCATCATTACCAAAATAGCCATGTTTCGTATAATTATAATTAGTTTTTTTTTAATTTTTAATTTTTAAATTCGGTACGACAGGCAGACATTGAATTTCTTGGTCAATTTAAGTAGGAATTGGTGACAACAGTTTACATTTGTCTACCTGAAATATCTGAAATTTTCAATTGACATTCAAATGAAACCGATGCACGTGTTTCTTACTTTCTTTATCTATTATACAAAATGATCTTGCCTATGTATTTTCAATTATCAAATGAATATTAAGTAATTTTCTTGGCTACGGCAGGTTTGTTTCCATTAGTCACCCACTTAATTTTTAAAACCATGAACCAAAATTTGTCCCGAGCCTCGTGTTTAATTTAGTTTCTTGTTAAATCGGATATTTCAGGTCTACCTCCGAACTAGAAGAAAAAAAATATATAATAAAATGATTATATCGTTTTCATTTGTGGTCACCATTTTCTATGTGTGTTTTTATATCATTTCAAATTTTGACATGATAACTCTGAACTTTATTCTAATTTTTAACAGCTGTTTTTAGAATGCAAACCTAATATAAAAAATATTCAGTTTTTATTCAGATCTGTACCAACTTGTTGATTCATTTGGTTGAATATCTCGCTCGATCAAATTTACCAGTTTTGCATGCCATGCAAAAGTTTTGAGTCACTTTCAAGTTTCAAAAACAATTACAGTCTGTATTTATCAGATAAGGTGAGTGACGATCTCATCATAGTCTCGGTCTCGTTAGCTGACCTAAATTAATTAAATTTAATTTTCGGCTGCTTTGTCTTTTAAACGGTGGTGTCTTTATCAATTTAGAAATTTTTAATCTCCATTGATAAAGGGCATTTGACGCAATTTAAATCTATATATTTATGCCTGACAGAATGTGTGTGGCCCACAATGGAAAGTATTATCAACTTCGGTTTGTTTAAGCTGTAGCTGTCTAAAGACGTGTGTTAGTTGTGCTTACTTGTTTCTTAGATCATATTAGCTCTGCCCTATAAATGGTGATCACCTTCTGAAACATTCTTCAAACTCATCGGCTTTAAAGCAGAGAGCAAAACAAAAATTGAAAAAAAAAATTTGAAAAAAAGAATCTGTTTGTAGGTATATTAAAAGTGCTTGTGTTGAATAATAAGATCAATAGAGTTGCTTCTGGAGTTTAGGATTGGTGAGTTTTTGTTTCAGCAGTTGTGTTTTGTAATTTTGCGTTTTTTTGTGAAAATGGTGTGTGATTGATCCCTTCAAGAGTTTGTTTTGTTTATGGTAATCAGTTTGATTTCTTTATGGAGGGTATAGAAATGTTAGAGAGCGCTTGATTTCGGCAAATGTTAATATTAATTTTGTATCATATTAGACATTGGAACTGATTAATGCACAATGCGAATATGAACATTGATTCGTTATATCGACTTGAATTTAACTTTTGAAGTGATAACTTGTTTTCTGAGATCTAAGTGGTACAGAGGAATCCATATATTTTTTTTTTAAATATCCAAATGATGAAAGAAGAGCATAATAGAAATGATTTTGTCATGTTACAGAGTTTTTGAGATGAGATAAAAGAATCGTCTTGTCTCTTGCTTACCAACATGAGATGTATTATTGAATTTTTTTTGTGGCCCTGCTTGCCTGTATTTCTTTTGAAGCAATTTAGCGGCATCTTTAATTAGAGACTGATGATGATGAATAGGGAAATTTCTCAGTTGGTTGGGTTTTATATTTAAGATAGTAGCATATTAGGAGAGGTTCGTGTACCTAACTGACCTGTTATGTCCCTGCTCAGGTGTTTTGTGTATGGTAATGGAGAACATAAAAAACATTGATTCCGAGAAACAGAAATCCTCTGAAGAAATTCCATCACTTATCAAGTTTATATCTTCAAACGAATTAGAGGGCTTCGACAGTGTTAAAGGCAATAGAAACTTGAATAATCATGGTCCAGAAAGTGTCTCGGAGCGCCTGAGTCAACCGGCTATGGTGAGTAGACGTTTCATTAGCTGCGATGCCTTCTAGAAAAAATGTCTATTATTGTTACAGGAGTATTATATTCTGCCGCATCTTTGATAGGTAACCGATATTGCTCATGGTCAAGGCCTGAGTGAAGAATCTCCCCGTGGCAATCATAGGAGGGTCCTTTCTATAAGCATGCCAGCCTCTCCTAGTGAAGTTGAAATGAAGAACCCGAAAAGTGTACTTTTTGATCTTAAAGGGGCTCCAGATTCTTCTGCTGCTGCGAATGAACTTCCAAGATATCCCAAATCTCATTCTCAGCCAATGCCTAAAGGGTTTGTACATGGGGAGGCAGTTCACCAACAAAGCTTCACCCACCATCCAAGCTTAGCCGGATTTAAGGATAAAAGATTTGATTCGTTCAAAACCTTTTCTGGGAGACTTGAGAGGCAGCTAACAAATCTTCGTGGAAGGTCAAGAGAAATTGGACCAGCAAATAGTGCTAGCAGGAAGAAAACAGAAACGGAAACTAATGTACCTGTGGACCGATACTTTGATGCATTGCAAGGGCCTGAACTGGACACACTCAGAGTATGTGTTCATACACCCTGTATGGTTTACTTGAATTTTAGTTTGTATTATAGCTGTTCTAAACAAATTTGTTGGTCTATGGCTGGTCGTATCATAACACTAACTTTGTTTACACAGCCTTCAGAGGAGATGGTGCTTCCTAATGACAAGACTTGGCCATTTCTTCTCCGATTTTCCATCTCTTCATTTGGAATGTGTCTCGGTGTTAGCAGCCAAGCGATTTTGTGGAAAACCATAGCCACCTCTCCCTCCACAAAGTTTCTTCACATTAGATCAGAAATAAATACCGTCCTGTGGTTCATCTCTGTTGCTCTTGTTATCAGTATATCTTTGATCTACCTTATGAAAGTACTTCTCTACTTTGAAGCAGTTCGCCGTGAATATTATCACCCAATTCGAGTCAACTTCTTCTTTGCCCCTTGGGTAGCATTACTGTTTTTAGCTCTTGGAGTGCCACCTTCAATTCATGAAAAGTTACCTGAATGGCTTTGGTATGTTCTCATGACTCCAATCTTCTGTCTTGAGCTTAAGATCTATGGACAATGGATGTCTGGAGGTCAAAGGAGGCTTTCCAAAGTGGCAAATCCCTCAAACCATCTTGCAGTTGTTGGGAATTTTGTTGGGGCATTGCTTGGTGCTACAATGGGAATAAAAGAAGGACCTATACTCTTCTTTGCTATTGGCTTGGCTCACTACACAGTCCTCTTTGTGACTCTCTACCAGAGACTCCCGACAAATGAAACACTCCCAAAGGAACTTCATCCTGTATTCTTCTTGTTTGTCGCTGCACCCAGTGTTGCTTCAATGGCATGGGCGAAAATGCAAGGCTCTTTTAATTATGGATCAAGGATTGCCTACTTCATTGCTTTATTCCTTTATTTCTCACTGGTTAGTCTACTGTTACTCCTATACATAAAAGCGTTGATCTTTATTGCCTTCAAACAAGATTGATATCTAACCTTCGCTACCATTTCTATATTTTTGTGATATTGCAGGCAGTTCGTATCAACTTTTTCCGAGGATTCAAGTAAGATGACATGATTATTGCCTTTATAATCTCTGTTTTTTGATGACTTGCTTGTGGTTCAGTCTTTTGATGTACATTCTTTCTTTAACTTTGCAGGTTCTCATTGGCTTGGTGGGCATATACTTTTCCGATGACTGGTGCTGCCATCGCTACAATTAGGTACTCAAATGAAGTCACCTCTGGAGTAACACAAGCTCTTGCTGTAATCCTCTCTGTGATTTCTACACTAACAGTAACAGCTCTGCTTGTAACTACCATACTGCATGCCTTTGTGCTCCAAGACCTTTTCCCTAACGACATAGCTATTGCCATTAGTAAGAGAAAGCCTAAACATCACCATCATCATCACAACTATTTGAAGTGGTTGAATCGTAGACATGGAAGCTCAGATCATAATGATATTGAAAATTTCTTGAAATTTTCCTACCCAGAGGAAAAAGATTTAGAAGCTTGTGAAAATCCTTCCAGCACCAACGGTAAAGAGAGCTCCGACTCCACGTCATCTCCCACAACATAAGGCTAAGTTTAAAAATAATTTGCCATTTTCTGAATCTTCATCACTCAAACATGTGAGGAACGAGTCCGTCTGCAAAGTTCTGGTGACCATGCTTAGAGATGATATGAAGATTTACGCGGCGAGGATGCAGTAGTTTATAAGAGGTTTTTCATATGAGTTATAAAATATGTATCTTGATGAATTGTAAATCAGATGGCAATCTGCTGTTTTCAGAATAAAATTTTGTTCATATTAAGTTATTTTCCTATTTAATTATGAGAGCTTTACTTCATTAAGATACTAAATGAGCCTTTTCTCAGCTATCAGGCCACTTAAGTTAATGCAGCAATCTGGACTATAAAAGAATTGACGCAAACTCACTGAATGTTGTTTATGCACTGTGCACTTCTATTGCTCTACACCTCTAACATAACCATCCGTTTCCTTCCACAACAAACTCGGCCACTTGATTAAATGTGTAATGCTAGTAGTTCTACCTTAGATTTGCTAGTAGTTCTACCTTAGATTTATCTGACATATTTAATATGAATTCGGTAAGCTAAGCTTGCTCTGCTCTGCTCTGCTGTTGTTATTGCTCTGCGATGTGACCAAGGCCCCATTTTGGGCATATAAGGACCTGAGACTTTGAGAGACATGAGACCATGGAAAGAGAAGTGTTGGTGGATGGTGCAAGAAATGGCAAAGAATCAGACATTTTGAATTTTTAAGGATTTCTTAAAGTATACTGATACAATCTCAAGTAGCCAAGAAATGCCATGTAACACCCTAAATTCACCCAAAAACTCAAGAGAAATTTATAATGAAAGCTTATAACATTAATCTTAAAACTAATTCCAAATAAAGTCAATGTTGTCCATAAACAAAGCCTGTTCTCCAAAATAATAAGTAAATCAATAATCCTCCAAAATAAAAACTAGCTCTAAGCAATAATCAAAGTAGCTACAATTAATTCATCTACAAAATGCCAAAGTCTTTCAGCTAACAAATCCTCTCCATTAGGCCAAAAGCCCACATCTCTAAAATCAATATGCAAAATGTTGGAGATGAGGGGTGAACCGTTAACTCAATAAGCAAACTCATGTATAAGGTTACTAATACAAAAAAGTATATAATCATTATTATGAAGTACTATAAGTCAGGAAAACAGTAATCATTTTATAATCATATGTAACTCATAATCAGTTAAGTCATAACGTAAAAATCATTTTCAATAAATAATTGCGTGAGAAATCTTTTCTTGATGAAACCTTTCTTTTCGTTCAATTTGCTCATGCCACATAGTGTCACTTGTATCCCTGGTGACCTGGTCAATAGTTCAATATGTTACATGTACTCCCAGTGATCTGCCCAACAGTTCAATTATGGTACTTTACCCCGCAATAATCATCAATAGGTGCGCACAATATAGTTAGCTATTCAATAATATCAATAACAATAACTATGAACAATGAGCCAAAACCTTAAAAATAGTTTATAGTATTTCAATATCGATCATTTAGTAATATTTCGATAAAATGCTTATAAGACATTGAATTGGCAAAACTTTATAAATATTTTTCAGGAAAACATTTTATAGAAAAATAAGTATTTTAAAGTTTTTTTAAAAAAAGTTATTTAAGAAAAACGTTTTAAAATAGCCTCAAAACCATAACTTGCCAATTCATTTGAACAACATTATTCTATTCATAAATATTTACATATATACTTATAATAAACATTATGTATGAATTTACTTAGCTTGATTCAATGCAATCAACAATGACCCCAATTACATGAGCTCACTCTTAGCCTTCAAGACAAAATCCAAGCTTAAGACCTCCTTTAATGGAAAACAAGAGCACAATCAAAATCTTCCCCTTTTCTTATTCAAAAACATGAATTCACTCTTATGTTGGCCGTTGTATTCTTTTCTTTATTAGCCTCTAGGGTTTTTGAAAAACAAAATAACGTAGAGGAAGTTTTTTATTGGCCAAACCTTTTTTAAACCCTTACCTATTAAGGAATTTATTTCCTTTTTAAATAAGGTATTTAATAAAAGAATAAATAAATGATTTGAGATTTAAAAGAAATAAAATAAAATATCCTTCAATACATTAACCAAAAAAATTATATTCTATAAAATAGATATATAATAATAATGGTATAATAAAAATAACGGGTGTTACATGCCAATTTTAAAAAATGTAACAGAATCAGACAACTTGTTCATGCCATTTTCCAGGCCCAAGGAAGCAGCAAAATGGATCCATAGGTGGTGATCCACTGCAACCCACAATCTCTTTGGGCCAAGCAATGACTGTTAATATCAATTCTCTCAGCAACTTCCTATAATATCTCTATACATCTGATCCAAAAGGGAAAAATAGTTCCCAGTCGAAATCTCCCAGCCAGAAAGTTAAAAGTTTTAATAGTCGCTATATCAAAATTGCAGTCTCTTTACACATTCTGTAAAATTCTGAATTCATGAACTAATTTCAGGACATGGAGCCTGACACCACTTGGGACAAGAACATGCATGCATTTGTACAATGACCTGTTTTCTGTGCAAAAATTATTCAAGGGATGATAAAGAGTGACAAAGTAGGAGAATGTCTTAATTATCTTGCGCTTATTAGGCTATTGTTATGTGGTCTGCTCATGGAAGAAGCAGCACCGAACGATGCAGTCAATACAATCAGAAATGCAAGGCTGCAAAGGCTACTTGTCTTGATGTCTTTAATACGTCTCATCTAGTTTTATCTCCTTCAAAATAACAAATACCAAACCAACTCATTGATATAGACCCTGCCTCATTAGTGCAATGAATACACTCAGTACTCAACAAATTCTTGAAACAGGGAGGAGTTATATGTATCATTCATTGTCCTAAAGAGCACAACAGTGACCTTAGCCCAAAGTCATCCGACACATGGCATACAACAAGGTCTCAGTCCGTTGGCCTGTTTGTTTCAACATATCTGCAAGTCATTCCAAGCAAACCTGCATGTTACTTGCAGAAGAAAGTTCCAGCTCATTTTTATCAAACACCTGCGTAAAGATTTCAAATATCTATTTGATCACCTCTAGTCTTTGTTGGTGGTTTATCTATCATCTGAGGATATTATCGCGTAAGCTTACATCCTCAACCGTGCAAGCTTTCTAGCTAAACTCAATTCAATGTTTTGGTTGCATTGGCCACTGTGTCTTGTTATTAAGCTTACTACAGCGACTAAAGGATCAATAGCACCAACAAGTAGCACGTATAAGGGTTTCGGTCCCCACAAACATCATAAAGGCAGTAATCTTGATTGTGCTTCTTATGTGAAGATGAAGAAAATCCAACAAGGAAGACAAAAAGAAATAGATAAAATTAACAAAACCAATGTTGTCAAAGCTTTGGCATTTCTGCTAGCACAACTTGTCTCTGTCTCCCTATCTTACTCGTTGACATGTGACAAACTTTTCACTCCAAGCCAATTTTTTTGGCCTTAAAAACTGGACCATATAGATTATAGCTAAAACTTTCGCGTTACGATACCTGCAATTGGCTTGAAATATAGCATCATCATTGAAAGAATAGGCATGTTCAAAGGTGCATAAGACCCCATCTCATGTATTGGACCCCATGCCTTTGGTCCCCAGAAGTTTTTGCTAATATAATAAGCATGATTAGCAAGTAAGCTACTAAACTAGCAGTTTATTTCACAAAAAAAAGGGGGGGGGGGTTTGAGACTAGCTATTGACTGTTGATGGCCCAAAAGTGTACGCTACAATACCTGCTGCTAGAGATATTGGCTACAAAATAAATCGCTATGTATGATTGTGTTAAAAAGATGCCACTAGAGTTTAATTGGTGCAAGGGATGCTTGAGGAGAATCCATACCAGTAATAACTTACGAAAAAGCAAAGCCTGAATACATGCGACATGTCTCTCAATTGTTGCATATGGAAACTCAAACTTTGCTCAAGAACCAAGAATATGCGCCTTTTGCTTTAATACTTCGCAAATTTCACAAGTCTTGTTCTCTTCAATTTGCAATACAAGAAAGCAGAGAAAAGAATTTGAAGCAAATATTGTTGGTTTTGGGAACACAAGTTGTTACGGTTTTGGTTTTAGACTTTGCAGCTCCACATCCAGTTTTAATTTTTCATTTACATTTAATTACTTGTGCAATGAATGCTGATAAATTTCTACGTTATAAATGCATGTTGTTTAAGGGTTTCTAATTAAGCCCAATTGGTTAGTTTAAATTCGCTCAATCAAATTAATTACTGACTGCTTTGCTGGTGCCTGCTGGTGGGAGTCAAAATTTGTCATAATTATTGCACTATATTACTAAAAAGAAATTCAACAATAATGGAGTAGCTACCAATCGGTTGTCATAGCTAATTAAATAAATCAAACTATTAATTATCACAATAATGTTGTTAAGTAAATTCTCCAATTTAACCGGAGAGGAAACTGAGAAACGAGTAAATTGGATATTAGAAAATTACAAGAGATCAAGAAGTACTAATACAATACATGTAGGCATATGAGAAATATTACTAAAAAACTAGTGCAGCATCAGCTATATTAGAAAGAAAATTTTACAAATCAGAACTGAACGGAATTTATAATTTAATAATGGTTTAATCATTAGTTGCTGGAAATATATAATAACTTTTTAATTTGTGTAACCTCCGAGTTTTTTTTTTGAAATGTGTAACCTCCGAGTTAATGTCAAATGATTTTTTTTTTCCCAAAGAATTCTGTTAATTAGATATATTCGAATTAAGCTACAGTCAGTCACCCTTAGATAA
Source organism: Citrus australasica (assembly GCA_029618585.1). Classification (NCBI taxonomy): domain Eukaryota; kingdom Viridiplantae; phylum Streptophyta; class Magnoliopsida; order Sapindales; family Rutaceae; genus Citrus; species Citrus australasica. The sequence goes on along the minus strand of JARCIV010000009.1, from coordinate 28,135,810 downwards.
ATTTTTGAAAAAATAAATTATTAAAAAATCTATAAAAAGATCTAGAGATAAATCCATGAGCTAAATCAAATAACTTCAAGCAAAATGAAAAAGATGAATGCGACATGGTCGATCCTTAACAACATGCAATAATAGGAGATTAATAAATAATAATCCGTTTGCTCTCATCACCATGTGTTCTATGGATTAGAAACATACCTATGAATAAAAAAGTACAGCTGATTTCATTAAGCAAAACACTTTAAAAAACTAAGGGAGAGACATTGAGATTCTTCACATATAATTGGTAGCTTTGCTTCCAAAATGAAAAGAGACAAAGCCAAAATTGTAATATATGCATAGTTATTTCTCTCTCTCTCTCTCTAAGCCTAGAGCTTCCATCGACAAATTTACATTATCTTCTCAATTAAGGAAGAGAAGCAGAAAGGACAGGCATCACAAGTTGCTGCTCATTTATCTTCTATTCACACATGTGAATTTGTCATGGCTAGCTCCTTGCTTTTGTTCCATTCTCCTTTCCGCTTTTACTTTTTTGTACAGTAGCTAGCTCCAATTTATTTTCCTGGAAAGAACAAATAGTAACCAACAATATCAATACCTTGTATTTCTTTTTCATTTTTCAAACAGAAAAAGGGTTGGCTAAAATCAAAATAAATCACTTACCAATAGATCTTTTACAATGAAGAACTGCCTCATAAATGGAGCTGTCAGAATCACAAGACTTGCGCCAATTATCATCAACAGAATAAGCAACGCTTGTTCTTGGAGATGTTTCTGCTGAATATACCCAACTATTCATAACACGAGCTCTTGAATTGCCGCCTTCAGCTCTAGAACTTGATCTCTTCCCTCGTATTCTTTGATACAATGGCCTAAGAAAATCCAAATACTTCTGAAATATTCGTTTAGATAATTTTCGACACCTTCTTAAAGAAGTACGATTTGTCTGCTTACTGCCTTGGACCACAAGTTTTGATCCATGTAAAGAGGAAGGCAAGGGTAGAGCTGAATCTGGAGCATCAAAAGCCTCCATCTTCATTTGGTCGACGAATAGAGGCATAACATAACCATTGGAGAAGAGTTCATCAGCATGAACAAGAGCAAGAGGTGACTGTGAAACAGGGAAATCAAATTTGAAGTCCTGAGAGTTTCTAATGAATCTCTTAGATGGTGGCAATCTTGGGTCCATTTCGATGAAAGAAGCTTCATCGCATGCATCAAGCGATGCCCTGAGAGAACTATCCAAGCTTTCTACAGATGGTTTCAGGTTCACTAACCAACTATACGAAAAACTTTCAATGGAAAGAGGCTGAGAATGAGAAGTTTCCATGGTTACTACTATTATGTAGAAAAAAGAATAGAAGATATACACACAACACAATGAGAGAAAAGAAGATTGCTAGGTGGGTAACAAGAAAGGTCACTCCCTTATGGAACAAATCTTTGTATATTTATATACCTTAATATCCTCTCTTTGCTAACAGTTGTATATGTGGTTGTCTGGCACAAGACAATGAATTTTAATAATTGAAAAGGGAAAAGGAGAAAAGAAACAAAAATGTGAGCCCCCACAGGCACCCATAATGTAATGTTGCATCACAAGTTTACCCCACCTTTTGCTTTTAACTTCACCAACAAGAAGAATAAGACCCCTACTTCTACCTCATAAACATGATTTATACTGATCAAAAGGAATTTAAAGAAAAGAAAGAATAGGTTCATGCATATTCCTTTATTCTACTTAAGAAACCTCTAGAAACTAAGAGAATAATCCGACTTAGAGTAGTATGCTTTAGAATGTTTGTTATAAACCCATATGTTCTCACAATGTGAACTATACTACAAATTAAAAGGCAAGCAGAGGTTTAGATAAACACGAAGCAGGTTCATGCACAAACTCTATTGTTTATTCAAGTTGTCACTAAGCTAGGAAAAAAGGATGTGCCATGGCTCTTTATGCTTCAGGAAACTTAAGTATCATATACAAAAAAATATGACTTGGCTTGGTTTGCTTTTGCCTTGTCATTATCTTTTTTATAATGTTTATTACTTTCTATTTATTCAATTTTGGGTGAGCATGACTAGTTTGAAAGGATCATGAACTCACCATTCTGATGCTTACATTCTAACTACTGGCCTCTGAACTCAACCTAGAAGTTAATACTTTAATAATTTCCACAATATTATATAGATGCTGGTAATGCACTTGATGCTGGTGTGCCACTCAAATGTTGGCCACACAGTTAGTGCTCACCAATGAGTTTTCTTCTCTTATTTATGCTATTAAGGAGTATCTCAATAAGGATTGATAGGTTTCTATCTCCCACGTATACAGAGAGGCGAACTCTGTTGTGGATTACATAGCGAATTTTATTTTTTCTTTGTCTATTGGCCTGACTTTGTATCCTAGTCCTCCGATTGGGGCTAGTTCCCTTCTTCTGTATGATGCTTAGGAGGTTGCTACCCCAGTCTGTTGTTCTCTAACTTTTGATTGAGACCCAATTTATCAAAAAAAAAAAAAAAGCCCTAAAGCTTGTACGTAAGTTTTATAAAAGAGTATAACAAGCTTGTATGCAACTTTTCAAAGAGTTACATCAAACCAGCATTATACCATATGAAAATAATAATATTAACGTCAAGTTAATAGCGATTGATGAGATTAGTAAAATGCAATTTTGCGCTCTATTCTGGACAAAAATGTAATCGCACAACAATAGTAACAGTCTTCGGATTTTATTACAACATCAAAACAAAGCCACAAGAAGACATCCCACATAAATTCGAAAACTCAGCACTGAACAGATAAACTAAGATGATACACATCGTCATACGTAGCAACAATCTTGTCCTTGAATTAGTTAAAGTGAGACATCTAAAATCGAAGGAAAAGAAAAGAGAAAAGGAAAATATCACTAAGTTCTCTTGGCAAGGAGATTCTAGGCTACTACATCCACTAGGGGTCTGAGTGGTGGTGAAATCCAATCTTCTCGAGACTTAAATGCTCGAGAAAGCAATGTCGATGTCATGTAAAATAGTACTAATTATTATTTGCAGACAATCTACAAAAACAAAAATAGCAGACAGGGGTCCCAAAGCTGTCGGAGAATGAAATAGACATTGACCAAAGTTTCTGCGACAGAAGCCAACTAAAGATTGTAACTTGTAAAGAAGTGGTCCCCCTCATTGTATGCCTTTCAGGACAATAAGCAATTACTAGAGAATCCATGCATCAAAAAGAAATTAGGTTACAAAAATAATGTCTTTCATTGCATAAAGTTTAATCATCAGAAAACATAATTATTCTTCCAGTACATCAAAATAACAACTTCACGCAATAGAACCAACCGCACAGAGTTTCCAACATGAACTTGGAACCGAAAAAGAGAGAGAGAGAGAGAAGCAGGAAAAGAAAATAGTCCATAGTGAGGACAAAAGTAAATTTACGGCGAGTTGTCTAAATCTCGTTGCATGTTGCAAAGTATACCACCCCATACCCTGCACAAAGGTCTAATGGCACATGCTGGGTTAAGGAAGTGGCCCGGATCCATAATTATTATTGACGAATCCCTTTCTATGGGGAGTCAGGGTGAATATGCGAGTGTAAATTCACGGTACGGGGCGAAAATCTGACCTTTGATTCGAAAAGGCACCTAGACGAAGCTCTTAAAATGTTTCCACGTTACAATTTTTCTATGGCTGCGGTCTCTAAACTGTCAGTCAATAGACTAAACACAGTGGATCAGATCATGACGAGGCACTAGGCTAGATAAGTGTTTTTCAACCTCACCTTAGTTTTCTTATCACAGGAGTATCCTCTAGATGACAGATAGTGTATTGTTTTCAGGACAGGACAAAACCTGAAATGCTGTCATTAGAAAGGATTGGTAACACAAGGCAGGAACCCCTAGAATGTCTGTCAAGATAACTCTTGGTAATTTCTAGTTCCTAAATGTCAATACCTTTATAGCAGTTACGGGAAGGCAAAAATGACTGATATCTGATAAGGGGAAAAAAAAAACCAGAAATCTTGGATAAGAATTGAAGCCAACAGGTTTCTTGGTTGTGCAAAGACAGGCAGCCATTACCAAGCCTAGGAACAAAGTGGTGGCCTCCTCTTCATACTGAAACGTGCCAAGAAAAAGCTATGGACTCGGCAAAATTGAGCACCGGGCAGGCATATACTTTGTCACTCTGAGAGTCAGTTGACTGAGGGCGAAGAGGCTGCCGTTAAAGCTATTTGTAAACACTAACAGATGTGGTTAGGAAGTTAAGCTTGATTTTATCTCAAGATTCCTGAATGAAAAGCCTACAATACCTTTACTATTTTTTGTTAAAATTATTATTCAAAACTCATATTTATCATACAAAATAAACTTTTTATTTTACAACAAGAGCTTTTTTATACACCACAGTACCAAATGAAGCCTAAGGCTTAAACCTGAACCAATCTGATTGAAGGAGAAGAAATCTTGAGAGGCACTTGTGAAGGATTATAATCTGAGTAAGATCTTTAACCATATCAGTAAAGGGACCGAACGATTAAGATTTTTAACCATATATGTAAAGGGACGGAAAGGGACTGAACGAGGTAAAAATGGCCAACGCACAGCACGACTCATCAAACCAAGGCCATGGGCTGGCAAGGCACAACCCACCAAGCGAACAGGTGTGCCGTGACACGCTCAAATTTTTTTTACGCTTGGCGTTGCCCACGGCATGAGCCCATGCGTAAACCATACCCAAAAAAGCATGTCAATCTTTTTTTTTTCACATCCTTAGCATGCTTTTTCAAGCCCATTAGCTCATCCACTTGTAACAACAACAACAATAATTTTTATTAAGGAATAATTAATATGTCATTATCAATTTATCACAATTTCATAACTATATATTTAATTTCACAATAATCAATTATAATACAACAATACATAAATTTAATTCCATAAATCATAGTAATGATTAATAAAAATTAAAATTACTAAAATTGAATGACGATTATAAGAAGTCACAACTACGAAATATTAATTATAACAAGTCACAAGTCATGACTTACAACTACGAAATGCGGATTACGACTAATCACGACTACAAAAATACGAAATATTGATTGTTAAGTACAAAATGATGTTTATTAATATTTCATATCATTAATGTCGTAAAATTTTAGATTTATCATTTATAAAATCATGATATTTATAATTTTATTTATTAAAATCAAGATATTATTTATTCATTTAGTAAATTATAAACATAAAACAATTAGAATTTTTTAAACGAAGACTTAAATTAATTTTAAAACCTATGCTAATAAAATATATTAAAAATTTAATTTCAAAATATTTAGAAAATCATAATATTTTATATTTACTTTTCATTAAAAATTTTTACTTTAATAATACTTTAACCCACATGCTATTGATGGTCCACGAGCCACGTGCTAACCCATCAATGAAGCGTGCTTATTACGTGCTTTTTTAAGTGCCATGTTTTGATCCATTTTTAATTGTGCTGTGCTTCAAAGGTCCACATGCTTAAAATTCTTAGCCTGACCCAACCCACATGCATACCGTGTCGTGTCGCGTGCCCTGTCGAAATATACTCATGATGTGCTGCGTTGTACAAACATATGTCGTACCACATGCTGCCCAATCTATTGGCCATCTTTAGTATGAGGTTTGCTCTATGTGTGTCAAGGACTCCTTTCTAAAGATGATTGTGTCTGCTACAAGTGATATTATCCAAGATCCTATTAACCACAATAAGGCAACATGGGAGGGCCTCTCAACGCCTTCTTTTGTTTTTTTCCCATTGAAGTTATTTCACAAATACCTGCCATGATAAGGAAGAGGGAGGGAACAAGCACAGTTGGAGAGATTAATACAACGGAGAGTTGTATGCTGCATTCGGGAAGGATGAATCACAGAAACATAACCTGCAAGACTAGAAAAACTCACTTTGCTTTTCTTCCAAAGAAAAATCACAAATTGTTCGACCACGTTTCCCATAAATACAAAAGTTCTGTTGTTTTTATAGACGCTTAAACACAGAACAGTTCATGCAAACATTAAATACATAATTCATGATATTGAGATGTGACATTTACATTAAATATAAAGCTAGAAGACGACTAAAATAATTTAGAAAAGAAGAACCACAATCCAAAAGAAAGTCGCTTGTTATCTAAATAATTGGGGAAACGCTTGACATGAAACCCGAGCTTAGGGATGACAACTGAATCGCTCCATAATGGATATCCACAATATCCATCCAATTGGATCGGATAATATCCATCCAAAAAATTTTAGATCTTGAAATGGATATTTTAAAATTATATCCAGATGGATATGGATAGATATGGATAATTATTTTTATCCAATGGATATCCGTTTAACCCAACACAAGTTTAAAAAATTTTAATTTTATAAAATTAAAAATAAAAAATTTATTAAACAAACAATTGTAAAAATATTATATTAACTAGTGAAAAATTTAAATTCCTCTTATATTAAAAACTAAAATTTTCAAAATTATCCTTTAATTTTGTAACTTATTTAATACTATTAATAATTATTATTTTATTTTATTAATTTAATATTATAAATAGACCTCCACCGGAAATTCGTCGGACCACCATCGGATCTCGCCGGACCACCGTCGGATATCGCCTGAAGGTCGCCGGACCACCGTCGGATATCGCCTGAAGGTCGTCGGACCACCACCGAAAGTTCGCCGGACCACCGTCGGCTTCGCTGGAATGTCGCCGGACCTCGTCGGAAAGTCGCTGGACCACCGTCGGACCTCGCCGGAAGGTCGCCGGAAAGTCGTTGGACCACTGTCAGCTTCGCCGGAAGGTCACCGAAATTCGCCGAAAAGTTGCCGGACCACCACCACTGACCACCGGACTGCCATTTTATTTTATTATATATATATATATATATATATATATATTAATATAAATAATTTAATAACCAAATTTAATATTAAAATTTTAATTATTTATATTTTATTTTTATATAATAAAAATAAAATATCCATGGATCTCCATAACTTTATGGATAAAATCCATATCTATGTCCAATATTAAATACTGGATATGGATATATCCATTATAGATAATTATGAATTTGTGTTTATCCATTCATAATTGGATATTTGCCATCCCTACCCGAGCTAATGTACCATATATAAATGATTAACACAATCAACGCCTTTATCATTGCCCACGCTTTTGACAGCCATGAAAAGATTTATGCCGTCAATTTTTCTTAAACGCTTGAAAAGTAAGAAACAAGAGCTTACTGTTTAGAGATATGAAACTCTTATCTATTAGAGATATGAAACTCTTATCTATCACAAACGATTTGAATAATCAAATTCTATCCAAGTCTTCGTGCTTAGAGCTCTCAAATCTTCATCATGAAATTCCTAATTCAACTTCACCAAGTGTTGGCTGTAAGGTGAATTCAAACACATTCTCAGCAAAAGGCGGCGTTTCCAAGTTTGTTCAAAGCTTTAAGTGACTCACGTGAGAAGCACAGCTAGTGTTTAAACTGAAACGGCATTATGTGAGATCGTTTTGGTAACACTCAGTTTTAGTTAGATCACGGAGCAATCACGTGACCATCGATTGAAGCTGAGTTCGTTATAAACAGACTCGATTCACACGTGTCAAAGAGCTGTATGTTTTGGGTTGTTAAAGCTGTTAAAGAGACGGGTATATATGTTGTTGACCTTCTGGACTGAAGGAGTGTGTGTGAGATATTGAGAGAAACTGGAGAAAGGGTTTACTTGTTCTTGGTTCTCAAAATCTCTGTAACAAAACTTCTTGAATCATTCAATAAAGCTGGCTGATGAATTCGCTCATAGATGTAAGCCATTAATGGCTGAACCACGTAAATAATTTGTGCTTTGTTCTTTCTAATTGGTTTCTTTGTATTACTTGGTTTCTGTGTTCGTGAATACTCTTTTGTATCTAGCCTGAATAGGTCACTTGATTCTCTAAATCTAATCTGATCTGTTAAAGCATCTTGATTAATCTTGGTGGAGAATCTTGGGAGGGTCTGATTATGTGGTGTAACACCAAGTTTAACCCTTTTAACCTGAAGCATAAATTACAGAAACTCTAAAATTTTTCAGGTTAATTCCGCTGCATATTAAGAATTTAATTGAAAAAAAAAGCAGTGAGCTTAATCGAAGAATATCATGATTCAACTACACTTAGCTTAATCCACTTAAGTTGCAAATGATCTTGAGCTTAAACAAATTTACGTTGGAACAAAAAAGCTTTTGATGAAAACCATCACTTGTAACCCAAGAATATTCATGTTGTATCACCAAGAATCAATAACGAATGATGCGGAAGCATACTTGAATCCATAATGCAGGAATATTTATGTTATATCACCAAGAATCAATAACGAATTATGCAAAAGTGTACTTGAATCCATAATGCGGTTGTGCGGTTGGCCTTCCAGATCAATTCATTCTCCTAGAGAATCCTTTAATTTTCTCTGTGGTCTCTTTCTCTGATAATGGGATATCCGAAAGAATAGAAATATACCTTTGACATGGGGACCATAACCACTTATAGGTAACTTTTTCCTATTGTCATTTGGTATTCTTAATTTTGCCCATCATATAATTAGAATACTATTAGATTTCTATACATTAAAGACTCACACTTTATTACATACATTAAAGTCCATAAAACCGAAAATCTTAATAGATCACTATTAATTAGATTTAACCTTATATGACAATCTGCAATACATAATTATTCACATATAAACCCAATGTTGGATTAATGATCTAACAATGCTACATTAAAAAATCCAATAATTTGTTTCATTCTCTAGGGATATAAATAACAAAAATCCTTTTTTTTTTTCAGTTTGATTATGCTACTTATGGAGAATTTAAATGAGAATATAAAATTTAAATTCTCATTCTCTAACAAGAAAACGGTGCGCATTGAAATTCAAATAAGAAATCAGGAGCTTACATGAGTTAGAAATGTAGATTATGCAGTGACACGTAAGCTCGGGTCGACGGAGTGAAAATGGAGTTTCACAGGGGTCACCCAGCGTGAAGAGGGACTAAAACGCACCGTTTTAGCGACTTATGAAAAGGGGTGCCGTGGATGCCAGAATGGCAGATTCCTCATGCTAACTTTTTCATAGGGATGTGAGAATGTACCACCTCCACCATGCATGCCATCATCCATCCATCTTATGTCCGTCGTTAAAAAGTTTTACAAGTCGCACAACAAGGGAACAGGAACTCTTTCTTTCTTCTTCTTCTTCCTTTTTTTCTTTTTAATATATAAATTATTGCCCATTTCGGCTTAATTTCTTTGACTACAGGCTGTACAGATGTCAATTCTGTTTGTTTACTGGCAGTTTGAAGGTTTTCTTGCCTACAAGAGGGGCTTAAGGGATGAAACTTTGAAACTAATCCATCTTCGAAAGTCAAATTTTGATTTGAAATACATTTCTCTTGGAATAATGTCAAGGTAAGAAAATATGATATATGATTAGGTTGAAATTCGGGGAGCAAAAGTAACTCTAGAACTTTTATCATAGCATAGAAAACTAGATACATGTGACACAATTATTGAATTTATCATGAAAATAGAGTTGAAGCTGCAGACTAGGGCAGAATTAGAAATTTACATTCAAGGATAGACACGAGAAAATATTGTAAACACAAGGGAGTCAAAAATGTAACTTTCGCATAGAAATAGGCAAAATTTCAATTTATATCCCTGACCTTTCTGAATTTTTTTCCGACGAGGGGTTGCCAAAGCCCCCGGGCCAGAACCTAGTTTGGACCCTGGTTGCAAACTAATTAGACATGATAGTATCACTCACCAATCACCATAACTCGCTAGATTAATGCTTTAATGAAAATTCATGAAACGAATAAGGAATTCTGATATTACCATACACCATCTAATCTTTTAAATTATATGATCCAACCACTTTTTGTGAGAAGAAGAAAAATGATATTTTTATAAAGATTTTTCAATAGAGGTAACGATAAATTGAATAAATGGTGTAATTATTAAAAGATTAAGTAGTGCATAGTAATTAACTAATTATCAAAATTTCCTCGGTGGCCAAACAACCTAACTGCAGGATGAGACAAAATATATACAATCCACTCTAGCTTTAAATCTGAAACGATCGGCGCATGAAAACCAAGTTGGATCTAATCATTAATTGAAATCCATATACTTCGCATCACTCTGAGCTCAACAATTGGTCACCAAGCCCAAATCTTGTCGCCACCTTTTTGGTGAGAAAAACCGAAAATCCTGAAAATTTTTCATGCAGTTCTATATCTACAGAAGCGTTACGTGTCAATAAAGCTTAGGGCCTTTCGGTCAGAGCAGCTTTCAGACCGTACAGCAGCAAACACGTGCCACAGTACCCACTTGTTCTTCAAACTCTCAGCCGACCAAGTTCTGATGTAAAATTTTTTCAAAGTTTAGCTTACCCACCACTGTACACGTGTTCCGATCTTCCATTTTCGTTCCCCACGCTTTGGACTTTGGTACTTGAATTTCTCAATCATTATAAGAGCTGCCTATGCCAATTTAAGTAAGCTCTTTAACAAACATTATTTCACTGCATCACTTGTATGCTAGCAAGCGCTTCATGGCTATGGCTACTAATTCTATGTGTTACTACTACTTTTCATGGGTTCTGGTTCTTTCGTTCATGCTCGGGCTAATGGATTGTTGCATGGCTAGCCAGATTGGCTTGGGCTCGAGGCTGCTGGCTAGCCAGGACCAAGCTTGGATTTCTGATAATGGAACATTTGCTTTTGGGTTCACTCCAATTGTGAACATTCAAGACCGCTTTCAGCTGGGAATCTGGTTCAATGAGCTTCCTGGAGATCGAACTGTTGTCTGGTCAGCTAACAGGTAACTAAAAACAAAGACATTTATTAATAATTCTTCATATTTGTTCTTTATGAAACTTTGTCTTAATTATAATATTTCCATTGTAGATTCACCTGTAAAAGCGCATGATCACACGTGCTCTTTAGGTAACGCGATAGATTTATAATGTTCAAATTTAGCCAAATAGCATGTATATGATTCTCTTCCACAGTGCCATGAAAAGAGAAATGCTACTTTTACCCAAAAGAGGAAAGGACCAAAATGCCCGCAAAGCTAAGTAAATGACTTGTAAGGGCATTTGGATCTTTTCAATATTCTGGACATTTCGATCACTGTTCAGGCAAAGTAATATTATATGATCAAAAGTTTTTTAAATATGAGAGTCTAGTTTCTCAGGTATTGGCGTCTTATAAGGTATTGATGTCTATAATACTGAAGAAAGACTCCCAAAATGTATGTGTGTAAATGTAAATAAATTAGAAAACAACCTATTTGAATGTACCTTTTTCTTTTTCTTTTTTGGTGATTGATGATAATGAAACTCAAGACTCCAATGTCTCTAATTGATCAATCAAAAGTTAATTAATTTGCACTATTGAACTTGTATAGCTAGCTTGGCATGCAATCCTACTAGGTTACTGGTTCATGACTTAGAAAAGGCACAATGCATTTTCTCATCTCTAGTCCTTAGCAGGTAAACAATATGATGTGATGACAGTAAGCCAACGCTTTGATTTTCTCTTCGTTATCATCTAAATAGAAACTTTCCAGTCACTAAAGATGCAATCCTGAAGTTGGACACAACTGGAAATCTAGTCCTCAACGATGGAGACACCACTATCTGGGCCTCAAACTCCTCTGGCGCCGGCGTTGAGCTTGCTACCATGTCAGAATCAGGAAACTTCATCCTCTACGCCCCAAACAATCAGCCAGTATGGCAAAGTTTTTTGCACCCATCTGATACTCTTCTCCCAAACCAGCCCTTATCTGTTTCTCTTGAACTAACATCTCCAAAATCTCTTCAAAATGGAGGCTATTACTCTCTCAAAATGCTGCAACAGCCAACTTCATTAAGCCTTGCCTTGACATATAACTTGCCTGAATCATATGATGCTGCTAATTCACCTAAGGCTTATGCAAACAAATCTTACTGGTCTGGACCCGATATTTCGAATGTCACTGGGGATGTTGTTGCTGTGTTAGATGAGGCTGGAAGCTTTGGAATTGTATATGGAGAGTCATCAAATGGGGCTGTTTATGTTTACCAGAATGATGGCGATTATGATGGATTAGCTTCTGCTACAAATATATCAACTCGGTTAACAGTTCTTCGGAGATTGATACTTGAGACTAATGGTAACTTGCGTTTGTATAGATGGGACAATGATGTTAATGGCTCGCGCCAATGGGTGCCAGAATGGGCAGCAGTATCAAACCCTTGTGACATCGCTGGAATTTGCGGCAAGGGGATATGTAGTTTGGATAGAAGCAAGACTAAAGCTTCTTGTACTTGCTTGCCTGGTGATTCCAAAATTGGAAGTGATGGGATCTGTTCAGACAATTCGTCAGTGAATGGAAAATGTGATCCTAGGCATCGAAATCAATCATCTCACGATTACAGAATTGCATCCGTGCAGCAAACAAACTACTATTTCCCTGAATATTCAGTGATAGCCAATTACAGTGACATTGCCACAGTATCCAAATGTGGTGACGCTTGTTTATCGAACTGTCAGTGTGTTGCTTCTGTTTATGGACTTGATGATGAGAAACCTTATTGCTGGGTTCTGAGGAGCTTGGATTTCGGTGGATTCGAAGACCCTAGCTCAACTCTGTTTGTGAAGATTATGTCTAATCGGTCACTGACTCCGGGCAGCAACAGAGGATCTGGTGATTCTTCAGAAGATTCTGAGAGCCGCCGTACAAAGGTTGTAGTAATTCCTATTGTTCTCAGCATGACTCTCCTTATTGGACTCCTCTGTTTGTTACTGTACTACAATGTTCACAGAAAAAGATTCTTGAAGAGGGCTGTGGAAAACTCTTTGATTGTGTGTGGTGCTCCAGTGAATTTCACTTACCGAGACTTACAGATTCGTACCAGCAACTTTGCGCAGCTACTTGGAACAGGTTAGTGTAGATTATTATTATTATTATTTTCAATACAGACAGAGGAGATAGATACAAGGGAATCGATAACAATTAGGCACTTACAATACACATTGTTATGTTGTTGTGCAGGAGGATTTGGAAGTGTATACAAGGGAAGCCTTGGAGATGGTACACTTGTTGCTGTAAAGAAACTTGACAGAGTTTTGCCTCATGGGGAGAGAGAATTTATAACAGAAGTTAACACCATTGGCTCTATGCATCACATGAACTTGGTTCGTCTATACGGGTACTGCTCTGAAGGCTCAAACCGGTAAGCTATATTGGATTTTAATTGAATCTAGTAGAATATGCAAATGAAGAAATTTCCCACGAAGTATTGGATTTGATCTTAAAAGCTTGTTCGTTACAGGCTTTTAGTCTATGAGTTTATGAAGAACGGGTCTTTGGACAAATGGATCTTCCCTTCATATCACCACCGAGATAGGCTACTGGATTGGACTACTCGCTTTAATATAGCGATTGCTACAGCACAAGGGATTGCATATTTTCACGAGCAGTGCAGAAACCGGATCATACACTGTGACATCAAGCCAGAAAACATATTGTTAGATGAAAACTTCTGCCCCAAGGTATCAGATTTCGGACTGGCTAAGTTAATGGGAAGAGAGCACTCTCAAGTTGTCACCATGGTCAGAGGAACAAGAGGCTATTTGGCTCCAGAATGGGTTAGCAATCGGCCTATCACTGTAAAAGCCGACGTTTACAGCTATGGAATGCTTCTTTTGGAAATTGTTGGTGGCAGACGAAACCTCGACATGTCTGGTGACGCAGAGGACTTCTTCTACCCCGGCTGGGCTTTCAAGGTACTTGAAAAGATTTTTGCTTAATTTTTCTTAAATATATCATTTGTTTGATCCTGCTATTAATCATATAAAAGTTCAAAACTCCAGGAGATGACAAATGGGACACCACTGAAAGTCGCGGACAGGCGACTAGAAGGGGCAGTGGAGGAAGAGGAGCTGATGAGAGCTCTGAAAGTTGCATTTTGGTGCATTCAAGATGAAGTCTTCATGAGGCCTTCAATGGGGGAAGTGGTGAAGATGTTAGAAGGATCAGCCGATATCAACACACCTCCAATGCCTCAAACAGTCTTGGAATTGATTGAAGAAGGCTTAGATCATGTGTACAAAGCCATGAAGAGAGAGTTTAATCAATTTAGCTCCTTCACTATTAATTCTAGTACTCATCTATCATCTCATGCGACCTGCAGTTATTCCTCAATGTCACCCAGATAGCTAGTCTAGGCACATCAATACAGTTTTTCTTTTATTCTTTCTTTTATTGTTGTTTTTGGCTAACAAGGAATCTTTGAACCCACCCTCAGTAAGATTAAGATGAATCCACAACATGTAAAAGAATTCTCAGACTTGTTCTTAACAAACATCATGAGACGTAATATTGTGGAATTTCTTTTTTTTTGGGTTAATTTTTATTTGATCATTTTGGACAATCATAGAGGCTAATCTAACATTTGGTGTTATCATCCGATTGGAGTAACTGTAACTAGTTGACTATCGTATTGATTAAGCAATAAGCTAGAATCTTGATGGTGAAATAACTTCTCATTAAGAATAATCAACACCTAACCAAACAACAATCTCCAGCTAACAACAAGAAAATCATGAAAGCCCTCTTTGTCCTGGACTTGGATGGGAAAAGAATCTGTGGAAAATTTGCTTGGAAAAAAATCAAGAGAAAAGAAGGCCTTGACTTTCCATTTCCATTTCCATTTATAAATTAACTTCGGCAACAATAATTCTAAATAAAAAAGAACGAACAGCATTTTGACTTCCATGTGATGGTATGTAAGGCATCATAGTCTAAATTAAAACTTGTAGAAATTTGGTTCATTTTTAGTACTGTTCATGAAAACAAATCTCAATAAGACAAGCACTCGTTTGTTAAGTGGTGGACAGCTCTTTGTCTCATTATTAACTCGAAGTATGAGTCCTCCCATGTGCATCATAGAAATTGATTTACTTTCAAGTAGATCAGCTCCTTCTGAGCTTAGATATCCAAACTACTTAATCTGTAAATTGTAATTTATAATTCGGAAAAGGAAAAAATCTAATGAACATCATTTAGTAACTAACTAGAAAATTCCATATAAATACTATATAAATAATGATCAGAACGTCTACGAGAATTATATAATCTCTTTATTTCATTTCACAGAACCTTCAATCTGTAAATTAAAATACAAACCCCCTTATTTAACACAAGACTTGGATTGCGCATGGAACACGCTGGCCAGTGGATTAAAAATTAAACCTATATAATTAATCCACCACAAGATAAATTAAATTAAGGAAATCAGATGTCACTCCAAAATTTCATACGGCCGCTTAATTAATATATAAAATCAGATTACTTGCAAAGAACAGAAAGCAAATTTTATATAATTTATACGACAACGCGTAGTGATAGCGGTTTATATACATGATCTTGTTAGGTAACCCAGTGCAACTGTGCAAGAGCAGAAAGTGGGAAAAGTAGATACCATATATAACTTGCTGCAAAATAGATAATGAAACTCGAAGAGCTTAAAGATGACTCAAGGGAATTAGGGCACATAAATGAAAGACAAGAGAAGAGAGTTCATTTCTATGAAACAAGAGCTCATGTATTAACAATTGGTTATGTTCTTTTCCAGGGAATTATTCTCATCTCAGTCTCACTTCAATCATCATCCAATCGATGTAAACGTTGGTGGGTGATTTTCACAATCTCCTTATTATCTTCCTTGATCTTCTTCATGGCATTTGTTGACGCCATCAGGAAGTTCTATGAAACTCAGTACCATCTAGATGCGAACTACATAGAGCTGCAAATCATCAACAAGCACATACTAGAAGCGAAACACGGTCACTCGATAAGAATTGGAGAATCATCATCACCACCATCATCATCCAATGAGCAGAAGCCATTTCATGATGACTGCTTGGAGCCTGATGCATTTGAGTTGTTTAAGCGAAAAGTTTATATTACGGTAACCCTATTGGTTTTGATTGTTTTTAGTGCCGTTACGTTGTACGCATGTCGTTCGTTTCTTTGTAATGGTGGCTCGGAGGTTTGATTTCCCTGTCTTTGTCACCTTGAAGATGAGGGATCCATGTGGCTTCATTTCTCTTGTGGGCTTTAGTCCTGCAAGTTCAAGAACTTACTCATACCTCGTTATAAAAGAAAATTGAGGGACTCTTTGGTACCACCGGTGTATAGCACGCTCCCGCTCTGCTAACTTTTTGCCTCGTGTGTATGAAGTTAAAATATACACGACAAGCAATTAATAGAGAGGGAGCTATGAGCACTCTAGATTTTTCTTTTCTTTTATTTTTCTCAAAGAAAATCTGGATTAAGATCGATTATCTTTTTTTTTTATACAATTTTTGAGTTATACCACGCCTACTTGTTACATGTTTGATGAAAATTTTAATAAAAAAAAGCATAATTTCGTAGATGAAGTAAATTTTAAATATTATTTCGTGGATGAAGTAAGTTTTTCATTAATATTATAATATTAATAAATAACGGAGTTTAAAACTGTACGTGGTAAGTGTTAAAGTTTAAAAACTATTAGAGGAAAGTGTCATTCTCTCTAAATATTATGTCATATGAACGATTCCAATAAAAATGTATATCAATCAAAGTTTTATGTACTAGGTAATCTTTTTTATAGTAATCAATTGACATAAGTGGGAATATGAAACCTTCAATTAATTTTAGGTTATAGATCTCAGTAAATATTAGTGATCGAGGAAGACTTAGGCGGAATGAACATATTATATCTTTAGTACGCTTATCTAGTAAAAATTTAACACATATACATTTATCATAATAATAAAAGAAAATTTCTTTTCAAAATATGTGACAAGAGTTTATTGGATGTTTCCCTTGAAATAGTCTCTTCTAAGTTTTCCCTTGAGTGATCAAAGTAATATTAATGAACTACATAAAATTTCTCTTTCTATGCATTTTTTCGGCATACATTAATCAAAGCAGCAGGTAATTAAATAATCTCAACCCTGATTTTACTTTGATTTGAAATATATTGAGGTATGAGTAAATAAATACTTGGATTAGCTTGATCTTATTAATATTAGCTCACAGTTATAGTGTGTTAAATAAAAATTTCAGCCGAGCAGCTGGCTGCAGACGTCAGTCCAGGAATTATAAATTTATAATGCATTGCATTATTATTTTCTTAATTTCTTCTGTCAGCATGAATATTGTAAATTTGCGATAGTTGACCTTGTTGCATGATATTGTAATTTATACGATGAATCCATCATCAGATGATCTGTATCAAATAATAAAAATCGAAGTTTGTTTATTTAATTTTTACGGTGTTTAATTATTCGTTGAAGTGTGATTGTCTCGTTGTTAATATAAAAACTTTGCATACTTATCGTGCACGTCATGCATATTATGGGCCCACCACTTGAAACTCTACACTTTTCTCCGTCTCTTTCATACGGCATGATCGAGGGCAGAACCAGAACGAGATGTTCTGAGGAGGCCGGGCCACGCAGACACCGGCATCAGAAACATGTAAGGGATGAAAATGAAAATATACTAAATTACATTATAGTGCTTATTGTTGGCCCCATCAGTTTTATTGATTTTATGTTACAACAAACTTAAATTTACAAGTAATTCGTTTTGGCCCCTCAAACTAAAAGCATAGCTCCGCCCAAAGGTTTGATTAATTAATTATTAAATATGACTATTAGTATATCTCTAACTTACAAACTACAAATTTGAACTATGATCAACTTTCTATGTCAAGGTAGAACTTATTTATGCTAGCATAAAACATTAATCACAATTCAAAATTGGTAAGGACCGTAAGTTACGAAAAAAAAATTCAGTTAATAATATCTATACATATATATATATAGAGAGAGAGATATTTATTATTAATAAGAAAAAAATCTTGATATTTCTTACATATTAAAACTATATATTGGACAAAATTTAAAATTTTAGGTCTTATTT
The DNA here is from genome assembly GCA_029618585.1 of Citrus australasica. NCBI lineage: Eukaryota > Viridiplantae > Streptophyta > Magnoliopsida > Sapindales > Rutaceae > Citrus > Citrus australasica. Next base: position 28,117,740 of record JARCIV010000009.1, on the reverse strand, counting down.
TTACTAATAAAAATTAAAATTAGAGGCAACTTATATTTTTAACTAACGTTTAATCTCCCTAACATATTTTTATACCATAAACACGGATTGTGGGCAAAATTATTTCTAAAGGAATGCGTTATTTATTTCTTTCTATTAACTATTAAGCACATTATGCATGTTAAGCAATAGGCAGAAGGTGCCTTACAAAAATATTAAACTCGTGTGGTTTAGTCATTAATGCACTCTGCGCAGCTAGTTGAATACGATTACTGGCTCTGGTTGGGACCTATTTGATATGATAGTCTATTTATATTCTTATATGAGAAAACGTAAAAATATAGCTATCCAAATGTTATTGACCGTAAAAGAAAAAATGAGTCTCATGACGTGGCATGATGCTATTGGTACTGAGAATTGAGTTCGAGCACTGTTCTAACAGCGGAGTGAGTGCAATTTCACTCAAAAATTGTCGTAGAGGAGGATTTAAGCGCCAAGTTCGTAAATCATTGACGAAATTGTCCTACCGAAAATCCCTAATCGGAAGAAATCGATTCGATCCGTTTCCTCATAGCAATTTCAGTCCGTACGGCTCAGTAATTTACAGTTCCCCTCCATTTCTATACGGTACGCATCGCGCTCTTTCTTTTCGCATACTCTTCGTATCAAAAAATAATTTCAAATTCAGTTACTTTATTTTGATATTATTTGCTTAAATATAAGGTGATTTTAAATTTTTTATGCTTAATTTGTCGCAATGATAATTTACATTTGAGTACTAGATTCAGTAATTTTGTGATACTTTAAGGATTATCAGGGATAAAGATTAGTGATTTTTATATTCGGTCCGTGAATGAACTTCATTGCATTGATTATGCAACTCTTTGTACAGGGTGTTGCAGCAAATGTGAAGAGATGTCTTTTAGTGAACAGGTCTAGTATGATAAGATGGAGAACATGCAATATGCTGAGGAGCTGGTGAGGGAATTTCTTGTGTTTAGAGGGTTTACGAATACTTTGCAAGCTTTTGAGAAGGAATTAAGCACGGATATAGGTAAAGGATTTCAAGTGGATAAGATATTAAACTTAATCTTCTCGGTGTATATTACCAACTTTCAAGCTGAAAAATTGGTTGGTCTGCTGAGTTTCTTCAAGCAGTGTGTTTCATCATCTGAGACCGTACTCACTGCTACTCTTGCAAAACTAGAGATCTCGATTCTCCGCTACTATATAGTTCATGCCTTACAATCAGGAAGAAAAGACAAAGTTGTAGAGTTTTTTGGAACAAATGGAAATGATCTGTTGCTGAGGGGTCAAGACTGGACTTCATGGTTTGGTGGGTTTGACTCTTATTCTTTTATTTATTTTTATGAAGTAAAATATTGTCCATGTTAAATAATGGGCACGCCGTGCAGCCATTCCTTACTTGAAGAATCCAAGTTTGGATCCCCAATTTCGCATATATTTTACGAAAGAATGGTATGAAGCTTTGCGACTTTCTGTGAGGAACTTTTTTAGTGAGATCTTCAATGGAACTCATATCCTTTTGACTGCAAGTTTGATGCTTTATTTCTATCCCCTGCCTTAAGTTGCAGATGCAACCACAATTTCTTTTATCAGAGGATTTACATTTTCTCTTGGGCACATTTATTGAATGAGAAACTTACTTGCTCTTTAACATTAAAGTTTTCCTAGATATTATGATTTTCACAAAGAGCATCTCTTTTATTCTCATAAATTTACCATCAATTTGGTGTATGAACATGGTTTCAACAAAATTGAGGTCATTTATTCATAATTACCACGTTCCACTATTTTTCCATTTTACCAAGCTAGTTCCTAATTTCTCTCCTATATTTTTTTCCACTAAGCTGTGACACGGTGGGCATTTTGTGGTTTTTCTACCCCTTGCAAATAAATTTATTGTTCACCGATTGGAGTTTGAAGTATTTGTCCTTAACTAAAATCAAGTCTCCCTGCCCTCTTGAAGATCAGTTCAGAGAAGAACACTGTTAAGCGTCTCAAAAAAGACATCAAGCAGCTTAATGTGAAGCTGTCACAACTTCAGGCCTTATTGGAGGAAAAAGAGGCTCAGTTAAACCGGTTGAAGAAGTAAGAGCTTTATTTATTGTTTCTGCTGGGACTTTAATGTGTTACTTCCCTATGTTGTTTCTATGAAAACTGATGATATTTTGGCCCTTTATGATTCCAGTAATTCTGAGACAATAAAATATGCAAACATTGGGCGAACTAAGAATTCAACTTTGGCAAGTGGAGTAAATGAAGAAAGTCTTCTTCTATCTACAAACAGTTCAGAAGCTTGTGCTACTACTGCCACGCATATGGGTTCAACCGAGATGGGTCAGACATGGGCCAGCTCTGGACCTGCATTGTCAAGATTTACTGCAAACATGTCTGGAAATGATTCAATTTCTCCTTCAAAGCTTGAGTTTGAAGATGTTGGAGCTGGTGATATCATTCAAATGTTCAATGACGGTCTTTACACTGGTGTGCATACTTTTTGCATCGTTTACAATCCCTTGTCAATTGAGGATAAAAAATGTTATTTTAGCATCATATTTCTGCCTTACTAAAGAAATTATATGATTCAAATAGTGGGTTCAGTGATAGGCTACCTAGATTTGATATGACATAAGTGATAGCCTATGATTCAAGCATGAAGCTCTGAGGTGTGGTAATTTTTATATTTAGAGGCTGGTTTTAATAGCTTTGAGCATTAAATTATGGAAGCCATGCATTGCCATTGAACTGAGGTTACTGAGAGAACAATTGTTTTTGTTTATGCTTTACTGAAATAATTTGTGTCCAACGGACTCAAATTTTCGTTTCCTTTCTTGAATAGGTCTGGTTACAGTGAAACTTAGAAAAGTAAGTTGGTAGAACTAATTATTGAAGGTTTTGTGGCAGAGAATGGTAGAGATGCACAGGGAGAAGAAGATTTCCCAGAAGTGAAAGTAGACTTCCTGGTAAATTTCTCGTTGAGTGTTGTACCTCCTTTCTTAATTGATTATGATGTATTGTTTCCTGTACCTTGCTAGTATATTGTGCGTCAATCTCTGTGTGTAACTTCATGTACCATGTTTTTTAGGAGACATTTTTAGGCCACACAAGTCCAATCAGTTGCTGCCGCTTTTCTTCATCTGGAAACAATATAGCCAGTGCTTCTGTTGATGGCACTGTCAGGTACGTGCTGGAAGTAGGCAATATATTCATAGAGATTAACTGCACAATTGTTGCGAGATGGCCTTTGGCTCCTTAGTTACATCACATGGTTTGTTCATGTATAAAATACTACTAGGTGTCTCGCTTGACTTAACATCTGTGGTTCATTCTATGCCTGTAGTAATAAAAAACTTAATTTGTGGATGTTAAATTGGTCAGTTCAAATGGATTAATGCTGACTTTGGTTCAAAAACCCTAATATGGAGGGACTTTGGACAACCTTATGCTGGATAAGAGCCTGAGCATTCCTTAATTGCTTATTGTTCTTCAACTGTTTGATTATTTCTGATATCCACTGTATACTTTTCAATTTTTGCATATCCAACAAAGGATATGGACATATGACTCTTCAACTCCAGCTTCTAGAAATGCAACGATATACTGTGGCACAGAGATTATGTCGCTTGAGTGGGAGTGTAAATCTGACCGTCTGGTATGATGTATCAATTTTGGCAATTACATATGCGGTTTTTGATGCTTTGTTGTTTGGCATCAGAAGTACATGTTTCTGAGGTTGTCTTTCTTTCTTTCTGACAAAAGCTTCTAATTGGCACTGCTGATGGAGGCATTAAAGCATGGAATGTTGATGCCAAGAGAGTTGTCTGTGATCTAAATACAACTGAAGCATTTCCTAGGTACTTAAGATACTGTCTTAATTAAGGAGTAGAAGATTGTGTGCTCCTGCTTTAACATTTTTGTTTTGTGACAGTGTCTTGGACCTAAAGTGCAGCCCTGTAGAACCAATTTTTGTGTCTGCAGCAGCTTCCAGAAGGTACTTTTTTTTTTTATATTTACATTTCTACATGACTACTTTTAAGATGTTTACCTGAATAAGGCATGCATGACTGCTGTTTGGTTAAATATTAGCCAATAAGTTTCTGATTTGTGCACATCTAGTAAATCATAATTTCATTATAATATCATAGTTTGAACTTTTTCCCTGTCAATAGATTTCCTTTACTTACCTTTAAGGTAATGACACATTTGTTCTATCCTCTTTGTTCTGCGAATGGAGCTTTTGGACAGTTGACATGCTGTGTTTATCCTGGGACCACTCATTTGCTGGGTTGAGCTGACCATCTGCAGTCCTATATCTTGAAACCTCATACATTCATTGAAATGTTAACTACTTATTCCGTTGTAATCAAATACTAGAAGTTTACTGAAAATTGTCCTCGGTTCTAAATCATTTTATGAATAAAGTCTGTTAGTGTATCGCTAGACCTGCAACTAGTGTTCGTGTATACAGGAGTTATGATTATATTCTTTTTGGTCATATTGATATGAATTGCTAAAAGGAAAAGCATTTTTTAACTAGTACCAAATTATTCACTTTATGTTTGAAAATTCTTACAGAAGTTATGATACACTAGGTGAATGAGTATGCCAGTTGAAATGTATATCATTTCAAAAATTAAAAAAATGAAATTTAGATGGTTAAAAACTGTTACTACCTGATGAGGTGTTATTTTAGAGCATATATCATCATTTCACATATAGTTTATGAGATTGACCATTTATTCACAATAATGTTACAAATCTTTTTCTCTGACTCTCTCACTTTTGATTTCATTTGGGTGCGAGAGATGAATTTGATCATTTTGCTTTACAGGTATGGCTCAAGTAATATTTATAGTTGGGGGTTTGCCTCATTGACTGTCTGGAACATGAAAACGTGGAAAGCCATGGTATGTGCCTTGAACTTCTTATTTGAATGTTGTTTATTTTATCTGTTCCTTACTGATTTTTAACTTTCTATGAAGACAGTCCTTCCTCTTGGCGAAGATCCACCGGCAATAACTTCCCTATGCTTCAATCACAATGGAAAGATTCTTGCAGCTTCTGCAGTTGATGGAATGATCCACATGTTTGGTATCCTTTTAAAATATGTGGTTTGATGTAATATATATCTAGCTAAGTAGTTAATAGTTTATCTATAATTTCAACACCCTTTTTCACATTTGCAGTTGTAAAAACTGTGAAGACTAAACAAAGCCTTTGTTTTCCCTTTTTTCTTTTTCATCCAACTCAAATGTTTGGTTGAATACATTACAGTTGCTCTTGAAAGGCTTATCTACCTTTCTGTTGAAAGGGTGTTCCCATGTCACTTGACAGAAAGAGAAGAGTGCCCAATTTATGCACATGTGAGGCACTCATGATCGCTATAGACTTGAACCTTAACTTGACAAAGACATGTCTGCTGGTCTACAAATTACTGGCTGGCCTGCACATGATTCAGCTATCAGTTCAATTCTTTTTGGTCCTGATGAGACAAGCATTTTTAGCTTGGGGTCAGATGGAAAGGTAAGTATTTTCATTTTGCACATTTTTTTTTAAAATTTGGATCAATTTTCTTTAATCTGTATAAACTTTTGAGTTTCCCCATTTTATTTTTGTATGGAGACCTGATAGAATCAGTTTTATTTTGTTAGATTATTGAATGGAGCTTGCAAAACCAAGGTCAGGTGCTTTGGACAAGGAATTGTAGCAGGTACTGTAGATTACTTTGGTGTCTCAGAATATCTGTAACTTGTTGGTGGTATGCTGCACTTCAAAGAAAATATTATATGGATCATATATATCACACCTTAATCTTCAATCACTGATTTATGGATTTTTTTATTGTTTTGAGACTAATAGTTGAATTTTTTTGTTCACAACCATGCGAATGAAAAATTGACGTCCAAACATTATCATAAATGGTCTGCTAAACTTATTGTGTTGAACTCAGCTTGCACTCTTGCCTTTTTATGTTTTCTTTTCCTAATTTTTAATTTTTTGGTTTAAAAGACCTTTTAAAATGAGTGTCTTTATGCATAACATGGTTACTTAATGAGGAACATCCATCATGGTCCAATACTTGGATGTTTTGCATCAAAATCATGAAAGAAACTATAACGTGACAAGGTGTTTGTTCTCTGTAGGTTCTGTGATCCTGAGTCCTCAAAATCTTGTAGACATGAGATGGCTTTGGATGTAAATGGGAGGAGACTGCTGGTAACGTCTGGTTCTGTAAGGGCACCTATATATCAGGTTTCTCCCTCTCTCTGTTTCGCAAACACTCATGGGCTCACACCCCTTCTGCGTGTGGCTCTGCCAGCATTATTGAACCAGTTATGGTTTGCTTGTAGACTGATTCTTAATGTCCGACCTTTGATGCTATAGTTGGTGACTTTTAGCCCAACGGAGAAATCTTTTACTGTTTCAGATTGCCTAATATACTGCTCCCTGCTCTCATGATAAATCATAAATTGGAATTTCTTTCTCTTTTTCTCATTGTATTGACTTGACTTAGGTTCGAGGTCATGCTAGCGGGATGAGAACTCTTCCCCATGGTGCAGCTATAACAACTGTGGATTGGCACCCAACGTTGCCCATGTTCTTGACTGGTTCAGCTGATCACTCGGTTCAAGTAATGTCCCTATCATAGTGGCTTCTCACTTTTGTGTTGTTTTAATTATTAAACTTTTTGTACTGTTTGGAGGATGGAGTGATGTTCGCTTCTGGTTGTCGTTTGAAAAAAGTTCCTACTTGAGAGAATATCTTTGAGCATTTAGTATCATACAAGATCAGCTTGCGTTTCAACAGGAAGGGGGGTGGGATTTGTTTTGTTGTAATTTGTTGAATAGTTCAAGTTACATAATATATCATTCTTTATTTGCTGTATGTTCTTTTTGCACCTGGAGAATGTGCAACTGTTTCTGTTAATTAGCTTGGATTGGACTATACAAACAATATTGGCTTGTCACTGGTAAATGAAACACGGTTTATATAATACTATCATACTACGCAGGAGAATTTGATTTTCTGACATTATTACATTACGCAAAGCATAGATGATGAGCTACAGAGCCATATACAAGTTCCTTCAAGCATTCACCTAATATCATGTACCATTTAAATAAGACTGCATTATTTTGGAAAGCTTCTGAGTATAAAACAAGCACTCTGTAGAATAAAGGAGCGGACGCCATCCGAGAGAGAACAATAGCTCCTGCCAGAAATGTTGAGTGAAAAAAAAAGAAAAGACAATGACACAATGTTTGAGAAGAAAAAGCATTTGAATAATATCATCATAACTAAAACACACTTGGAAGCAGTATTACCATTCAGCTTCTCATCTTTTGCTGAATTTTGCCAATGTTCACAACTGCTGTCGCTTAGAGCCAATCTTTTGTAAAGGTCAAGAAATTGTAGAAACCATGTTTCCACGAATTATTCAGCAGTTGAGTGCCACTAACTCCCCAAAATCCAACAATGAAACCTAGAATCAATGTCACAAAAAACCCAAGAGTTATAAACTGATCCTCATCTTCTGAAGTGTCTGCAATATCTCTGCCTTTAGTAACGGCTGGACCTGGAGCTGATTCTTCATCCCAACACTTATTTGGAAGTGGGAGGCCACAAAGTTCAGGATTTCCAGCATACACTGAGGCACTAAAGCTTTGAAGTTGAGTCCCTGTTGGAATTTTGCCCGACAAGTTGTTGTGTGACAAGTCCATGACACTAAGACGATTTACTTGGGAAAGGCTTGAAGGAATACCACCAGAAAACTGGTTTCTAGACAAATCGAGGAAATCTAATGACTGTAACTGACCAATCTTTGGAGTGATATGTCCTGTTAAATTGTTTCTTGAAAGGTTTAAGCCAATCAATCCAAAAAGATCCATTATCTCTTCAGGAACTTCTCCACCTAATTTATTACTTGAAAGGTCAACACTTTTGACAAGTCCCAAAGTATTTTTGTACTCGTATTCACTTCCCTTCCACGTCAACAGTACAATGTCAAAAAATATACGAACTGGAAGCATTGTTGTATGGCTTGCAACAGCATAGCCAAAAGTAATGGCAGAGGAGTTGTAACTCCTTTCTTGGGTCATTGCAGTAAAATTGTTGAAACACTTCGGTATGTGTCCCGAAATATTGTTTAATGAAAGGTCCAAGATCTGAATATCGGCTAGATGACATAGCTGAAAAGGTATTTTTCCATAGAATCTGTTAGACCGGAGATTAAGAACAACTAAATTGAGTAGGCTTTCCCCAATCCATGCTGGTATGTTTCCGGATATAGAATTTTCTTCAAGAGCCACAACTCTAAGGTGCGTAAAATTTTTCAAAAGTAAAGGCAACTCTCCGGAGAAATTATTATGGTGTAAACTCAATGTCAGCATCTTTTGTAGATAACCAAAAGAGTTTGGAATTTTTCCAGAAAAGTTATTATTCGCCAAGTTCAAAATCCTCAACATATTGAATTGAAGCCAACAGTCTGGAAGCTTTTCTGAGGGTAAGTTGCTAGAGAGATCAAGATACACCAAATTCTGGCCACTGAATGAACACAAAAAAGAAATTGGCCCCGAAAACTTGTTTTTGGAAAGATCTATGTAAAATGCATTAGTAGGAAGTGAAGGAATTGGGCCCTCCAAATGGTTTGAACTGATATCAATTCCAGGAGACTCAAGAATAAACATCGAAGATATATAATTTGGAAATCAACCGGTCATTTGGTTGTGAGAGAAATTTAAATCGGCTAATTTATGGGATGTATCTGAAAACCAATCAGGGATGGAATCTGAGATTCCAGCCCTTGAGATATCAAGCACTGAAAAATGTTTTTGAGTTTGAAGCCATTTTGGAAAATGAGGGCCCATCTTGCAAGAGGCGAGGCTAATAGTATTAAGTTGAAAAGGAGGAATCCAAAACCACAGAGTGAAAAATTTGAGAAGAAGTGTTCAGATATGACTCCTTCAAATGAATTCCCACAGAGTGACAAACCCTCAAGCTTGAACATATTCTGAAAGAATTTTGGAATCTCCCCATCAAGGTCATTATCCGAGAGAGTCAGAGTCCTAAGAGAAATCATGTTTCCAAGAGCATCCGGAATCGAACCTTTTAAATGGTTCGAGTCAAGGTAAATTTCAACAATGTTGCTACTAACATTGAATAGCCAAGGGTATATAGAAGCAGTGAGATTGTTATAGGAGAGGCCTAGGGTTTCAAGAGATGGACTAGAATTGAGGTGTGAAAATGACCGAGGAATGGTTGGTTGAAGTTGAAGATCACATTGCTCTAGATACAATGTTTTTAGAGAAGGGATCTTATCAACTTCTTGAAGCCAATCAGTGGATTTACTAAGATTACAGCCACTTAGATCAATATATCTTAAAGAAAAAAGCTGAGAAATCCAATCAAGATTTCCAGCCCTTAATAATTTATTATACCCGAGACTAAGGTACTGCAATCTTGAAAGGTTTCCAAGCAGAGGAGGAATTGGTCCACTGAAAGAAGCAGCAAAGAGATCGAGGTATTCCAATTTGCTGAGAGAACCAATGAACATATAGGAATTTGGCTTCCACTGACATTGTTGAAACTAAGGTCTAAATGTCTTAAATGATGCAGCTTAAGCAGGATTAAGTGTACCTCTCAAGGACGCATTTCGGGACATCACTCTCGTTTGAATATCAAGAACTTTTACTCTTCCTGTGCAGTGAAGATCAAGAACTTTTACGTGACCCGTTTGGTTGCTACATCGAACTCCTCTCCAATTCCAACAATCTTTTTTCTCACCTTCGCTTCCCCAGGAGGAAAGAAAGCCAAATTCATCCACCAGGCTTTGTTTGAATTTCAGAAGCGCTTCTCTTTCCTCTTCTATGCACCTTATGCTACTAGAATCTGCAGTTTTTGGTTCTAACTGCAACAAAATGATCGCAGAAAAAAAAAACCCTATATTGAAACAAAATGAACCATTTAGATGACATTGATATCATCGATATATTTTTTCCATGGAGTTTAAGTTCTACTTGCTTTTTATATCCTGCACTGAAATATCTCTACTCTGTCCGATTCAACTAGTCTTCAGTCAGGAAAGACTTTTGATAGAAGAATTTGCTAGTCTTTTTTTGTTTTCTTTCTCAGTTTCTCTTTTTGAAAATCATAAATTCATCAAAGATTCTCAGTATGAGTTTCGTAAATGCTGAATTTTGGTTCAGGGCACTGAAAATGATTTGGAGTTCAACAATATTTTAACAGATGACTGACAGCTAATTCGTTAAGCTTCTATGAGACAATAATGTGCGTTGGTGAGACCCTATTAGGATCTGATAGTACGTATGAGATGATTAAAGAAGACAAAAGTCTCAGGCGAAAATATTATCAGTAATATGTGGTGCAGTGAGGAGTGCATAAAGTTTTGACACCTATTTTTCTATGTACAAAAAATCATTATTAAAAATTTAATTAAGAATTAAGATTTTTCTTACGAACTCTCATAATTTTGATAATAGAAAATAACTTTGGCGAGATTCTTCTATTGCTATTTACAAGTAGGAGATTTAGATTATTTGGTTTTTTTGTAATCTATTTTTAACTGTTAATTCCTTAATTTATTTTACCATTATGTTATTTCTTTTTAGAGTAGGATTTAATGTTCCCCTTAAATGGTTGTTTTATTATTTTCATTTTTAAGAAATCTCTAGCTTTACAAAGTCTTAAAAAGAAAAAGAAAATACAATGAAAAGCTCATTATTTAAAATTTTTCCCCGAATAAAAAGGGGGAAAATAAATATATTTCTGCTGTTTCTCTTCCCATTTTTGTTCCCTAGACTCTTCTACATTTGTCACCTATCAAACATCCCTCCCAAACTTTCCACACTATATAGTATTGAAAACGCTGAAATTGGGCCAAGGCAATGAAAATGCAAGTTTGGATCCCAAATCTCGCAAATATTTCTCCAAATATACCCCTATTTTAGACGAGTCTAATGACTAATATCTTTAAGCTGCACATGTTCCCGGGGGATTTTGGAATTCCTCCTTCAAGTTAATTAGAATAGAGATAGAGATATGTAAGAGAAGCCATCTTCATAGAAGTATCAGGAATTGAACCTTGTAACTGGTTAGAATGAAAGTCAAGTTAAATAAAATTTTCCCTATCATTGAACAGCCAAGACTATACGGAAGAAGTGAGATTGTTTTCGGAGAGACAAGGGCCTCAAGGATGCACTAAATTGAGGATATTAAGAGACAGGATTGACAGATGGAAGGTCATACGAGTATAAGACGAGGCTTCTAGAGAATGGAGCTCTATGGACCAGTCAGCCCAGCAATCAAAGACACAGCCCAGAAATCAGATCAAACAAGACCAGTAATCTGCTGTCACCACTCTCATAGACAAGACTTGCAGAGCAAGGCTGAGTGAACTTGTCACTGAAGGAAACGTGATTCCTGTTTTTATGAAAACAAAATTCTGTCTGCACAAATGGTACACACCACATTGAGAAATAGTGATTACTCCATTTCTTGTATAAATATCACTCTTTGCAAACTTTTCATCAATCAATGAAATCATAATCATTCCAGCTCATCACACAAATTCTTAGCTAAACCAATCAGTAGATTTAACAAGATTGTTCTCCTTCAGCTTAAGATATCTTAGAGAAGAAAGATGAGAAAGCCACTCAAGGTTAGATGATTAGAGCCGAGGTCAAGATATTGCGACCATGAAAGTTTCCCAAGTTGAGGAGGAATTGGTCCTGCATACTAAGCACTAAAAAGATGAGGTACCTCAATATGCTGAAGGAACCAATGAAACGAAGATATAAATATATCTTAGATGTTGCAAATGAAGCAAAAAAGGGCGGATTGTCCCTTTCAAAGCCTGGCCTCGACAGACGAGTCGGACGTTGGTGAAAGAATAAGCTCAATTACATGGCCTGTTCTGTTGCTACAGTTAACGCTCCATTTACAACAATCCCTTTTCTCATTTTCTGGTCCCCATGAAGATGAAACACCAGATTCATCCATCGGGCTTCGTTTGAAAGTGAGAAGCGCTTCCCTCTCCTCATCAATGCACCCTATTACGTCGTTAGAATCTGCAAACCTTGGCTCAGAGTTTATCAAAATCATAAACAAAACTAGATGTTGAAGAAAACTTCCACCTGTACACTCAATTCTGATCGCACCGCTGCAGCTGCTATAACCTCGCCATTGGAATTCCTGATTACCATGTCTAGCCCCGGTACCTTATTTTTTTCCCAAATTTGCTGCATGCAAATTCATGATGTACCAATTTTCTGTTGGTGGTCTGCAAAGGGAGATAGCTTGGGAACGAAAATAACATTTGAAAAACAAAGTGTAGGAAAGTAGACAAAAGTCAAATCAATTTTGTTAGTTCTCAGACTTTCCGCAGAATTTGAACTCAGGTGACTAATTAAATAAAATTATTTGAAATTCAATTCATAAGGTTAAAGGTCATCCATTTTAGAACGACTTTTATTCAAGTAAGCTCATTAACTTATTTTGGATGGATCCAATGTGCATTAGTGCTAATATAGTTGCAGCAGGTACGAAATTAACATAATTACGTGAATTTGGAAATGTTCTTTTGTAGAAAATTTTCATGCTCGATCTTTTGGGATATTTTAGGCGTTGTAGACATGTCAAAGGATCTTGAAATGATTTCTATGCTCATTAATTTCCATATTTTTGTCTGAAAGGGAAATCTCGGTTGATTCAATTTAAGAATATATAATGGGAGGGTGCAATAGATTAGTTGGAGAATGGTTTCTCTCGCTACTACTTCGACTTCTAATTAATGTTTGGAAAGAGTGTTGGTATTAGACCTCCTGGTGGGGAATTGTTTCTTTTCCATGTATTTTGGTTAATTGTTATAATATTTAATACATGAATAAATAAACAACAAATGAACAATAAATGCTCACCAAATTTAAACTAAAAATTTTGGGCGTGTATTGATGGTGCAGTCTTGTTAATAGCTGCCGAATAATAAATGAGAGATTGTGGCAGGTAAGCCTTTGAGCTGGTACGTTTTTCAAAATATTAATGTTCACATGGTGAAATGTACGCCATCGCAATGTGATTTCTTATACATTCATGGCTGCAGGCCCACTCGCATTTATAATGTTTTATGTTACTGTAAATAAACAAGCGATTCTCCTGGTTACGAAAAAAAAAAAAAAAGAACTTTCATTTTTTTAATTGTTTTCACCATTTGGCTTCTGCTAAAACTATCTTAACCTACCGAGTAGTTTCAACTGTTAAGGGTCACTAAATAATATTTTTATTTTAAAAAGTGAGTTAAGATAGAAATTAAATTTATCCGGCCCTTGCCCACCCCTTTCCATCTATTTTTTTGGGAAAAAATCGATTAATATTTCCTTAGATTTTAGTTTTTGACTTTTTCTTTCTGCAGTAAGAGACCAATTGAATAAATTATTGGTTCAGAGTAATTTAATTTATGGGTTTAAATAAGCAAACTAAAATAAAAAAAAATTAAAAGATGAATAATAAATTACTTTAATTCATGAGCAAATCGGTGTGATCTATTCATTCAGGCCGCTCTTATTATTTTCTTAAACAATGATATGTGTAATTAAGAGCCGCTAAAACTGAAGCCATAGAATGGGGCATCCAGATTGTTAGAGATGCACATGTACGCGCTTTGATTGTGGAATCAGACGCACAAGAAGTGGTTAACTTAGTAAACAATAGGTAGGGTAGTAGAATCGAGATTTATTGGGTGCTTTTAGAAATTCAAAACTTAATGAAACAATTTGAACAAGTTAATATCAAGTATACTCATAGATCTTGCAATGTCATTGCCCATTCTCTAGCTAAACTAGCTTTAAAAAAATACAAAACTGTTATATGGATGGATTCATACCCTTCACATTTGACTACCTTTTTTCTTCCTTAAACTAATAGAATCTTCTTTTTCAAAAAAAAAAAAAGAGCTGCTAAAACTAATAGAGATATTTTACCAACCTTTCTGTTTTGCTTTTTTGTTTTGTGCGCGATCCAAATTTATTTTCCATCTAAAATAAAATATGTCTAAAATAATTATATTCAAAGACCCATCTACCAACATTGAGGGAGTTAAATCAAGACTCCAATCCGTCCCCTCCATCATGAGGGGACAGGTTGGTTGATAATTACCACTCAGCCTTTCAGCTGTCCATACTTAGATGGTGACATGTTCAATTTGAAAAGGCAGCGGCTGGTGAAATTGAATGATCAGCCAACTCAATATTTATTATTCAGACATGTTAATTGTTGATTTGTTTATAGAATTAACATATCCCCAGTTTCTCTATGTACGTATATTTTGTTTTTCGTTGCTTTTACTTTTTCGTAAAAATTAATATTTCGTTAGCACAAAATCAAATACATGGTACATTTGGTTAATGCTAATAGCTGCGTTTGACAAGAGAAACAAAGAAACAAAGAAAATGTTGTAATTCAAAACTTCAAATATAAACATAAATTATATGAGAGAGATGGGTTTTTTTCAAACAATTCAATGAAAATAAAAGAAAATGCATGCAATTTTCTCATGGGTAAATGGAATGAAACATAAAATATGCCGGCACATAAATGATACTACAGCAAGTCGCCGGATTTTATTTTATTTTTTTAAAAAAGGGAAAATACCTCAATTTTAAACATCAACATCAAGAAGGCAAACGGATCAAGCTGCGAATTTCCTTGCTGAGTGATTTGCTACTGGCAAGACGCTTGGATTAGGGTCAGCAAATGCAAGAAGCTCTTCGTCTCGTTCAAACAAAGCCATATCTTCTTCACTCAGACTCACCAACGCTTCTATTCCCTCACCGTTTCTTGTACTCAACAGCATTATCATGTTGTGCATATAATTAGGGACTGTTACCCATACGGGCTTTCCCAATCCGAAATCTGTATCGTACATTGGGAGTCTGGATAAGTCTGAATACATATAAAAATCTACTGCATCTCCTTCGACCCCGTGGATTAAGGAACTCTTCTTCTCCAAAATATTTTGCAGCCCATTTTTACAAAATTCATCCTTACCTTTCCGAAGTTGATGAACCAAGTCTTGTAATTCTATCGCCCTTTGGGTTGCCTTGGCAGGAAAATCACCAACAAAATTGCCCACACAGTTATCAGGCAACGGCGGGGAAACCATCCTACGCAAATTCATTGAGTGTGCTGTTAAAGACACCCTTGGAAACCCCCGGATTGATCTTGATGCAGTTATAGTACATTTCCAAATGAGTGCGACAATAGCTTCCACTCGTGTTGGTTTTGGCACGCTTGCACTGGTAACTTTAGCTTTAAGTTGAGCAATTTTTGAGGCATGAAACACAAACCTCTTTGTAATATAATTTTGTCCGGTAACATCCGCATGAGGCTCCAAGGAATCATCCGGAGGAAACAGGGAAGCTGCAATAACATATTCAGGAGTATTAACCTTTGCCTTATTGCCAGGATCAAGAACGGTGGCTGCCCAGCTTTTTGCCAAAAAGCTAGCCGCACATCCATCAGCGATCTTGTGTGAAAGGCAATTCCCTACTGCCACTCCTCCGCATTTGAAAATGGTGACTTGTGTCAGCAACAGAGGACCTGAGCCGGCTTTTGTTGATTCAATCTCAATTGGAAGGAACTCTCGCAGTAACTTATGATCGTGTTGTTGAAGAACTTCAGATAAAGGGTAATTTGCCCTAGCTTCAACGAATACCGCCCCATTGTCATTACATTCAACTAAGACATTGTCTTTGATTATCCCGGCAAATGGGTAGAAGTTTTTCAGAGTTTCTGGTAATGCTGCCTTTAAGCGTTGAGACATTTCGGCACCATCAGCGTGGTGACCATTATTGCTGTAGAAAAGGATTGCTGCTGTATATTCAACAGGCATGATCTGGTCGAGAAGGGAGAGCTTAAAATTTCTGAGGTTATGGGGAGTTGGAGAAGATGGTTTGATGGTTTCTCTAGCTAATATCTCAACCTCTAGTGCTCTAACCATCTTGGGCTCCGTTTAATTTCTCTGTGAGTGATGTTGCGTTGGTCTCTGAAATCCCCTGCTTAATATAAAGGAATTAAATGATTGAATTAGTGGATACCAGCTAGTTTGGTTAACAGATGGAAAAATCTTTGTTAGCTCTCACCTATTAGAGAAACTCCAAGACACTAAATTACTCTTTCATTTATTGATTCTTATTATGTGGATATACTTGAAGTCATAAACTGTGAAAAAATAAAGACAGGCTTAAGAATAATTAATACAACGGTTGGATAGTAATATTGGAGCACGCAACGTTGTTTTCTCACTCTCTCTTGCAGAAAAATAAGTCTCCCAGTTGGTTTCGGATAGATTTATTAATTATCATTCCTTTTTTAAAGTAAATATCATCTTTGGATAGAAATCTCTTTTTCACCGTAAGCGAGCTAAATGTAGAGACTGAGTCCCCATAAATTTGTTGGAGTCAGCACAATATAATGTTGTCTGATACAGTGACCTCTCCACTCCCTCTATTTGCGAAATCTCAAGGATTAAAAGTTGTTTTATTACCAAGTTTTTATTTGTTGTTCTATTACTAAGTTTTTATATATGTCTCTCAATTTATGATAGATTATCTACACTTATGTAAATCTGGGGTATAATAAAAAAATGAAGGTTCTCTATGGAGAGAAATTTTATTTTCTTTGAACTACTAAGTTATTGTTCTTGCGTTCCAATTTATGATTTGTTATGTATACTATGGTAAAATTTGGGGCATCAATGATAAAAATAGTTTGAAGATAAAAAGAAAAAGAATAAAATAAAACTAAAAGATTTTATTTGTAGGTTTTGGTATTGTAGTTTTCAAACAGTTTCTCTGATCAGCCATCCGAATGCCGATTTTGGAGAAGATAAGGATTTAAAAATGATTTGTTGTTTATCTATCCCCGTCTTTCAAATAAATAGTTAAAAAAACATGGGGCCGTAGTACCGAGCAACTCTGCATTTTGTAGATATGAACCTTTTAGTACGCAATAAGTTTAAGATTTTCAATGTCACTTGCATAAGGTTTGAGAGGGACTACAACTTTGATATATTTCCATGCACAAATTGTCCATTCCACGAAATAAACACAAATTACCAAACGTACTTAGCAAATAGCAACTCCTCATTTAGAACGTTGCTAAAGGTTAATTGACTTTCTAGTTAAGTTCGTGGCGTCTATTCTTCTCATCTTCGAGGTTAATGGTCCAAGCTTCTTCAAGGCCTAAAAGTTTTATGTTTATTTTTTTAATTTCAGATTTTTAAATTGGACTTTAGTTTTGATACATCTAGAAAGACATTAAATTACACTTCAGGTACTGATAAATATATTAGGGTATATTTATCACTAATTGTATTATACTCTATAATGTAATATTATAAAAAAGGAAAAAAAACAAACGCACAAATTAAAATGGAGCCAATTTATTAATTTATAAATACGTACAAACAAGTGTTGACGGATATGTCATTGTTTTCATGATATTTATAAGTGTTATGAATCATAATTAGACGTAAACAAATCTTTTCTTTGAAGAGTGTGATCTCTGTTCAAAGAATTAATACATCATTGTTAATCAATGAGATCATTATATTTCCAAAAATAGTATTATACTGATGATGCATTTACTAAACGGAAATCAGAATGAGTTAAAATTGAAATGAGCTGAAATCGAAAAAATGAATTGGAATCAAAATAAGTTGCTTACTTTAGCTGTACGAATTGAAATAGTAATGAACTGCATTATTTAAATGACGTTTAAGATAGCGTGTCTATTTTTTAACTAGATGATTCACAAATCACAATTTACAAAGTGAATTTATTACATTATTTGATCATCACTTGATAAATCACATCACACCGCCACACTATTTAAGCTACAATTTAGAATACAATATTTAAAAAATGCATGGATTTGCTTCTTACATTTTTGTTTTAGTAGCATTGATCATAGGAGACATTTATTAATAACAAATTAAAAAAAGAAACTTATTCATCAAATTATGTGTCTTGACTCTCAAATTCTGTATCTGTGCGTGCGGTCGCCGAAAGTAAAATACCCATTTAGTACAAGAAAAAATAATAATAATGATATCCATTACTAATGTGTTTTAATTGACCGAATTATCGGACGACGGGTGGTACTTTATAACATAGGTACGGATAGTGGAGTGGTTGAATATTATTAACCATTTACTTAATTATATAGCTAAAGGCAGTTGACGAACGACTTTGGTGCCCGGACTGCTGCTGCTTTAAATTGCAACAAAATTAGGTTCTGACTCTTTTTTTTGGTAAGAAAATGATTCTTTCATTCAATAGTAAAAAGAAAAAGACATTATATCTGGTGGAAAATTATCCAGCCATATGACAGAATCTGAGCTTTCAGAGCTCTTTTAGCAAGAGAGTGAGTAAATTTGTTACAGGATCTCGAGATATGTTGCACCATCACTGATGGGAAATATGCCTTGCTGCTTTGACTTTTGAGAAGTGAGCATCCTTCGTTTATTTTTATACGGCAAGGCTAAAAGTCAAAGAAAAAAGATTGCCAATTAGAACTGTCTACGGATTACGAATCTATGATGTCTTTTACCAACTCGTGATATAAATTTTGTTGTAATTCACTAATTCAGTTATATCTTTTAATGATTCTTGTACCTCTTTTAGGCATGTCGCGTGGAGATTTACTATTAAGTTTCATATGATCAAGATTAATCACATATTAATTTATGGGTAATACTTAATTTAACAGATAAAATCTCTTTAGGTGATATAAGATACCTATAACATTAATATCGAGAAAAATACTTGTATCAAAGTTTAGGTGTGCAAATTCATTCATTATCAACAATTCATTGGCAGTTGATGTGCACAATCTAGGCCCATAGAGCTTTTTCGCCAATATTGGGAGAGATTCAAATTTTAATCTTTCAAGAGTTAATAGAGATTGTAGGCATTTCTTGAAGAATTAAATTGCTTAACATACCATTATTTTATTTCTTTCATAATTTTCTTGAAAATACGCCAACTAAAGTGATTTCTCAATTTTTATTTAAAAACTCTCACTCACAATCAAACAATAATTTTTCATTTTTTTTTCTTTTTAAAAATTCTACTAGTAAAAGTTGTATTAATAATAATTCTAATTGAAAAATCTCTCCTCGAACAACTCTTAAGTTTTATTATCATTTTCATCATTTCTTAATTATTCTTGTATTTTTTTTCCTTTGGTACTCTTTAAATATTTTAGGCTCTCCTTATTTTTAAATTTACTTTCAAATTTTTTCATTCAATAATTATTGTTAAAGAGAGGATAAGAAAGGAACTTTATATTTTACTTGTTGTTGGTAATACTACAAATCAGCATTTCTATAAAGCTTACAAGATGATAAATAAGGAAACTAAATATATACATAATGATATGATATACATTGGAGAATCCTGATGTTGGTGATTGTACATTATAAAAAGATAATAATGTTATATTTACTAATTTTGAATACTTAATTGGGATACTCAAGTTTGGGGGAAAAAAAATCGCCATTTCTTTTTTTTTTTGATTAAATGAGGCTCAAACAAGCGAGCTAAACTGGAACACGACGGGGTTTAGACACCCCAAAAATGTCTTGTACAATAATTGAAAAAATCCCTTCAGGTGGTGTGGAAAATAAGTGTAGCCCCTGGGGTTGAAAATGAGCCATGTTTGCCATAAAATCTGCCGCTGAGTTCGCTTCACGATAAATGTGTGTGATGAAAACCTGCCAGTTTCTACTAATGAGCTCCCGGATAGCAACTACTAGAGCATAGAATTCATTGGGCATAACCACTTGCTGCGAAATTAACTGCGTCACACAAAGATTGTCCACCTCGGCCAACAAATGTTTGATTCCAGCCTCCCAAGCTAGGCTCAATCCTTGGTACAGGCCCCAAAGTTCAGCCATTAGCACCGACCCTGCTCCAATATTCATACAAAAGCCCGTAATCCAATGTCCGACTGAGTCTCTAATAATACCACCAGCTCCGACCCCTTCATCTTTTCTACAAGATCCATCCGTATTTAATTTGCACCAAGGCCATGGGGGCGACCGCCATCCAATATAAATTTCCTTTCGCCGTGGTTGCTGACTTATTGGAGAATTATTCAGCCTATTAATTTCATTAGCTCTGACCATAATATCTGCATAAACTGCTGAGCTATCCACCAATTTCCCTTCCACAGTAAAAACATTCCGCCAGTACCATAATCTCCACACCGCTACTCCATGGCCTGAAAGCAATCGTATATCTCACAGATCTGAAAGCAACCCTTGCCTCTGATTCGTTGTGGGCAGGACACTTGGATTAGCAGCGGCAAACGCAAGCAGCTCTTTGTCATGTTCAAACAAGGCCATATATTCTTTGCTCAAACTCACCAACGCTTCCATGCCCTTACCATCTCTTGTGCCTAACAACATAAACATGTTGTGCATATAGTTAGGAATTGTCATTCATATTGGCTTTTCCCATCCGAAATCTGTCTCGTATTTTTACAGTCTACTTAGGTTCGAGTACATATAGTAATCAATTTCATCTCCTTCCATCCTGTTGATTGCGAGACTCTTCTTCTCCAAAATAGCCTATATTCCGTTTCTAGAGAATTCAACCTTCCCTTTTTCTTAGTAGACAAACTAGGTCTTACAATTCTATCTCCTTTTCCCTCGTTTGCGATAATAGTCCCCAACAAAAAGCCCGCACACCCATCTGGCAACGTCTGCATAACCATCTTTCGTAAATTCATTGAGTGCACTGTTAAAGATAGCCTTGGAAATCCTTGGATTGATCTTGAAGCAGCTATTGTACATTTCCAAATGAGTGCCGTGACAGCTTCCACACGCGTTGGCTTCGGCACGCTTGCACTGGCAACTTTAGTCCTAAGTGCAGCAATATTTGAAGCATCAAACACAAACCTCTTTGTTATGTAATTTGTTCCGATCACGTCCATGTAGGGCTTCAAGGAATCATCTGGAGGAAAAATTGATGCTGCATTGTACTCAGGGATGTTCTCTGAAGTCTTGCCTGAACCGCGAGCCGTGGCAGCCCAGTTGTTGATGACTGTGCTTGTCGTGCATCCTTCTCCGATCTTGTGCGAAAGACAATTTCCAATTGCCACTCCCCCGCATTTGAAAAATATAAATTTTTAATAAGTAGTAGAGGAGCTGAGCCTGCTTTTGGGGATTCTATCTCGATTGGAAGAAACTTCCGCAGAAACTTTTGATTAGGTGGTAGAAGAATGTCAGCTAATAGGTGTTGGAAAATTAATAATGAAGCAGACACGCAACTAAAGTGAAATTGAGAAATAACGAGATAACAGAATCACACAGGATATCAGAATTTATGTAGTTTAATTTTTAATCTACGTCCATGGTAAAAATAGAAAAAAAATATTTTACTAATAAAAAAGACTTACAAATATTATGATATTTTAACTCATTACTTAAAATTTCAATACACTCAAACTCTCAAATACTTAAGAGTTTATTAAACTTTTAAAAACACTCTCTATTATTTTAAAAAACGTGTGCACCGAAATGAAATTTGACATTCCCCTTTCTCCCTTTTCGTTTTTCTTCTTTTTCTTTTCCAAGGTGGGGCACAGCTTCTAGAAAAGCGGTGCCCCTCCTCTTTTTTTTTTTTTTCAACAGTAGTCAGTTGGCTTGAGCTTCGACGTATTCAACCCCATTGTCTTTACATTCAACCAAGATGTGATCTTTGATTATGCCGGCAAATGGATAGTAACTTTTGAGAATTTCAGATAGTGATCACTTTAGATGTTGGGATATATGCGAATGGTGATGAGTGTCATCATTACCCCTATAGAAAAGAATTACTGCTATATATTCCACAGGAATGATCTGGTCCAAAAGGGATAGCTTCAAATTTCTTACGTGATGTGGAGTAGGAGAAAAAGGCTTGATAATTTCTCTCGCTAATGTCTCTACCTCTATTGACCTACTCATCTTATATTCTTGTCTTTTGAAATTCGTGACCCATTTGTGACCTTGTTTTTGTTAAAAAGACCTGCTTAAAACATAGAAAATCTAAATGCTTGAATCTTCTTAATAGTACACCAAAATTGTATAATTAACACCATCTTCGCTTGCATTGGTATCAGCACTCAATTTCATTTTCAAATGATTTGGACATGGAATGCTTGTGATTAAAGGCTTATTCTTAGCCCGTGATTTGAACATTCATTTTTATGTGTTTTGAAGGAAACTTAGCTATCTTTGGATCAAAATCAAGGGACCATCAACTTCTTGTAAAATTTTCGTGATTCTGGGATGGGTGTTTTGGTTTTTTTTCCGCTTCCTTATTTGTTTCCAAGGAGGCAATTGGGCAACAAATTTCTTGGCTAATTTGGGTCTGAAAAAGTCTTCGACTCTTTCGACTCTAAATTCGGGTCAATGAAAAGCAAGACAATAAATGGAGTACTTTACTGAGCTTTAAATTGTCTACATTTTTGCGGATAATATGGTATTTTTATTTTCTAGTCGTAGAATATTTTTTATGCATCAAATTGTTAGTAAATTGACGGGTTAGCAGACATGCAACTAATGTGAAATTGAGAAATAATGAGACACATAATCACACAGGGACACCTGAAATTACGTGGTTCAGTTTTTAGCCTACGTCCACGGGCGAAGACAGAAGGAAAATATTTTACTAGTGAAAAGGAGTTACAAGTATTGTAGTATTTTAGCTCACTACCTAAAACCTCAATGCACCCAAACTCTCAAATCACTAGACTCTGAAATCGCTCTCTAAATAAAGAAAAATGAACTGAAGAATTTGATGATTAAAATGAGGGAAACAACCCTCTATTTATAGCAATCAAATGGCTACTGTGCACTATTATTTTATTAATTTTTTTCTTCTTCCCTATACGGTGCGGCACCATTTTTTTCTTCCTTATTCCTTCTTTTTCTTTTTCTTTTTCTTTTTCTTTTTCTTCTTCCTCTTTTGTCTTCTTTCATTTTTTTCGTTTGCTTTTGCGGTGGGGTATTGACATTCTCTCACTTGAAGATTAGATTGAGAATCAATCAATCTTCACACCATCCTTCCTGCTTCATCTATATTTATGTTGCCTACATTTCTGTTAGGCCACAAGAGGATCTACTTCAGACAAACTTGTCAGCATTTATTGGCTTAGTCAAAACATTAGCTAGGTTTTCCTTCATATGGATTTTCTATAAATCCATATTTTTGTCTTCCAATACTTCTCGAACAAAGTGATACTGAACTCATATGTGCTTTGTCCTAGAATGAAAATTTGGATTCCTTGCAATGTGCAAGTCACTTTGACTATCACAAAATACAAAAATTTTCTCTTGTTTGTGCCCGAGCTTGTGTAGCAGCCATGTATTCTGCTTCTATTGTAGATAAGCCACAATGGTCTGCAGTTTTGCAACCCAGATTACAGTTGCTTCCACAAGTGTAAACACATAACCAATAATGGATTTCCTTTTTATCAAGGCCTCCTCCAAAATCTGAATCCATATAGTCATTGACAACAAACTCTGATCGACTGACTGCTCCCACCAGGATTCGCCATGTATCGACTGACTGCTCCCACTACTTGTGCAATGTCTGGTCTAGTACATATTACAGTAAATATCAAACTTCCCACTACTGATGCATACGGTACTCAAGACATCTCATTCTTCTCTACTTTATTGTTAGGAGATGGTACTCAAGACATCTCATTCTTCTCTACTTTATTGTTAGGACACATACTTGAAGATAATTTGAAATTAACATGAAGTGGGGTAGAAATTGGCTTACAATCGTGCATATTGAAGCGTTACAAGATTTTCTTCAAGTAATTCTTCTAAGAAAGCCAAATTTTCTTGTTATTTCTATCTTGATGAATTTGCATCCCTAGAATCTTGTTTGCTGGTCCCAAATCCTTCATTTTAAACTCCCTAGCTAATTGTGTCTTCAATTCTTAGACTCGATCTTTGTTGGGGCTTGCTACCAATATGTTATCCACATATAATACTAAAATGATAAAATTATTATCTTCAAACCTCTTGTAATATGCACAATGGCCTGAACTGAGTTTGTTGTATCCAAGGCTCATGATGAAGGAATCAAATCTCTTATACCAACACCTCAGCACCTGCTTGAGACTGTATAAAAAATTGTTCAATCTGAAAACCCAGCTCTCTTTTCCCTTTTCATCAAAACCTTCTGGTTGGAGCATATAAAATTTTTCTTCAAGTTCTCCATGAAGAAATGCAGTTTTCACATCTAACTGCTCTAGATATAGGTAAAATATAACACACATCGCCAAGATTATTCTTACTGTCGTGAGTTGAACTACCGGAGAAAATATCCCGTTGAAGTCAATACATTCTTTTTTAGCATATCCTTTCACCATCAATCTTGCACGATACCACTCCACTTGGTTATTGCCATCACGTTTGAACTTGTAGACCTATTTGTTTCCAATAGTTTTTCCTCCATGTGGTAATGGTACAAGTTCTCATGTCTTATTCTTGTGTAGAGCTTCAATTTTTTTTCTGCATTGCTGTCATCTACAAAGTAAAATTTGAGCTGTTTAAAGCTTCATAGAAAGTTGATGGCTTTCCATCATCTGTTAGAAAATAGTATGCAACATAGATCTATGTGACATACTCCAAGTGTCACGCTGGCGGTCGTTTCTCATGAGTTGACCGACGAACTCAGACTCGAGTAGCTCTTGTTCCCCGTGTTCTGGTGCTGCTTCAGAAGAATCTAAATCTTCTTTTTCCAGATTATGTTTCACATATATCGGTACGGTCTTTGACTATTTTTTTACAGTGTTATCATCCTCATATCTCCTTTGAAATTGATCTTCTATAAAGATAATATCTCTGCTGATGACGATCTTATGAGCAGTGAGATCCTACAGACGATACCCTTTTACTCCATCAGCATACCCTAAGAAGATACACCTCTTAGATTTTAGATCTAACTTTGTTCTTTTTTGGGCATTGTACATCAAGTATACATGACATCCAAATGCATGTAGGAAAGAGTAATCAGTTGGTTTTTCAATCAACATCTTCATCCCTGTCTTCAGCCCAATTACTGTGGATGGTAACCAATTTACTATATAACATGCAATTTTAGTTGTTTCTGCCCAGAATGAATTGGGTAGACCAACAGTTCTCAACATAGCTCTTATCTTTTCTGTAAGAGTCTCGTTCATCTGCTTTGTCACTCTATTTTGTTGAAGAGTGTATGCTACCGTGAACTGCCTCTGAATACTTTCTTGCTTACAGAAAGCAAGAAACTGGCCGTCAGTATACTCTCCACCATTATCTGTCCTTAAGCAATTGATCATTTTGCTATATTCAAGTTCCACCTGCGCTTTGTATTCTTTAAACACTAGAAATACATCTGATTTTTTTCTTAATTGGATACACCCAACATTTCATGAAATAATCATCAATGAAAGTCACCATGTACTTTGCACCTCCCATGGATATTTATGGTGATTCTTAAACATCATAATGAACCAAGTCTAAAATGTATTTACTTATAGTAATAGATCTACTGAACTTTAATCTATGCTACTTACTTGTAACACAATGCTCGCATAATGGTAAACTTACTTATTTGAGCCCTGGAAGCAATTGTTGCTCAGAGAGAATCTTCAAACCTTATTCCGACATGTAGCCAAGTTTGAGATGCCACATCATTGTGGACTCTTCTCCATTTGATGCGACACATGCATCAGCCTCTTGTAGTATTTCTCCTTTAAGCATGAATAGATTAACATCGATCTTTTATGTCTTCATCAATACAAGTGCGCCTTTAACAATTTTCATAATCTCATTTTCAGCATGAGTTTTGCACCCATTACTGTCTATTTGTCCTAGAGACAATAACTTATTCTTCAGGCCTTTGACATGTCATACCTCCTTAATTGTGCGAATTGTACTATCAAACATTTTGATTTTGGTGGTACCCATACCAGCGATCTCCAAGGCATAATCATCTCCCATATATACAAATCCTCATGAGATAGGTTCACATGTATGAAACCATTCTCTCTGAGAGGTCATGTGTCAGGTAGCTCATGAGTCTATGAGTCAAACGTCAGATAGCCATTTTCTGCCTTCTGAAACAGTTGTTACCTCGCTGTAGAGAATTTTGCCATCATCCGAGATACTTGCTACATACCCCTGAGCATTTGATGACTCAAGTTCTTTGCTCTCTCTTCTCTTCTGGTTATTCCAATACTATTTCTTGATGTGCCTTTTTTTTGCCACAATTGTAACATTTAACATTCTTCGCACTTCTAGATTTTGATCTACCATGATTGTGACTCCCACTGGGGTCACGTTTTGTTGATTTCTCTCTCGTCACCGATAGTGCTTCTGCTTACTGCGAACTTGCTGGTTTGTCTTCCTTATTTTTTCACATGTTCTCCTCATTTAATACAGAGGCTGCAATATCGTTGAAAACCAGACTTTGAAGTAGAAGCTCTGAACGTTCATTTTCCTCTATTTTATGACCCAACATTGTGAGTTGTGAAAATAGAGTCTTCAAGGTGTTGATATGGTCGGTTACCATTGTAGATTCCGCCATTTGAAGAGTATAGAGTTTTCTCTTCAAGAAAATTTTGTTGTGTAGTGACTTGATCTCGTACAATAAATATAAGAGTATATTATATTTCCTTCGCTGTCTTTTTCTCATCCACACTAGATAACACCCCGTCTGCAAGTGCTAAGTGTAGATCAGCAATTGTATTGTCGTCCATCTCATTCCGCTTGTCATCATCAGTTATCTCCATGGGTCTTTCTCTAATTATTGCTAAGGAATTATTTTTCCTCAGAATTGCCCTTATCTTCATTTCCTAAAACGAGAAATTATGCTCGTTGAATTTCTTAATTTCATACTTTGCCGCCATTTTGTTAATAAATATCGCACACAAACTAGTGTACCACCTTGAATAGTTGTGAGTATGTATAAGAATGCACACCAGGAAAGTTTTTAGGAAATACTGGAGGGGTCACAATGGTCCTACTTAAAACTCAGACTCCTTATGCTCTTATCGCCTTTGTGACAGAACTTTCCTACACATTACAAAACCACATAGTTGCTCTACTCACACCACTATTCCCTACTTTGCACCACAAAATTCTTGGATCGCTCTCACCGTTTCTCATGAATAGTAACGTATATATAAACAATGTCATTTACGTGAACAATGCTGTATATGTGAATAATATCGTATATGAGAACAGTGGCGTATACGTGAACATTACCTTTTACGTGAACAATATTCGACTCCAAAAAAAAATACAACTAATAGCTCTGATACCACTGTTAGTAAATTGATGGGTGTAGCAGACATGCAACTAAAGTTAAATTGAGAAATAATGGGACACTAGAAATTACGTGATTCGACTTTTAGCCTACATTCACGGGCGAAGATAGAATGAAAATATTTTACTATTGAAAATAAGTTACAAGTATTGTATTATTTTCGCTCACTATCCAAAACCCCAATGCATCCAAACTCTCAAATCACTAGACTTTTAAATCGCTCTCTAAATAAAGAAAAAGGAATTGAAGAATTCGATGATTAAAATGAGGGAAACACCCCTCTATTTATAGCAATCAAATGGCTACTATGCACTATTATTTTATTAATTGTTTTTCTTCTTCTCTATACGGCGCGACTCCATTTTTTTTCTTCCTTCTTTTTCTTCTTCCTCTTTTGTCTTCTTTCTTTTTTTTTTCTTTTGCTTTTGCGGTGGGGTATTGACACAAATTAAGATACTAAATTTGTGCTTTGATATTTTCTTTTTATTTATTAAAATCTTCTATAAATCAAAGATATTACGTCTGCGGTATAAAATCTTTCCAAATAATTTGAGACAATATTCTTTTCTTAATTTTAACGGTATCTACTCTATACAATTCACCAATTCAGGTATAGGATAAAAGAGTAAAAAACAATTGTTATTATGGTGAGGTTATTTGAACCCACTAAATTACTCATTAAACTCATTTACTAAATAAACCCACATTTAAATTTTAAAATTTTAAATTTTACTCAATAAACCTATATAAATACCTAATATACTCTTATTAAACCCATTTTTTTATAATGATACTATTTTTACTTATTAAACCCATTAAATTCATTTATAAACCCTTAATAAATGTTTCTTTTGTTCCCATTAAACTAAAGATTTTCTTTATGAATATGATTCTAAAAAAATAGTTACAACACATATTCATCATTCTTTTTTTTTAAGTAACTACAGCACAATTAGTAACTACTAGACCTTTTTCAACCTATTTTACACCATTTAACAATGTCTCAAGCTTTGATTCAAGATGAAAATTATACAAATTCTTCATGGAGGCAACAAACAAACAATATCTATCATTGCTTGTGCAGTAATCACCAACATAAAAAAGAATTGCTTTATGGCAAAAATAAGAATCGCTTTATGGCTATCTACAACACTATTGGTCATTTATTTTAATTACTCTTGATGTCACACTCCGGTTTTTAGAAATTCGAAAATGATCAATGTTGCCGACTATTGCTTAAAATGTGTAAATACAATCTCTTCAATAGAAATATATGACATTTTATGTACTTTAAATTTTCATTTATTTAAGATCCCTTAGGCTCTGAAAAAGGCATGCCAATGGCAGAAGATACTGGCTTCTTCAGAGTCATGTAGGTTTTCTTATAATTTGGCCTAGCAACCAAGAGATCCTCTCTTTTTTCCTTCTTCCCTTGCATATTCAACGTTCTTACCTTCTCAATATTTTGTTGCAACTTTTGATGGCGACAGGGGCTGAAGTGTATAGAAGTGGTTTAGATAAGTTTTTCAACAACATTACTTGTCATTGATTGTTGCCCACTGTCAAACACAAACAAAGATGTAACCACCAACTTTATTATCTTAAATCTAATCACATGAGCCTAATTAACAAAAATATGTAGTTTGGAAGAAAAATCACGCCTCTTGTTGATTAGGGTTTGACAAAAATATGATTAGGGTTTAACAAAATTATGTTGAATGTAAAAAAGGGTTCAAAGAGTAAATTTTGTTTTACTAGATTTTAATGTCCATAATTGTAATTTAATTTAAGGATATTTTAATAATTTTTTTTAAAAATGGGTTTAATGAGTAGGTTGGTGGGTTCAAATAGCCTCACCCTTGTTATTATTACTTTTACTTGAACCTAATAATGTTATTGATCAAAGAAATTTGAAATCTTTTGAAAATTAACCTTCATGTTGATAATGGGTGTCCAATGCTTAGCGATAATAAAAGAGTACTAAATATATATATAAATAAAAGAACAATAAAAATAAAGATGCTTTTATTACTACCATTCAAGCCACGAATCCATACAAAGCAAAAATTATTTAACAATTCAATCACATGTATCCGACCTGCATTACGAGCTGCAGTTGATACATAATGAAGGTATGTCGAAAGGGAAGCTTTGTACTGCCTCACATTATTATTATATATATATATATACATATATAAAGTCTATTTCAGACGGTACAAGATCAAATGATAAGAGAATCCTGATCCTATTGGTGGTGTTTCTTTTTAATGCCACGATAAATGCGCGATGGGATGCTTTGTTCATTTTTAAAGAAATTACCAGGATCCACCTTAGTTTTGACATCAACCAACCTGTAGAAATTGTTCTTGAAATATTTTTTCCCCCAAACACTGGCTTCTTTGACGCTTGTGTAATTATTACCATAATTATTTCTTCCAATTTCTATATCCTTGCAGTTGAAATATGTAGCTCGAGGATTTTTAGTAACATAGGGAGTCATGTACTCATAGAGCTTTCTGTCCAATTCAAGTACCTTTTGGGATTCTTCTCCATCACTCCATGTCGCAAAGTACATCATGTGGAATTTGTTAGTTCTATGCGGGAATGCGATTTCTGTCTCAGGGATCTCATTCAATCTTCCACCATAAGGAAATGAAATCACGTAAATATTGTGCCCCCCTTCTTCATAGAGTATCTCATACATCCCTTCCAAAACTTCAACAGGAATAGGCTCCCTCACATAGTCAGATTTTGTTTTCAGGTAGTATTTGGTGTAATTAACCCTATCAAGCAATAGTTCCAAATTCTTGGATGCTCTTATTTCGAATGCAAAATGGTAGACCGTAGATTCAACCCAGCTCATTTCTTGGCAATCTTCTTTCACCAAACCAAGTTCAGGGAATCTCTCCTGCATCAGTGGAAGCAGCCTATCAACCCCACCAAGATACACGGCTGAGAATGTTGCCACCAACGCCCTCTTTCCTTTCTGTGATTGAAGGCCAGCACTGATAACTAATTCTTTCGGAAGATCATACGCAATCTGCTGCCATTTGTGATGGATCTGTGATGCATTTTGTTCCAAGGTCTTTTGAACAGTGAATACAGTCACAATTGATGGAACATCGACTAGGTTTACTTGCCATGCAACAAGGACTCCAAAGCTAGCTGCTCCACCTCCTCGAATGGCCCAAAAAAGATCTTCTCCCATTGATTTTCTGTCAAGAATCCTGCCATTGACGTCGACCAAGTGAGCGTCAATTACTTGGTCAGCACCAAGACCATATTTACGCATTATGTAACCAAACCCTCCACCACTTAAATGTCCACCAACCGCTACAGTCGGGCAAATTCCTGCCGGAAAAGCAAGATTTTTGCTCTTCTCAGAAATTTTATTGTAAAGTTCCCCAAGGGTGGCACCGGCTCCAACCCATGCTGTTTTCGCTTCTGCATCAACGTCGATTTGACTGAAATTTATCATATCAATCATCACAAATGGAACTTCAGAATGATAAGAAAGACCCTCATGATCGTGACCTCCACTTCGAACTTTAACTAGTAAGTCATGCTTTTGGGCACACTTAAGCACTGCTTGAATTTGGGATACGTCAAATGGCGTCACAATGACTTGAGGTCTCCCGTATTCGGGCGGTTTGTACAGAAGATTTTGTTTCAAAGAATTCAATATTGATATATATGAAGAGTTATTTTGGGTGTAAGTTACTTTAGAAATGAAGGTGCTCTCAGAGTGTACAGAAAGGCACTGAAGAAACTTTTCATTAGTGTCATGAGCTAGAGCTATCCCATGAAAAAATGATAGTACAAGAACTAAAGTGAATGGGAAAGCTTTAGTGATTTGAGGCTTCATTTTGGTTTGTGTAATTTGATGTGAGGAGCCAAAGAAATTAATCCCTTGTTTATACTATCGATCCAACAACTCTCTCTTGGATTAAACTGATTTTAGGAATGAGGTGTGCGTTGTATGATAGTTGAATAATAGTGCTTGTTTATAGTTTTATGTTATAATCATGATCAAGTACAATTATGATTACATCAATGGGAGTTCAATTTAGTGGCAAAGTCAACGGTCTTACTGGGTGGGCTTTTTACTGCAATTTTTTTTCCATTTTTTGGCAACGAGGCGGCTTAGAGGCAGAACAGGCTTAAACTAATAATGATATAGCATGAATCATGAAATTATCGTAATAATGATTAAAAATAATTAGTATAAGTAGCAAATTCCAAAATCGAATAATAAAATATTTGCATATATGTACTTAATGCCCGCTGTGTACGTCTGTTTGCTTCTGTATTTTCAATTTTGGTAGATTCTTTGTCATTTTGATAGCCATTTTGATGCCTCTTTTGCGTCTTATATATAGAGTAGATTATTGTTTAAAAATACAAACGCATTTTATGACTAAAAACATAAGAATTGGTTGAGTGGGTAAATAAGGGAAACTGATATATGTATTTAAAATTCATGTATACAAACAAAGAAGGTTCAATTATTTCAATGATCATGCATCCAAAAGATTCCCTGTAATGAAGTCTGTGTCAAACAGATTTTAAAACTTTGACAGTCCAGTTTGGTGTTTGTTAAAAATATTCTATAATTATTTTTGGTAAAATTACTGCAATGTACCATAGATTTTAAAAGTAAAAGATGAAATCGATTACAAATCAATATATGTTCTCATATGTTGGGAGGTCTTGTTATAAGACGACTTTCAGGTATCCAACCTAAAAAATTAGCTTTTTGGTTGAAGTGACCTATTCTCATTATAAATTTAAGTATCTTTCCTTTACTAGCCAATGTGGAACACAACAATCTCCCGTCCCGGATGAAACCACCACCAGATTTCGATCCTTTCGTCCGACACACCTAAGTTATTCCACCACCACATTCCGGCAACTAGGGTCTAACTTTGATACCAATTGTAGATGGCGACTGATTTACCACATAACAAACAATTTTGGTTGCTTCTCCCTAAAATGAGTTTGATAAGCTAGCAGTCATCAACATAACTCTTATCTTTTCTGTAAGAGTTCTATTCATCCGTCCTGCCACTCCATTTTGTTGAGGATTATATGCTACCATAAACTGTCTCTTAATATCTTCTTGTTTACAGTATGCAAAAAACTCGTTGTCTGTATACTTTCCATCATTATCTGTCCCCAAACACTTAATCATTTTCTTGGATTCAAGTTCTACCCGTGCTTTGTATTCTTTGAATACTATAAATACATCTGACTTTTTCTTGATTAGATAAACCTTACATCTCCTAGAATAATCACCAACAAAAGTCATCAAATACTTTGTACCTCCCAGAGACATATTTGTCAATTTCCAAACATCAGAATGAACCAAGTTTATAATGCATTTACTTCTTGTGTCAGATTTGTTGAACTTCAATATATGTTGTTTACTTGTAACACAATACTTGCAAAATAGTAAGTTCATTTATTTGAGTCTTATAAGTAATTTTTGCTCAGAGAGAATCTTTAAACCTAGTTCCGATATTTGGCTAAGTTTAAAATGCCACATAATTGCCAACTGTTCTCCATTTAATGCAACACACGTATCAACTTCCTACAATGTTTTCCTTTTAATCATGAATAGATTGACACTGATATTTTCCGTCTTTATTAACATAAGTACATCTCTGACAATCTTCATGATCACATTTTCCACATGAGTTTTACAGCTAAGATTATCTATTTGTCCCAATGATAATAGATTTTTCTTCAAGCTTTTAACATGTCGTAACTCATGAATAATACGTATTGTACCATTAAACATATTTATATTAATTATACTAATACCAGTAATTTCCAAGGTATGGTCATCGCACATATATATATAGATCCTCCTAAGATAGGTTCATAATTTTGAAACCATTCTCTTCGGGAGGTCATATGTTAGGTAACTCCTAAATCTATAAGGCAGACGTTAGATAACTATTTTCTGCCTTCTGCAACCATTGCTGCTTCGCTATATAAAACGTCACCATCATCTGAGGTACTCGCTACGCACCCCTAAGCATTTAATGACTCGTGATCTTTACCCTCTCTTTTCTTTTGGTTACTCCAACATTTTTTCTTGACATGTCTCATATTACTATATTTATAGTACCTAATTTTCTTTTTACTTCTTGATTTTGATCTACCATGATTGTGACTTCCACTGAGACTATATTCCGCTAATCTCCCTCTCACCATCATTAACGCTCTGCTTTGCTCTTGCGCCTACTCTCTTCCTCTAATACAAAGGCTGCTAGGTATTTTGTAAGGATATTGCTCATCAAGTTGATGATGAATTGATCATACGAGTCAGAAAAACTTTGAAACAGAAGCTCTGCATGTTCAAATTCTTCTATTTTATGACCAAATGTTGTAAGTAGGGAAAACAAAGTTTTTAAAGTGTTGATAAGGTCAATTATTGATGTGGCTTTCACCATTCGAAAAGTATAGAGTTTCCTTTTCAAGAAGATCTTATTGTATAACAACTTGGCCTCATATAACTTTATAAGAGTATTTCATATATCCATTACTGTTTTTTCATATATCCATTACTGTTTTTTCTTATATCCATTACTGTTTTTTCTTTCGCCACTTTAGATAACACCCCATCTGCAAGCGCAAGTATAGATCAACAATTATATTGTCATCCATCTTATTTCACTTGCCATTAGTGATTTCTGCATGTCTTTCCCCAATTGCTTCTAAACAATTATTTTTCCTTAAGATTGCCCACATCTTCATTTTCCACAATAAGAAATTGCTCCCATTGAACTTCTCCATTTCAAACTTTGCTGTCATTTTGTTAATAAATATCATACACACGTTAGTGTACCACTTTGAACAGTTGTAAGTGATCACAAATGTGAAAATACATACTAGAAAAGTTCCTAGGAAAGACTAGAGGGGTCACAACAGTCCCACTTAAAACCTAAACTCCTTCGGCTTTTATCGCCTTTATGACAGAGTTTTCCTAGACATGTACAAGACCACACGATTACTTCCACTCACATCATTATTCTTTGCATTGCACCACAGAATTCTTAGATCGCTCCTACCATTTCAAGTGAACAACACTGTATAAGTGAATAACATTGTATATGTGAACAATATTGTATAAGTTAAAAGTGTTGTATATATGAATAATACCGTATATGTGAACAATATCCGGGCTCTAAAAAATACAACCAATGGCTTTGATACCAATTATTAAGGGGGTTTAGCCTAGGATTTTTAGGCATCCAACCCAAAAATTTAGCCTTTTGGGTGGAGTGACCT
Source organism: Citrus australasica (assembly GCA_029618585.1). Taxonomy (NCBI): domain Eukaryota; kingdom Viridiplantae; phylum Streptophyta; class Magnoliopsida; order Sapindales; family Rutaceae; genus Citrus; species Citrus australasica. Next base: position 28,083,052 of record JARCIV010000009.1, on the reverse strand, counting down.
ATCCACCTTATAAACTCAAATATACCCTATTTATTAGTTAATGTAGGATACAACTCAACATCATACAAATTATTATTTAAAAAAAATCCCTCTTAATTTTGAGGTTCATCTCAATAGCTATAACCATAGTCTCTGATATTATTCCTTGGGTACATACCATAACCATCTAAGTAAGCTAACATTAAACCTATCTTTAAAAACAACACCACAAACTTCAAATCATGTTTATATTTCAATCAACAATGAAAGGGCTCATATACACTTGACTAATTAGTTAATAAATAATTATCTTCTGAGCAAATTTTATTAACGTAATTGTGGTTAATAAATGAAAAATTAAAGGTATTTAAATCCTAATCATACACTAGTACTAAAATACAGGTGACATAAGATTTGTAAAAAATTAGGAGAACTCAAATCAGGAGATGATTCTAATCCTTAGCTATTATTTATACATTGTGAGTTTCCTTTTTTCTAAGTTGAGAAAACAAAAAGAAATATATTATTATGATGTATGTGTGAGTATGTATATAGAAAAAATAATATTTCTTTCTATTATTTTACATAAATTTTGCTTGCATCGTCATACATAATCCCATAGAGGAGCATTACAAATTTTTTGTTTTAATATTATAAATGTACAATTAAAATAAAAAATACCAAAGCCGAAAGTGTATACAACCGAAACTCAAAATAAGATTGTAAATGTATAATCAGAACCAACACACTAAAGCCTAAAGCATGAGAAATTACTATCACATCCATTGGGGAGACTTGGAACTTCTAACCAAAAACCATTAAAAAACTGAATTAAAAGAAATTAAAAGGAGATACTGAATTCAACCAAAGAATTATTAGCTAACGGCAATTCAATTACTTATAACCAGAAAAAAAAAATATTCATTAAAAACATTCGTAAATGGAATGAATTTAATTGATGATAAAGGTCACAATGGGGTTTTTACCCAAAGTAGGCAAATTTCAATTATTAGTACATGACAATCAAAACAAACAACACTTAACGTCTTCACTGTCTGATGCGTCTTCGCCATCAGTTGATAGGTGGATTAACAGTAGCAAATTCAAGCAGCTCTTGGTTACATTCAAATAAAGCCATGTCTTCTGTCCTCAAAGTCACCAATGCTTCAATTCCTTCACCATCTTTTGTGTCGATAAGGAGAAATAAATTCGGACACACATAATTTGGGAAAGTCACATGCAATGGCTTTCCCCATCCGAATTCAGCTGCTTCATAAAATGGAAATCTAAGAACGCTCGAGAAAGTGAAAAAATCGATCTCGTCCCTTTCCAATTTGTCCTTAATTGAATCTGGAATATTGAAGATACTCTTGGTTTCAAGCAAATTTTGTAAACCGTTTTTGCTAAATTCTTCCTTTGCTTTCCTTAGAATACAAACCAACTCATGTAATTCTATCTCCTTGTCACTCGTCTGGGCAGAAAGATACCCAACATTGTTGCCCACAGAGTTATTGGGTAAGGGTGGTACCACCAGCGTACGCAAGTTCACCGCGTGTACTAACAAAGAGGCTCTTGTAGAGCCACGGGTTGATCCTGACACATCCCTCGCACATTTCCAAATGAGTGCAGTCAAAGCTTCCACACGTGATGGTTTTGGCACGCTTGCACTGGCGACTTTAGCCTTAAGTTCATTTATTTTTGAGGGGTCGAATACAAACCTGATCTGTTCACATCTTGAAAGATGTACGGGGAAGGCCACGAAAAATTCACTTGGTGGAAAAATAGATGCTGTGACAAATTCGGGAACCATTATTGCCTTGCTTAACTGAGCACGAGCTGTGGCTGCCCAGATGTTAATGAATGTGGCTAGCGACATTCCATCGATAAGCTTGTGTGAAGAGCTAATTTCGAGTGCCACGCCCCCGCATTTGAAGAATGTAACTTGAACAATTAGTATCGGACCCGTGCTTCCTATTGGGTTTTCTGTGTCAAACGGATGGAATTCCTTGAGTATATTCTGATCAGGTTTTTGTAGATATTCGGACAAAAGACCATTTGCTCGAGCTTCGATATATTCAACCCCGTCGTCATTACATTCAATTGAGACCTCGTCTTTGATTTTTCCAGCAAATGGGTAGAATTGTGCGAGAGTCTCGGATAAGGATGACTTGAGACGTGGGGATATTCTTTCAGTTTTAGCATCGAGATCACCGTCGTCTTCATCATTTGCTTTGTAGAGGAAAATATTGCTTATGTACACCGGAAGAGCGATCTGGTCGAGAATGGAGAGTTGAAAATTTCTTCGCTGATGAGGAGTTGGGAAAGAAGGTTTGATGGTTTCTTTTGACAGTATCTCGACTTCTACTGCCCCACTCATTTTCCTGTCCAATAGAGCATCAAAATTTAAATGCCAAATGAGGTTTATTCGGAAACTATAGCACCTCCATTGTGTATTATCGTTTGTACAACAAGCAGAAAGCTTACAAAATATGAAGCCTCAATAACATATGTACATTTCCTCACTGTAATTTTAAATAAAATTAGGTGCAATAATTTTTATTCGATTTAATCCGTTCAAGAGTGTAGAGATGATCGATTATCAAAGTTTGACCTGCATGAGTAGTATCCTATAGATAGTGAACTACAGTAAAATAACAATAAACCTCTAGTAACAAATCAAAGTAAAATAACAAATAAACCTGTATTAACAAATCAATCAGAAAGCTTTCCGAAAAAATAGTATAGAAATCATTGAAAAAGAAGGGAAAAGAAAATCTGATCAATAAAGGGAAAGAAAAAAAAAATAGAGGCAATATTAATACTTACCTAATACTCGCTGTATACGGCTATTAGCTATCAATTGCTTGGCGAGACTTCTAGTCGACTGATATGCATGGTGCAGGTAGCTTCCTCGGTATTTAAGATCAAGTAAGTTTTGCTGCCGGCATTAGCAAAAGGACAAGTACTTGTGCCTATTATAGCCAATAACCATTACAAGAACATAAAGAATTTTATGACTAAAAAACACAATTATGTCGTTGAGTGGTTGTCGATAAATGCAAGCTTAAAATGATGTATATATATTTTTAGAGTAATGCTACGTTTATGTTTACAAAGTGGGGAAATGAAGTTTCTATATATATTCTAAATAGGGATGGCAATAAAGCCCGACCCGAATTTTGGCCCGATGAGCCCGGCCCGAATTTTTAGGGCTTTGGCCCGAATTTTCGGGTTTAGGGTTAGGGTCGGGCTCCAATTTTAAGGCCCGAATGAATTTAGGGTCAGGGTCGGGCTTAAAGCCGGCCCGACCCGACCCGATTTAAAAATAAAAATAAAAAATTTAGTTATATAATTGAATTATGAGTTTTTATTTGTATTATTGTATAAGATTTTTTTTTTATGTTGGGTTATTGAATTGATTTGGTTAGAATTGTTGAAAAATTACATTGTGTGTTTTTAATTTAATTTAATTATGTATTTTTCATTATGGATTTTGAAAATTAAAATTAGAAAAATTATATTAAAAATTGAATTTTGGTAGGGTCGGGCTTGGCCCGACCCTACCTTGGCCCGATTCGGGTCGGGCCCGACCCGACCCTAACTAAAAATACATCGGGCTTTTTTAGGGTCGGGCCTTATTTTTTATTGATCGGGTCGGGTCGGGTTTTGGCCAAGCCCGAGCCCGACCCGATGTTTTGCCATCCCTAATTCTAAATGATATGGCTTTTTACTTTTGTGAACTTATCTTATAAATGATAATATAAATAAAGTACTACAACCAATCACATATACAACAAGAATTAAATATTGGTGGATAACATATTACGTGGGATACAAGAATGTTCAACTTTATAAATATATCATTACTCATATTTTCCAAACCATATATAGCTAGAAAAACACGCAAAAATTATCTTATAATAAATTCTTTTATTTAATTAGAAAAAAAAAGGCCTTTTGTTGTCTTTGGAAAGAAAAAATGATTTAAGGATTCAAAGCTTGACAAAAGGCTAACAAATGCGCATTCAAAACGATGTTATTTTATTTTTTTTTCAAAAAAAAATCCCCTAAAATGACGTTGGCGTTGTTTTGAGTGTGTTTTTGCCATATTGTTGCTTCACTTTTGTTCAAATGTCATTGCTCTTTTAAAAAAAATCAAATAAATTAGTAGTTTTTACAAACAGTTAATTATTTTTTCCTTTTATTTTTAATTGTCAATTTTATTCGAAAAAAATTTGTGTCACTAGGTTCCTTGACCATGCTTGCACGTTATAAGGTTGCCTTAACAAAACATTAACAAGATTATTTTAGCCTCATAACAGCAAAGGGCTAAATTTCCTACAAAATTATTCAAACTTCCACAAAATAAACAACCAAATATACTGTTATCTTTTAGGCAGCTATTTTATTGATGCCGCAGCATCATAGAAATTTCCTACAACGAAATTTGATATAAATAAAAAGAAAATTAAATTTTAAAGGCCTAAACAGCAGAATTTGTTCAGAATCCAAATTCTGAAATTAATAGTGTAGTAGAGAAAGAGAGAAATTAATGTCTATTTTGTACCCAACTATATGTATATGTATATTAGTTAATGCTATTATTTTATGGAGCAAAATTTCTCTCTCTCGAACATAAACACAAGTAGACGCTAGCACCCAGCTGAATATATGCACCGGCTATCCATTGGCAACCTGATCATAGAGAAACGAAATAAAGAGAAGAAAATAAAGTAAAGACCTTGATCATTGTTCATTGCCCCCTGATTAGTATTTAGGGTCCAGCTATGGTACCACAGCAGTATCATACCACAGCTGGATCCAGCTATTAGATCCAGCTATGCGGACCACTGTGGGCTGGATTCAATGGTTGGATCCAGCTGTGGTATGATACCACTGTGGTACCATAGTTTTGCCCTAATATTTATAGTTAGAATAGAATGTCCAATAGCATGATACGTGTGTGCGTGTGTGTGTCTATATATATATAATGTTGGGCACTAAGCCCCGCTGGCATACCGAAAATTTAAATCAAACAGTTGGATTTAATTAGAATGAATCTAAGGGTTCGATATTTTATATTAAATGAAAATACAAAAAGAAAGGAAACTTGAGATGCCGATTCTCAAAGGAAAACCCCTAAATTTCTCTCATTCTTTCTTTTTCCCTCCCTCTCTCTCACCAATCAACTTTCTTCTCTCTCTCAAAAGAGAAATCCCTAAAATTTCTTCCCACTTTCATGCAACATGAAATTTACATGTAAAAAAATTACATCAAACATGCAACAAGTGAAGTAAAACATGTAATGGCATACATTAAAAATGAGTGCGATGTAAACATGCAATAGAGTTTATGATATATGTGAACGATGATGTCAAACATGATTTATAGACGTCAAATATAAAATGAGTGGGAAACCCTTCATTTTTTGGCTTTATCTAAGGACATACAATAATTGAAGTAAAATTTTGGTGATAGTAGAGAGATGGTGGAAGGCAGTGGCGGCACCATATTAGAGGTAGCCTCCCTTGATTTTTTAAAATTTATAAATTTAGTTAGGTATTTGTCTCATTTGAATTTAATTTACTAAGAAAATTACTATAAAAATTAAAAAATAAACAATATATTAAGTATTTATTTTTTTACTTTCAACCCACAAAGAAACATTGTATTTTGAAGTTTCTGCAGCCCTAACTCTCATCACACACACAAAAAAAAACTAATTCACCTCATTGAGTTTATTCAAATGATTTTTCTTTAATGAGTCTTATAGCACTTAAAATTCAACTTAATATTTACATTACAAAAGTGAGTTTTGATGACAAATTTTTAAAATTTAAAAAGAATTGATAAGCTAACAAGAAAAATAGTGGATACTAAAAAGGATAAATTATATTCATTAATTTATTTATTGTTTTTACTAGTTCTCATCACTATAGTCAAAAAAGCATGTTTGGCTATGAATTTTGTGAAAAATCATCTATGAAATCATATAAAAGATCAATGGTTGAGTGAAATTATTGTTGTATATACAAAAAAAGATTTATTTTATATTCTTGATAATAAGATTATTCTTTAATTTTTTTTTACATATGAAAATAAGTTGAGGTCAGTTTTTTTTTTTTTTTTGGTCTGAACCATAAGGTGGTCCTGAGTGGACCCCAACTGCGGAAGGTACCTTTAAGACCGTAGCATAACCTAAACTAATCACCGCTTGCACCGGGTCGGCCCGTAAGGAGTAAATTGCTGGCCAAAGTAGTAACTCTATACGAGAGCGGGGCTTGAACCCCTGACCTCTCTTAAGGAGTGAGAGTGCCGAATCACTCACACCAACCAACTTTGGTTAAGTTGAGGTCAGTTTAAACGTATTAAATTAAATATATTAATGAATTTTAATTTGATATTTATTACTTGTTGACTTTTTTTAAATTATATTATTATTTAAATTTAGCCGCCCCAGATTAGCTTTCTGGCACCGCCACCAGTAACAATTGTTTCTGACACTTTAGTAATGTATTCGTCCGTGGAGACTGCTTCGTGCGGAACAAGATACTCTCATTATCTGAGTTATACAGATCTTTTAATGATCTTTTACCATATATCTTTTAATGGTAGTGTATGGTTAACATTTAACTTCTTTTATTTTTTTTTATTTATTAACAATCAATCAGCAATTAAGTGGTTTGCTCAAAACATGATCAAATCAAGAGAGAATCCTTATCCGTGTCGTGCGGTGGGGTGAAGATGATTATGTGGATAGAAAGTGAAGGTTGGTGAGTGGGTGTGAGCTTGCCTTAGTTCGACCATGGAGATCAACCGACCAATGGCTGGTAATGGGTACAAAACTATTGCCTCCATTGAGCTGGGTGCTTGTGTCTGGAGCAAAATTCGGCTACGCAATATGATAGCAATAACAATTGACTACATTGTTTTTGGGAAACTTCCATAGAAGCGAGGTGTGGTTTATTAAAGAGTACTCATGTTTAGATACCATAAAATCTGTTACAATAATATTTTAATTTGTTTGTAGTTAGATGTCATTTTCGTTTTTTAAAAATTGAAAGAAAGACCACATCGAGGACAACGAGCCGCATTCTTTTTCTTTTTTTATTTTTGAAAAATAATAAGCAACAACTCTGAAAGCATCCTAAAATCCAGTAAGAAAATAGCAAACTCAAAAGGGCAGGCCAAAAAATACTCTTTGAAAATGTGACTACATTAACGTCATATATGTGTGTACTAGAAGAATCTAGATGTGATATAATTTTTTAATTCATGTAAGTTTTGACATGTTGTTGGGTATTTTTAATTTTTATCTAATTATAATACTAAGGAGGCAATGAACAATGATTGAGATGTTTACTTTATTTTCTTCTCTGTATTTCATCTCCTATGAACAGGAGGCAGATGGCTGGCGCATTCAGCTGGGTCTCAGGAACTCCCGAAACATTTCTTATAATTGAGTACAAAACGCAACTATTTAGATATTGGAAAAGTATGTTGACAAAAAAATTAATTTACAAAATTTTGACCCAAAAAAAAAATGAAAGAAATTGAAATATTTTGTCAAAAAATAAGTTGATCGACTTGATATTTAATATTTTTATGTCTTTATCAAAATTTTGTAACCTAATTTTTTTATATTAATGTAGCATTATTAATATATTTTTATTTATTTATTTATATATTGTTGTTTCTTTTTTAAGGTTGATAATATGTACCATAAACTATCCCATTCGATTGATATTAAAAAAGAAACAACAATATTTATAGATTTTCATAAACTGTACTTTTTTTTTACTGTTGATGCTGCACAGTGGCATAAATTTAACGTTCAAATATTCCGTTTGACTCTTGAGAATACTAAAATAACATAACTATGTTAATTGTTGATTTAAGAGAATATCGGCAATTCTTAGAAGTTAAGGCCAGTGGCAAAGCTAAGAGTTGGCTAACTCGAGCTACGGCCCGGGTTAGCTTTTTAGAAAAAAAAAACAATTAACTATAATTTATGAATTTGTCTTCATTAATACTTATAAAAAATAAAAAAAAATTAATAGCTCACCCCAAAATATGGTGCGAGCTTCGCCACTGGTTAAGGCTCCATTGATTCCATAGAATAACAAGAACTAATTAAATTAAAAAATTCACACGGAGCTTTAGAAACCGAGAATAAAATTGAACTTAAATTTATAGTTTATTCTAACAAATAATCAAGACTTACTTGTAAAGTTACAAAATACACTTATTTATGATCTCTAAGACTTATCCTAATTTGAGTAGAAAATTTATTTTAACAAGACTTATACCTAAATTAGGAGTATAACTCAAATACGCAATGAATAAACGATAAAATTCTAAATAGAAAATTAAATTAAAATAGAATATAAATTAATTAAACTATTTCTAAATATTATAAATTTCAGTGAATTCTTCAATTTCTTACGCTGCATCAACTGTCAAGTGAAAAAACAAAAACGATCCAAAAATCAATTTTGGAAGTGATAACATGCAAGACTCTCTAAATATAGCACACCTTAAATGCAATTTTATTCAATGAGTAGAGATGGCAACAAGATGATTTGGGTCAGGATTTGTCTTATGTTATATAGCCGGGTATCAATTCTAAAAAGTACCTGGAATTTCGATAGGACCTCGAATGTCACGACTGTAGGTGAAATTTTTTTCAAATCCCAGGGAACAAATCATTCTTCAATCAAATGTCCAACGCATTTTATCGGATAATAATTGAATTTTGGGTTCGATAATGATGGAGCATCACCAATACAGAGCAGTTTCTAGGACCATTGAATGTAGGATCTCTTTAAGTTACATGCATGTAATTTAGCATTAACTTTGAATGTAGGTTTTTACAGTTATTTTAAATTCAGCCACGTGTATCCGACGGTTCTGGAGGCTACCTACGTTATAATTGCTCCAACATGACAGTTGTCCTGAATATCTATCGCTCGCCGCTGGTCAAAAGATACCCCATCGAACTCACCACCAGAAAAGAAAAAATATATGAAGTTTGAAATGACTGATTGTGCTTTTATTTTTGTTGTATTATATACAATACAATCAAAGTTTAATACAAAAAAAAAATGAAAGAAATTAAAATATTTTGACAAAAAATAAGTTGATCGACTTGATATTTAATCTTTTTATGTCTTTATCAAAATTTTGTAACCTAATTTTTTTTTATATTAATGTAGCATTATTAATATATTTTTATTTATTTACTTATATATTGTTGTTTCTTTTTGAAGATTGAAAATATATACCATAAACTGTCCCATACAATTGATATTAAAAAAGAAACAACAATATTTATAGATTTTCATAAACTTTGTACTTTTTTTTACTGTTGATGCAGCACAGCAGCATAAATTTAATGTTTAAATACTCCGTTTGACTTTTGAGAATACCAAAATAAAAGAACTATGTTCATTTACGTTGATTTAAGAGAATATCGGAAACTCCTAGAAATTAAGGATGTGTTTGGTAACATTTTTTATATGGTATTTTCTGTTTTTTGAAAAAGAAAATATATAAATTTTGTTTGGTGGGCTCATTCTTTAAGAAAACACTACAATATTGAAAAAAATAATTTTTGTTCTTTAAACTTTACAAAGAAAATTAGAGAACGCCATTTTGGTGTTCTTCAATTTTCATTCTCTATTGAGAGTGTGAATGGGCCCACTATTTGACTTTATGACCACTTTTCGCAATGCAAATGTGGGTCCAACCAGAAATAAATCAACAAAAGAAAATTATGTTTATTTAGTATCTTAACTGGATCATTCATTTTATTTTTTTAATATATTATTTTAAAATGAAAAATGATAACACTTTTCTAAATATTGTTGAAAATATATTAATAAAAAAGTTACATCCTCCTAACCAATATTAACAAATATATAAAAATAAGAAAGTAATTTTATATTTTTCAAATATTATTATGTTATAAATAAAATTTATTTACATCATTATAATGTAATATTATTTTAAAACACACAAAAGGAAATTTTAAAATAAAAAATAAAATACAATAATCATGATTTTTAATTAAAAAATTTATAGCATAATATATTTTTTGCTTTGCTATATTGCATTATGCTATTTTAGACGATTTAATTTCATATTTTATTCTTTAAAATGACGTTTAGAATAATAGAAGACATTTTTTAATAAAATAATTACATTTAATGATAATAACTCCCACAAAAACTATAATACAACTATTAAAATCTATTAAATAATAAATAATTATTTACTCTCTCTCACTATCCTCACTTTTTCAGACAAACAACCAAACACGTTTTTATTGTTTTCATTTTTTATCTACTATTTTAAAATAAACTACCAAATGCATTTTAACTTTAAAAACATCACATCAAAAACATCATTTTCCTTCTCTAAAATAAGGATAAAAAACACCAATTAAAAAATAATATCAAACACACCCAAGATTTTATTGATTCCGCAGAATATCGATCACCAATTAAATTCAAAAACTCACACAGAGCTTTAGAAATTGAGAATATTATTGAACTTAAATCTATAGTTTATTCTAACAAATAATCAAATATTTACTTGTAAAGCTACAAAAGACACTTATTTATGATCTCTAAGACTTATCCTAATTTGAGTAGAAAATTTATGGCTTATATCTAAATTAGGAGTATAACTCAAATCAGTAATGATAAAATTCTAAATAAAAAATCAAATTAAAATAGAATACAAATTAATTAAATTATTTCTAAATATTATAAAAATTTCAGTGAATTCTTCGATTTCTTACGCTGCATCAACTGTCAAGTGAAAAAACAAAAACGATCCAAAAATCAAATTTGGAAGTGATAACATGCAAGACTCTAAATATAGAACATCTTAAATGCAATTTTATTCAATGAGTAAGGATGATTTGGGTAAGGATTTGTCTTGTGTTATGAAGCCGGGTGTCAATTTTAAAAAGTAGTTGGAATTTCGATAGACCTCGAATGTCGCGACTGTGGGTAATAATTAAAGAAAATTTTCAAATCCCAGGGAACAAATCATTCTTCAATCAAATGCCCAACCCATTTTATCGCATAATAATTGAATATTGGGTTCAATAATGTTGGAGCATTACTAATATAGAGCAGTTTTCAGAATCAATAGATGCACATTATTACAATTATTTTAAATTCAGCCACATGCAACCAACGGTTCTAGAGGTTGCTCTACGTTAGTACTGCTTTAATGTAACAGCTGCCTTGTATATTTGCCCCTTGCCGCTGGTCAAAAGATACCCCATCAGACTCAGAACTCACCGCCAGGGAAGAAAAACTTATCAGACTGGGTCATTAAATGATTGAAATGGCTTGAGAACTCGCAGGATTCATGGCCCGTAATAATTCCTTTCACGTTAATTTTTATTGTCTTCCACTCCTCTATGTATATTTTAAGAATAATGATACTGTTATAAATTTTTATATAAATTTATTTTATACAAATTAATATGATATTAATTCATTAGTTGAATAAAAATATAAAATAATATAAACAAATCACGTGGGCCAAGTGATATTTAATTCAACTAATTTAATCATGCTACATCAGTTTGTACAAAATAAGTTTGTACAAAAATTTGTAACTATATCATTACTTATATTTTAATTCGAATAATGATATAACCACAAACTCTTGTACAAACTTATTTTGTATAAACTGATGTGGCGTTAATCCATTGATTCAATTAAATATCTCTTGGTCCACATAATTTATTTATATTATTTTATATTTTGATTCAACCAATGAATTAATGACACATCAATTTGTACAAAATAAATTTATACAATAATTTATGGCTGTATCATTACTTTTTTAATTATAAGCTGGTTGATAGCAGTAAAGTGATTTGTTAAATTAAATTTGCATCATGTTTGATGTACTTGGAGCAAACCTTACTGCTATTTTAGCTATGGGAGCCCCAGGTTGCACAGGTGGTCAATTGAGGCCTACTTCTGTGTTTTCACAATTACAATTTAAGCAAATTGCATGCTACATTCCAACGCAGAGAAAGATTAGTCCAACTCAAATGGAAATTTTACGGAATTACACATCAATGAAATGATTCCAGGTCATTCCCACTTTCAGTACTATTTCAGGGCACTTTCGAGGCACCAAAGTTCATCACCGGAACAGATTAGTTGCAATGCACACAAAATCACCACAAATGGAAGTGTGTACTTTTAAAAAGATGCAAGCATGTAATTGATCAAAGCCACTAACACAAAGATCATTTCCTTCTAACAAAGCCCTACGAAAACTAATGTGCACAAAGTTCACTGATTAACAGAACGTATCTGCACAAGACATTCTTAATTGGAGCTGGATGCCTGCTAAGGAGGAAGATGAACAAGCCTCCATCTGAAGAGATTGTACTTTTGTGGCCAAGAATGAGTATAGGCTGCCAGAAAATGCCACATTTATGCCATAAATGAGAAAAGTCTTGCTGATGGACCCTAGCATTAACAGTATGAAATAGTTATTTGAGAAAGAACACTACCTTGAACATCTATGCAATTGTTCTTACATACTGATCGAGTGATGTATTAAATAGCTCACTCCTGCACAACAATTACAAGCATATCAGTCCTCTATTGAAAGCCTGGAAGTTATAAGAATTAATAAACTGCATTACTTGTTCTTAAAGCATGTCTGAATATAGAGTGAATTAATCTGCTACCAACAAGAACATGAGTTAGATGTCCAGCTGCAATGGCTATTAACTCTTACTGATGAATAAAACGTGAAAGCCTAAGTTGTTATTAGCAGCACTCTGTCCTGTGCATCGCATTCAATATAGTATCCATGAGTATGTGGGTGTGGGCACGCATTTGTTTATGTAGGTTTGCTTATCTTTGTAATTATTCATGTTGACGGTATAGACCACCTACTTGTGCTCAATAATATTCATACATGCAACATTGATCAAGATGATAGATCCATGATGCAAAAAGAAAAGAACCAGGTAGACACCAGTCATTGTCAATTTAAATCAATGCTACTAGTTACCTGATAGGAGTTCCTGGAGCATATAATGGATTCTTGACAACATATTCAACATACAAGTTGTATATGTACTTTAGGGACTCACGTAGATCACCAGTCCTGGGATGAGTGACCAAGATAATCTACACAAAAGGAAAGCATGTGGAATGAAAATGTCTACTTGTAGCATGCGGCAAACAGTAATATAACATTTTTCTTGTTGAACAAGTTCAGGAAGGAGGTAAAAAGGGTGCAAATTCAAGAAAATAATGTGACAAAAGTATATGACAGTAAGGTGTTATCCGTGGCACCACTACATTGTCAATTGGCAATCTATGATAATATTCTAATAAAATCGGCCATGCAAACTAACTAAATCCATACATGGTCAAACTCTTCAATCAGATCTACTAACCAAACCACAACAATAAATTGAAGAATAAAATCACTGCCTAAATCAACAAATATACACTCTTTTCGATGTTGTGTGAGGACAGCTTGTTCATTTGAAACGAATGCCTAGATCAACAAATATACACTCTTTTCGATGCTGTGTGAGGACAGCTTGTTCTTTTGAAACGAATATCATTTCCATGTAAGTGATTCCCCCATCTATAAAAGTGCACACAATTTCTTCTTCTAGACAATATAAAAAGAAGAAGCTTCACTAAATAGAGTAAATATAGGAATCATCTCCTTGATTGTTAAAACCCCAGGATGTGAAACTTACAAGCTAAATCAACAATTCCAGAAGTACTAGGCAAAGCATGCCCAAGATCAAGGAAATTCCACTGAACCACCTAAGCATTAGTATCCTAGCAATTATCATCTCAATCATATTAATGGATTGTTTGGCTACCAAGGTTCTCATATCAATTCCTCCATTGAAATTCTAGAAGTCAAAGAATGATCAATAATTGCAAAATTTCACAGTCAATTCTGATACCTAATTTGGATGCATCGCTGATTTCAACGAAAATATTGATCTGTTCAGGTTTTTAGTCTGTCAGAAGTTTGAAGTTTGTTTAAACATGATAATTATTATTGTGGTCATGGTCCCTATGCTATTTGATACAGGATGAAGTTTAGCCAAGAGTCAAAGAGAAGCATTGCTTGTTTGAAAGAGAATATTACGAAACGTATAACAGATTGTGATATGTGCATAACCCATTACAAGGGATCTTATATCAAATAACTGTTATCTGCTAGCAGGTTGCTAACGCCAGTGATCTTGCGAATGCTTCCTCTAATCAACGGACCAATCTTCCCTATGGATCAGTTGGAGTGGCACTGATTGTATCATTCCACTTGGTCTTGGGTTCGAGAAAATTGGTGCCTATTGCAACACCCCTTTAAAAACATTCACCATTTATCAATTTTAAGCCAACTGAAAAATTAACATCTGACACACCCTCTATCTCTAACTAATTTCAAGCCTCAAAATGCAACTTAATATTTAGTGTCTAGGTGAATCATAACTGAGATATTTCAGTTGAAAAACAACAAACATATCAATGGAAGCTTTCTTTCAAATCAACAACTAAGCATGTCTCTATGGTATAATGATAAATACTCTACACATTCCGACTAACCTTGATTCCCGATGGACTTTCCATGAAACTAAGTTTGTATGTATTAGTACGAAAACTGTGAAATGAACAACCTTGGCCTGATAATTGGGGCACCCCCAAGTTTCCTTTCTCTGCACTGCACAAATAAAATAATCAAATGATTACTGCAATGAAACCATATAAACATTACATAAAAGTTGATAGCCAAGACTTGATCTCAAATCTTGTATAATTAAAATGCAGAAGTCTCTTAATTCCCAAACCTATTGTTCACCTATTAGAGAATTCATCAGCTAAGTCAACCATTTACCAAGATTTATCATAATTCACTCCAAAAGGCATCAATAAGAACCCCCATGAGTTACAACATACATGGGAATCATCTAACGAACCTCAACAAAACACCATTCTATCAATCTAGAAGTGAAATTATACCTTCAGAAGCAAAATATCATGAATTGATGAACAAAAGAATATCCAAACAACATATACTATCATGAAAATTGCATTCGTTTGTGCATCATGTGGAATAGAAAGTAAATTCACAATGTTGTTCGTTTCATCTGAACCAAGTCCCTTGAGCACAATAAAACCAACTTTCAGCAATCATAGCTCTACAATTCTAACAAAATATTTCTTCGTATTCCGAAAATAAAAATTTAGCAGAACTAAGTATTCAATCTCTGATTTTTCAAAAACAAAGACCTCCAAAACCGCCCAATTCAAATTCCAAATTGAATTTCAAAACTAAGCCTGCTATGAACCAATACACTTTGGCTCTCGAAAATTCATATTGAAATTGATAAATGTGAAAATGAAAATGAAGCATATACTTAGTGGGATCCATTTTGGCAGTCAAGGACTTGAGGGAGAAGAGAAGACCAAACATGAGCTTGTGGTCTTGTTGAGCGTTGAGAGTGTGAAGAGGGCGATTCCATTCCCTGTAAAGCAAACAAACGCCATTCCTATTGAACACGTACATCATGTGCGCATTGTTACCGGACTCCGTTGGCACCGGCGGTGATGGACTGATCTCTGACCCTCCAAAGAACTGCATTTTCTTTTTCCTATTCAATTAATTCAAATCAAATTTTGAGTGATCACGCCGCAAGTCGAGAAATACACAGAAAAAAAAAAGAAAAAAGAAATCTGTGTGTGTACTATCATATTTTTTTTAAAATAAAAGCTCCGTTCGTATCTATTTTAGCTAATTTAGAACTTATGGTAATTGTTTAGGATCTGAGAATCAGAAACCACTAATAATATAGCTAGTAAGAGTGCTAAGCTGAGGGAGTTCATTGGGAGAATTTTTTTAAATTAAAAAAAATGAGGTAAATAAACGAAAGTTCATCCATTTTCTTTTGTTTTCCTGAGAATTCTCTACAACCAAACAGATTATAGCGTCAATTACTAAGCAAGAACAGAGAGACATACCTGCGACGAGTAGATTGAATTTCAAACGAAGAATTGAGAGGAGGGCTCGAAATCAAGTGGAAGTTAGATCGTCTTGTAAATTTATAATGTCCCCAAACAGCGTCGTTTTTAATAAGTTAGTGATAATCTAATAAAACAAAATATGGATTAATAATTTCTGTTCATATCAAAACTCTTAGGACCCAAAAAATTATCACCAAAACAATCATTTCCCAGTAGTTTTAGGTTTTTTTTTCTTTTTCTTTTTCTTTTTTTTTCCCGGTTGGCACTTTTATTTATTTATTTAGTATTTGCTTTTCGAAGACTTTTCTTTTTGTAGTTTGCAAGACATTGCAACTTTTATGAATTATGTTCAGGGTGATTGGGTCAAGTCCTAGTTTTAATATAGTGTTTCAGTAATAAACTCTCTTTATAAAAATATTAGCGAGATTATCATTTTTCCTCCTACAGTAATCAACATATATCATTTACCTCTCTATTATTTTTATAATAGTCAAAAACTCCCATGACAATATAAGTTCATAATATTACCTTTATTTTTAACTACTATTTTATTTATATTTATTATAAATTAAATAAATTACATGCGTAGAAACTAAATAAAAAATTAAATATTAAAAACAAGAAATATATGTTTTGATATGAGCAAAAAAATTAATAATAAAAATTTTTCTTGTAATTATTTATTTTGTGAACATTTTCTTATAATAAACATGGTGTAATATTTTAAAATTAAGTGTAAAAAGTATAGGCAAAATATTTTATTATTTATCTTATAATAAATTTTTATTTGTCATTCAAGTTTTCTTATAATAATTTTTTTATCATTTTATAATAATTTGCTTATTTATTTATTATAAGAAAATTTTCACAAAATAAATAAGTACAAGAAAAAAATTTGATTAATTTTTTTGCTCATATCAAAACATATATTTCTTGTTTTTAATGCTTAATTTTTTATTTAATTTCTATTCATATGATTTATTTAATTTATAATAAATATAAATAAAATAATAGTTGAAAATAAGGGTAATATTGTAAACTTATGTTGTCAGAGGGGTTTTTGGCCATTATAAAAACAGCAGAGAGGAAAATGGTATATGTTAATTAGTGTAGGGGGGAAATTGACAATCTCCCTAAACATTAAACCAATTTTAGTATTTTACAACATTTTAAAACAGGCTTTTTCAAGAATTGAGGTGGAGCTATTAGTACCCTTCAAAAGTTCTTATAAAGCCCCTGTACCTTGAGTTTATATTTTTAACCTTAATTAAATTAACAATTCATCTCTATAGACTCTAATCTATTCCTTGAGCCCACCTTATGGGAGGCTTGCTTTCTTATTTTCGTATAATGATATGTTCTCTTGAGTTTATTGTTGATTTTTGTTGTTGTACAGAAGTATCTAGAATTATCACATTCAAAGTGGTAAAAAAAAAAAAAAAAGATTAACAGCTATCAGTCTTTGCTTATATGAAAAAAATATTTCTTTTGTTCTTTTTTCTCTCTCTTATACCAAAGTTACCGAGAAAGAAGGGTCCAAGGACTACCTGAAATTAAAATGAGTGTCATAAGCAGCAAATAGAATTTAATTACTATTTTAATGAGTGTATTTAAAAGAGGTTTAATGAGAGTTGCAGGGGGGCCGCCGATTCCTCGGCTCTTGAGAATATTTAGAATTTCAAGTGAAATTCAACATTTCGACTGTTACCTGTACTTCATCATAAACATGAGCAAAAGCTGTAGATTTTTTGCTTCAGTTATTACGCAACTACAATAATTGGTTAAGAGGGTGACGCGTTGCCCCATTTCAAGTCATGAGTTAACTGCTCGGAGTCGGAGGTATGCAGATATGGACCAGCAATGACCAAATGAAAGATTTCAACAAAACCCAGAACCTAAGAACTGCATTTTCATTAGAGTAGCGATATTCACCAAAGAAAATTCAGGACCAGCTTCGAGCACAATTAACGCACATTGAACATTCGAAACAGAAAAGAGAATGTATTTAAGCACTAAAGCTTAGACACTCAAGCACAAACGAGCAACAAAGAATACTTAAGATCCTGAAGAAGAGACGAAAATGAAAAGTTTCAGAGACCAAAACTCAAAAAGTCTAAATTACAATTTCTCCAATTAAAGGAGAGAAGGAGAGTTTAGTATTCCCATTTCTTCATTTCCATGCCATCAGGTGGACTTCCTTCCACCTTCTTTGAACCAACTTCTTTCCAATTTGTGGAGAGCACTGTCCCGTTTGACTCGACCTGTAAAATAAGACCACAAACATTAGTATGCAGCATACTGGCAAATATAGCAGGAAATTGTCCGCAAATCCTTTGAAAGAAATTGAATTTGGTATGTTACATATTATGGGTCAGAATTAACAAACATCTTAAGTTAGAAGTCTTACAAAAGACTTTTTCATGGCTCGTCTTGTGTCCTCATCTGCATCAGCATAAATCTCCTGGAAAAATTTGTTCAATGCTGCATCACCATCTAGCTTTTCTTCTTTTTCCTGAAAGACAGATGAATGGTCAAGCCTTGACAGGAATGTAAGTCAGCAAGAAAAGTTCTCGCATAAATATAAACGCCAATTTAAAAGCAACATAATTTGAGGCCCACCTCCTTCTTCACTTGAGCTTCAAGCTTGTCCCAATCTTTTGTCGGTTTTGAGGAAGGGTAGGTGGGTCTTGGCGACCCAGAAACTGTAAATTTAGTTGCAATTATTAAACTTATCAAACAGGGGAGAAATGAAGAATGTCGATGTGACTCAATTGATTCAGAAGAAGCAACGCACAAGCCATCACATACATTTTCATCCAATCACTTATCAGTAACAGCTCATCCCAAGACCAGGCCATTTAATTAGTGCATCCAAACTAAAAAAAAAAAAAAATCCTAGGTCCGCTGTCTCATAACCCTGAACCAGACTAGTATATAGAGCATCACAAATAGCAATTCTTTTCCAAAATCAAGCACAGATATCCTGTATGACTTAAAAAGCATCTCATCATTAAGACCGCATGACAACCAAGACACAGTTCCTAGGTAACAAGCCCCTTCAAAGTTCAATATGAATCAATCAACCAAAACTACCAACGATTAAGTACATTAAGCAAAGTAGAAATATACAACAATCAAAGGAAATTCAAATCACATGAACCGATAAATATCAGAGACTCAGTGGGAATCCAATATTTAAAATTCAACGGGACAACAGGAAGAATTTTTCAACAAGTGCTCATTCTAACTTCTGGTAGCGGGCTGTTAGTTTAACTTTTAGATCCCTATATGAATTCACATGAAGAAACCCTACTACACAGCCTTCAAGTTCTTTTAGAAAGTAATGTTATTAGGAAGCACGCAAATAAACCTAGCAGTATGCATGGGTATGTTGGCGCGCGTGTCCATACATGCATGCATCCATATATGTGTTAAGGGGTAGAAAAATGTGACAAAAACAAAAGAAAACCTTAACATCTATCTAGTTGAGGTCTGAGAGCAGCTTAATACTACAAAAAGATCAACATACCGGATGGTGTATTAACCCTTTGAGGAACTACAGCTCCCTTGCTGAATTCAAGAGACGACCATTGTATTGGTTCAGCTTTAGCAAGGCGGATTTCAACTTTGGTTGAGAGGACTTCATATCTGCATTTGGCTGTTATTATCTGTTTACAGAATACCAAGCACCAAAAGGTAAAATGAGGACTAGAAACAAGTGGAATAAATTTGAAGCAAAAAAAGAAAAAAGAAAAGGATCAACAGTTTGTTTTCCCAACACAAGGTAATCAATAGATTGAAAATATTTTCCTAATCCTCCAACATTCCCAGAGTACAAAAACTTGCATTATTGTCACAACCAACTATTTAGACAAGAAGAATATAAGCCATGTATACCTTTCCAAATAAGCGAGGTTGAAAATGATATGCCTCTTCACCAGGAACATCAATACTAACACTTAGCTGGTAAAGCAATAAATTAAAAGTTAGCATTTTTCTCGTCTTATCTTTTAGTGCCTAGAACTAGTGACAATTGTGAATCAGAAAAGCAAAAGGAACAAAGAAAGGATGTGCATCATACTATTTGTTCCCCAAAGTCAACTGTAACATTTTTGGCAGGTATGCCCTTTGCAAATACAGTCACAACTACTTCCTCAGGCTTCTGGTAAAATTCATGCCTGCATGATGTCTCTCACCAGATTAACAATGAAATCTACTGGGGTAGAAGCATAATCATTTTATGCTGTGCTTAGTAGCTGCTATATGCTATGGTCAATGCATAACAAAACAGGCATGTTGTAAATCTAACATAGTCTGAACATGCATTAATATTTGGAACCTGTATTTTGGTCTGGCTGGTGCAGCCATCGCAGCCTCATTGGAAACATCCATCACTGTCTCAACATCCTCAGTTGAGGAAATGTTCGTCGCAGGCTGGACGTTGTTAGTTGACACAACATTTGTTGGGCCTGTTTCCAAAGGCTGCTTTTGTAACTCACCAGTTTCCTCTGAAATGAAAAGGCAAAATCCTTCACTAAAAATATCAAGTGAACGGATGTTAAGGCATATATTTTTATTTCCAACTCTCCTCAGAAGCTCATAGTTCCAACAGAGATATACAGCATTTTGCATCAGAAGGCCAACAACTTCACATAAAAAATAAAAAGAGAATGAGATCACCGAATAGAAGTCAAATGCATACCTGCTATGCGCTCCTCACATTCTTTGATTAAGTTGGTAAATCTCGAATCTCCTGGAGCTAGAGAAGCCCCTTTTTCTAGTGCCGCCTTAGCCGTTTCATATTCTTCAAGCTTCATGCAAGCGGTGCTGTAAATAGAAACAGCAGAGAAAAATCAATGGGCGAAGGAAATTCAATCGGCAAGATTCCTCTGTAAGAAATTACATAACAAACATAACATACTCAAGTCCACGCACATCAATAAATAAGCAACAGGGGCATTTGAAAACATACAGAACAAACAAAATTATACCATTAAACAATGAATTTGGTTAAGGTAGATGTAGATTAAGGTGTTTCACAAAAACCAAAACATCTACACTTAGCCCATCAAAAATATTCATTTCCTAGATACCCCCCCCCCCCAAACAACATATCTTATGTGATCCTGAAATTTAACTTGTCACATTCGAAGATAGGCAATCAACTTATGCCCATAATATTGGCTGGCTATTCATGGAATGATGTCCTCACGTTACCAGAGTAATTCAAAATTTCTCAGTTTCTCGCAGATAGTGCTATAATATCAGTCAATTGCTACACCTAAACATAACTGAATATAATTTGGATTAGCTTATATTTAAAAAAAAAAAAGCATGCATATTTTAAACAAAAATTAAACAGTTCTAGACATGCTTGTCGCTAAATTATATATCTACTGCATTACAAATTACAAAGAAACGAAATATAAGTCACCCACGCTTTACGCCAATAGGCTTTAGACATTGAAGGCTCCAACCCAATTGCTCGGTTCGCATCCGCAACAGCCTCTGCACATAAAAATTAACAAAGTAGGAAACAATTTTACACCAAAACATGCTTTGGAAAATAAAAATTAAACTACAAGTACCAGTGAAATTTTGGAGTTTGATGCTGGCTTGAGCGCGGTCGGCGAAGAGCTCAGCGCTGTTAGGGCTAATCTCAATGGCTTGCGAATAGAGATCGTAGGCGAGCTCGAAGTGGTCGTCGATGAACGCCTCTTTGGCTTTCTTCTCCAGATCGGTTGCCATTAGAGTCTACAGTTGGCTAATCGAAGAGTCCAGAAAGAAAGAGAACAACTTGCGAGTGAGAGTCTATGAACTTCCGGTGAGAAAGATATTAATATTGACTTGACCCACCTCCTGATCTTAAATAAACAAGCTCGATTACCATATTATCGTCCCAATTATTATTATCTTTATTTATAAAAATTTATATACATATTGTTGATTTTACTGTTTTATCCCCGGGAAAGTAAGCTTCCTAATAGCTTCCGTTTGTCTTTTTTTTTTTTTTTGCCCTTTTAGTAAAGCACGGGGAGTTTAAAAATTTAGATAGTGTTCTATAAAATCAAATGTAAGACTAATTTTAATAATTGTCTTAATTATAATTAGATCAATATTAATATGAATTAAAAAAAACCATGAGTTTTAGTACTTTCGAAATTTTTAAAATTTTGAATTTAATTTCTTAATTTTATCTTGTCTATATTAGTGTTTATTTACTGTTAAACAAAATAGAAATAATTTATAATTAAGGGTGTCAGTGTGTTGTTATTTCTTTAGCTTTTTGTTCTTCAGTTGTACGTGAATCATACCAATGCCGATAAAGTTTAATTCGTTTCTTTGGTATAAACTGACAAGTTAAGAATCGTTAGATTTAAATCATTTGTTTCTTTTTCGTTTCGTTTCATATTCATGAAGGATGCTTCTAGAAAATTTACATGATTATGCAACAAATATACACGATGAAAATGGGCACGACCACATTTCCAAGATAGCCGCAATGAGAACTTGTATGTGCGAATTGCAACGAAATACGGACTCAACATCCAGGAAAATTCGATTAAATTGACTGCATCAATCAAAATTTTGGAAGTCAATGACAAAACCGTAAGATAAAATCACTCCAACAATTTTTTGCGTAGTATTATAGTAGACAAGTTCGAGGATTCCTCCTAAGCTGGCAACCACACCTTCCATGATATTAAGCTCAACCAGACTAGTTTTGACTTTTGCCTAAGCTATGAATCTGCTTTCCGCCAAGTTGCAAAATTTTTTTACCTTACTTTTGATTCTGCATTGAACAAAAAGTGATGTGATAATAACATCTGAGAACTGTTTTGAAGTTTCTGGGTACATGAAGGTTTTATTAGTCAAGCATAAACAAGAAGAAACTTCTTATCTACCCACATATTAGCTTTCAGAAGGCAAATGATAATGATGCCCCATACTTCCCTTAGTCGCTATCAACATTTCTGCGGGTAAGGCATAAAAGAAAATTTGGAAAAATAGCAATGTTCTTGTAACACCTGTTCATATATTATTAACCCAATGGTTCAAGCCTTTTGTCTCATAAATCAAAACTCTATGCAATCTAAGGAAACAGGCAAGATACAAGATAAAGAGCAAGAACAAGAGAAAATATGCAGGCAAAGAGACGGCTTTGACTATGAAACTCAACATTCTTCCAGACAGGAGCAGCATACTACTCCTTCAGCCGTGATTGTGACTCACTAGAGGTGACTGCAGTAGGATCCTTTTTGGTAACAGCTTCCAGCGTCTTATGGAATTCCTCAGGCAGAGGTCCAGGTCGATGCAGGGGAACATGCTTGGGAACCGGAGCATCATTCTCAATAACTTCACATTCGTAGTCATCAGGAACACCCCAAGGATCCCACTCTGCAATTTAGCATAGCAATTTCAAACACGTCACTACTAAGGAAATATGATCTCTTTTATGCATAAAATGATACAAAACATTATCATTCCAGCATACAGGCAAAGCTAACTGATAAGTGCGCGGGGTAAGCATTTAAAATAATGTGGTATATCCCTGATTAGTTCTATTTGGATGAGTCACTTGATAAGACCTAAAAGGCAATAGAAGACACTAGCCCCATGCTTAAACATGGGAGTCCTAAGATCTCTGATGTTGAAGCAACCAAGTCAAATGCGGAAATTTATTCCCGCAGCTTTCTATCGTGACAAATGTAAAGAAAGTGAGAGACTTTTCTAACAGAAAGTATCGTATTCACTTAAGTATAGTCAAATTGAACACCTGAACCATTTGCAGTGCTTGATTTAAAAAAAAAAACATACAGAATCATTGGGACGAAATGTTGATAAGTTCAACAAAGAGGTAAAGACTTTCTTAGTTTTTACACTGTCAACCGACTCAAATCCAACATTAAAAACTGTAAAACTCAAACGAACATCTTACAATCATGTCAACACTAATTGACGTTAGATAACATCCAATGGAAGCTCGGATTAGGCTCAAAAAGACTAAAATAAGCTAACACGAGCTCAATTCTTCCTCAATGCCATAAGCACAACAACCAAAAATATATTGACAATATCAGCCAAACCAACATGAGTGGGAAGGCAGGCTATGCCTACAATGTTCATGCACAAGTGTCTAAAATGTTTACTAAGATTTTCAAGACCAAATTCTTCGTTGCTCCTATCAAAAAATAAAAATAAATTCGTTGCTCAAATTACACTGTTCTCCAGTGTACACTGAACCGAAAAATTACATTACATTTCTTACAAAATAACCCAAAACCTATTTGAACCCCCAAAAAAATTGTTAAATTTCTCCTAAACCCATCTTCAAAATCGATTTTTTAATTCAATACGAGCTAAAATATTCACATTGTAATATATTAAATAATAATAATAATCCACATAGAATTGAATGTACGGACCGATCATTTTTCCGATGAGCGTGAGCTCATCCTGAGCCTCCTCTATGAGCTCCTCGACCTGGCCACAACCGAGTCGTTTCTCGATCTGTTCCCAGTCCTCTTCCTCTTGACAGACCTTCAAACGTTGCCGTGTGAAGCTTTCGACGGCCTTGCGGTACCCTTCGTCCGGAGGAACGGCTTGGATCTCCTTTAGCGTTTTGTTGTAAAGATTGATCAGAACTTCCCTCGCGTTGGGGACTACATCCAGTCCCGTGATCCCAGTCGTTTGTTTCACCTTGGCCATCAATGGCCGTCCGATCACGCGCAGGAACATCTTCGATTTGATGGTTCGCTTTGATTCAACTTTGATTCTCAGGTGCTCTCTAATCGAGTGTGATTATTCTGGTGGATTTTTGCCAGTAAGAAAACAAGCGACGATTTCATGGAAACGGTGTCGCTTAATGGTGTTTGATTAATGTAGTGGGCTCACCTTTGGGTTACAGAGTCCGCAGCCTTCGTTGGCCCAATTGACTTCCAAATAGATTATCAATATTAACAACTCATTTATCAACTCGTGAATTAAAATTGGGTGGGACTATTAGCACCCCTTCTGTTTATTATGAAAATATTTTAAAAATTATAAATTTCTTTTAATTCCTCCATTAATGAAAAAAATACGCTTAATCAGAAATTTATTGGTGTAAATTATATTTTTAATTTTTATTTATTTTTATTATTAAACCACATTTCAACAATGGGGATTCTTCTATTAAAAAAAACAATGGATTTCTTCTCTCTATTGTAGCCACCGACGGTAAATTTCTCAACCGAAAATTAGAAGAAAAAACAACTTTTTTATTTTTAAAATATTAAATTTTTTAATAAAAAAAAGTTATTTAACTTTTGAGTAGGGGTTTAATTATAAATTGTCCTATTTTGTAATGTAATAAAAGGTTAAAATTATAAAACAATTAAAGGGATTTTAAAATGTATTTAGAGGGGTGCCAATAGTCGTGCTCATTAAAATTTGAGTGGAGCTATTGCCTATTGGCATTCTCCAATTCTCCATGCTCTTTCTATAACACCATTTACTTGTATTTATAATTTTAACCCTAATATTGAATTGCAACCAATCACTATTGCATTGTTGTTTGAAGTTTTCATTTGTATTAAAAACATAATTGTTGTTTACTTGATGTTATAAGTATCTCAATATATTGACGGACAAGAATTCAGCGTTGAATTGAGTTTTTGCTAACTACTAAATCAATAGTTATTAGAGAAAATAAAAAAAATTAAAATAATTCTAACTATTGATTCAGTATATAACAAAAACTTAGCTCAACACTGCTGCTAATCCTATGTTGATAAACCAAAATTTTAAG
Source organism: Citrus australasica (assembly GCA_029618585.1). Taxonomy (NCBI): domain Eukaryota; kingdom Viridiplantae; phylum Streptophyta; class Magnoliopsida; order Sapindales; family Rutaceae; genus Citrus; species Citrus australasica. The sequence continues at coordinate 28,057,237 of JARCIV010000009.1, read as the reverse complement.
TCTTTCGCTTCCAATATTCAAATAATGTCAAATATTGAAGAATCAAATAAATCAAAGATTAGAGAGAGAATTTAACAATGAAAGGAGAAAATTTTTTGTATTACATTTAGATGGAAAGTTCATTATTAGGATTTTTTTTAAAGCATAAATTAAATTTAAGAAAATCATGATCGCATGCTATTCCATCTTTATTTGGAGATTATTAATCAAATATGTAATGATTGTGAAAATATTTTCGAATAATATTATTTCATTGGGGTTATAAGAAAGGTTAATTATTGTGAGCATTGGTGAGAAAGATTTTTTTGTACAATATTTAAAAATGAATCCAATTCATTTTAAGACCATACGTCTAAGCTACATCATTATAAAGTTTGGTTGGGCAAGTCTGAAGAGTCCATCATAATATAGTTGATTTAAACCGTTTATAGGGATTTTTTTAATTATTATTAACATGGGTAAATTTATTGGGATTATATGCTCTTTAAAGCAGATTAATTTATTTATTTTATAATTAATAAAATATTTGAGATATTTTCAATTGTTTAAACATTTTGAACAATGTCCGTTTAATCATATTAATTGTTTTATGTGATCATCATATGGATTCATAGAAGACATAAATACAAGTTATCTTATGATTGAATAAATTAAGTTCAAAGTTGATAAAGAGTTGGGCGCTCTCTATTTATATTTAGACTGTAATAAATTCATTAAATAAATTGTCTTAATCATGTATGAATTTATTGATGTAGTACGACTACATTAAACATGATCACACATGAGATTTAATTAACTTTGTAATAACTGTCAGACTTATTAAAACTCATAGGCATTGATTTTACTGTAATCTTAATCGTGAGTTAGTTATGATTTCGTGATTGTAATTAGTATTCCATTTGAGTTACCAATACGCATGACACATATTTGTAGTCAAGATTACCCGGTATCTTGGTGGGAGCAATTATGAGTATTGTAATTATAGATTAACAATATAAAATTTATACAACACATCTCTTAATGGGTTTTCGGCATTTGATCAGAAAATTCTCTGGGCAGAGTGTGTCAATATATTTAGTACGTTGAAAATGATCATTAGAAAAAATCAATAAGTATCAAAAAACAAGAGTTCTACTTGTAACTTTGAAAACCTTAATTCAAATTTATACAACAACACAATTTTATAGCCAATTTTCTCAAATTAAAATAAAATTTTTCAACGAAACCCCCGTGATGGAGCTCTTTGTTATAGCAAGTTAGTGCATTGGTGGATGTATCTTATAATTAAATTTACTTCCCAATTGATCTCTAAGTTTTATGGTTTAGGGTCTTTTTATTGTAATGGAATCACCGAATACGAGTTTACGAGGGGCATGTTTTGAAATTTTTCGAAAAACACGTTATATATTTGGCCCATTTAAATTTTTTGTTTCAAAACAAATATATAGAAGTTCCATTTGGGCATTTGAAATGGTATTTAATCGAAGTCCAATTCATGTTTAAGAAATGAAGGCAAATTACCATTATGTGCCAAGACGCACAATTTTGGCCTTCTTTCTCAACCAACGTTTTGGCGTCCCCACACCCTTATCCATTCGCTCCGTTTCTCACAACTGGAACTAACAAAATAAACAGAAAAAGTTAGGCTTCTTATATTCGTGGTAGTTAATTTTTCTTTTCCTCTATTATTTATTACCAATTTATTATTTTAATTTTAATAAAATAAATACACCTTAATTATAAGAAAAAAAAAACAACGAAATTTTTGTGCACATATCTTTTTTTTTGTTGAAACGTCTATAATTGTATTGTTATTATTTTGTTTTCGAGATTTAGACTATTGGCACCTTTCCAAAAGTTTTTAAAACTCTTTTAGATATTTCACAACTTTAAAATTCCTTAAAACTATAGAAATGATTAAATCTAAGCGGTTGTTTGTTAGATGTTTGAAGCCTAAAATTTATTTATTTGTTTTTTATAAGTTATGTATGATTTTCAAACATTTGCATCAGAATTAAAAAAAAAAGTAAATTTTTTTACTTTTATTTGAATAGAAAAAGGTCTTAATGAAAAGTATATATTATATTCTAAATATATCTCTATAAAATATATTTATTTCTTAGTTATAAAATCAAATCCCTTTTTGTTTTGATTTGCAAGAACATAAATGTTAAATAAGTATGTTTAAGATACTTTTATTTATTAAAACATACTATATGCCACTTATATTCAAATATTTAAAAAAAAATCATTCAAATATTCGTATTCAAATAATCCACACTTTAGAAAAATTCAGACCTATTTAGATTTCAAAATAAAAAACAAATGATACCTAAGTAAAACTCACACTTTTTTTCAGCAAAAAACAAACATAGTAAACACAAATAAACTTATTTTGCTAAAATTCTCTGCACCAATGTGTTATATTTATTTTATTTCTTGCAAGTTTTTACACCCTCATATTATAGATCCCTTTTTTGGCTTTAACCATAGCTTAACATTATTTATTGTTTATAAAAAAATGTAAACTAAGGAAAAATTTATAATGCAACTAAAAGGAGATGATAAACAAAAAAGTAAGTTTTAAAAAATTTCATTATTATTTTTGAACAATTTTTTTTTATGTTCAATTGTAACGATGAGAAAAATGAAACACTAAAAATAAAATTTTAAATTGGGTTTAATGAGGAACAGGCTTGATTAAAGTTAATTTTGTCATTAATGGAGGTATTGTGAGAAATTATATTATTTTTAATTATTTTAATGGGATGATTAAAGAAGAGGGGCTATAAGGAGATTTAGAGGGGTGCCAATAGGCCAGCTCTTCAATTACTCGTTTGTGCTAAGCCTATCTAAGTAGATTATTGGGTCCACGCTGCTCAAATGGATTGTAAATTGATCTATGTTTCTGGGCTTGTATTTTTTCGAAATATATCAATCTCCAATGGAATGAAATCCATATTAAATAATTCTTAGATGTGGATGTCCTATATTATTTTTAATACAAGCATATTCTTAAATCGTGCGGTTTAAGAAAATTAAAAATTAAAAATTTTAAACCTTATAATTTAAAAATATATCCATATATTAAAAAAAATAAAGACGCTCGTATTAGAAAAAGACTATACATACACACACACCCTAAACTCATCACGTTAGTATCAATAAAATCGACAGGCTATAGTATTGTATTTTGCTATCAACCTAGCTAGTTAATGACTTTAGAGATGCCACAAGGATGAAGAAAGCATGGGTCGCACATTGTCTCATTAAATGCCTAAATAAAATAAACAAGTTGTATCAGGTGATTTCACCCTTTAAGGGTGCTCAAATTATTATTATTATTATTTTTTGTTTGGTATGGATATTTTATTTTCCTCATGGCAATAAGATACTAATAGTTTTGCAGAAAATAAGTAAAAAAAATAAAAAGATATAATTAGATAATTAAGTTTGACCAGTTCTCTGGTTAATAGGTGCGTGTGTCTACATATATATATATATATATATAAGAATGACAAGTACTTGACCTGAGTGTGTGTGAACTGTGAACCCACTTGATGAGTTATTTTTATTGTTTAAAGTAGTGATTGTCTGAACTAAGACAAAATGAGGGATCTAGTTTTGTCCCGTGATATAGCCGACGCTATCAGAGTCAATTAACAAATTCCGACTCCAGATAAGGTTACCGACAACTGTTAATTTCAAGAAAATATCCTTTTAAATCTAAAATATTCACTACTATCTTCTGAATAATTGTTGTAGTTATTTTAGTCTTTTTAATAATAAAATAAGAAATATCTCAAGTTTGTTCATTTTGAGGTACAACGATGTGCTTGATTAAAAAGTGACAAAAAAAATCAAGACTTCTTAAGGATTTGCATAAGAAGTTTTATACAATATAAATCAATAATTTATTTTCTCATAGACAAAAAATGAGACACACATGTACTACTTTAGTAGTTTCAATTCACATCAGTCACATAGGATACTAATATTAAAAAGCATATCTGTAGCTAAAATGATCGAATAATCTAGAGCCAAAAATTGTCTATCCCAGATACTGCAATTAGCTTTACAATTATTATTAATAATTACTACTGTTGGTTTTTCTAATTATGATCGTGTAAAAGCACGCAATAACAAGGTTCCTTTATTATGGCGAAGATCATGATCATTACTAGCTAGTAGCCATTAACCGAGTAACAACCAAAATCAAAATTCAAAAGCCAAAATGTAAGGATGATGTGAACCGCCATTTTGATCGATGCACGATGATAATATCATCAATCAGCATCATCATCATCATCAACATGTTAATTAAACAAAGAAGATTTAATTAACAATCGAGCAAGATAAAAATTAGTTTAATTAAGCTACTGTCGTCATTGTCATCTCATCATGATGTAAAGGAATAGGATACCATATATATCATTATCAGAGAAACAGCATAATAACCAAATAATATTCAGTAAAAAGAAGCTTAATCAAAAATGAAAAAATAAAATAAAAATTAAGAAACACAATTGTGGCGTAGGGAGAAGATTCTTTCCACCTTCTTTTTTATATCGATCTTGATGTACAATCTGATCAAGGTAAGTTTAAGTTTAAAAAAAAAAAACTGCTTCCCATCTATGATTTAAAAACAAAAGATTGTATAAACATATTAACATACTACAATTTCATATTTAAAAATGCAAAAACAAAACCCTAATTTCTAAACGCAGCTCAGGAGACTATCAGCCGTGGTTGTTGCCGCTGCCGGAAGCAGCAGTGCTGCCAAACTGTTTCAACCCTTTAAAGAAATCTTCATCAATCCCCGGCGCGGCTAAGTTTGGAATCAGAAGATCTTCAAATAAATCATCATCATCATCATCATCTTCTTCTTCTTCTTCCTCTTCTTCCATCAAAGTTTTATTGGTGTCTTTGTCATGATCAGCTTCATTTGCTAGAATATTCTCAATACTGCTCATCTCTTCATCCACTGCGGGAGTTGTTGGGGCCGACGGGGACTGACATGTGGCTGAAAGGCGAGAGGAGCTGGAGGTAGGAGGCGGCAAAGGTGGAGGAGGAGGCGTGGTGCTGACGGGGTGGTTTTGAGTTCCGGAGAATTTGTTTCGGGTGCTGCCAGCAAGCGAGTTCCTGTGAGTTGGACGAGGGTGTGTGTGGTCTCCTGTGTAGCTGACGATGTAAATATTCGGATCTGTGTTGCTTCGCTCCACTTGCTTCCTCGCTGCACAGCCCTTTGAGCTGCTGCATCTATAGTAGTTCCTGTAGCAAAACCAAAAGCCATCATTAATATTAAAGAGCTAGCTATGATATAAAAAGATCTGTGAAGAGAGCCTAGAATAATTAACAGACCTTGGATATGGGGACCCTTTGATGGGTTTCTGCCCGTATTTACGCCAAGCCCACAAATCAGCTGAAAGCTTCTCTTCCGTGACTTGGCATACCATCTTCTTTATCGGGCTCTTCCTGTTGCTCATCAGACAACAATCATGTACAGCGTCGTCATGTGCATGTATATACAGCCAACGACTAACAGAATCATGACCCAAAAAAGGAAAAAGGAAAAAGGAAAAAGAAAGAACGAAAGACATTTATTTGTTTACCTTTTTCTAGATCGATGGGCATGTGATGGCATCGGGGGCCGTAAAGGAATTGCAGAACTCAATCTTATAGGCAGCTGCTGCTGTTTTTGTTGATGAATTTGAGGGTCTTGTTGTTGCAAAGGTTGCTGTACATAGTGAGTCTGTTGGTTATTTTGCTCTCCAATAACAAACGGAGGAAATGATGATGAGCTCGTGGGGGACACTATGCTAGAGTTCAGTTGCAGCTGCTGCTGCTGTTGTTGATGGTTGGTTAATCCTTCAGGAGCAGAGCTTGGAGTTGAATAAAATGGCTTGTACGAATCTTCCAATTCTTGAAAACCAATGTTTTTGTTTTCAAAAAGATTGGGAAAAGAAAATGGATCATCATCTTCGTCAAACTTCATAGTAGCCAAGAAAGCCAGAGGGTCTTCTAGACTGCTTTCATCGGCGGCGGCGGCGGCGGTACCGCTGGTGGTCGTATCGATTTGTGGGGTATAATTTGCGGTTGTATTATTGGCGGAGGAGAAGCACCTCACCACGGCTTGGAGATCCCAATTGTCAGCTGCTTTTGCAGGAAATTTCTCACCCATTTTAGCAGACAACCTACCTAGCGATTATCATCAGAACTAATCTAGCCAGCACTTCTTGTTTTTGCTGGTTCCTGTTGAGCAATTGGGCAAAGTAAACAGAGAGAGACAGAAGCCACAAAGGACGGCGCTGACTCTCTTATTTTATTATATTTTTTTTGGAGATTATGCCCCCAAAGTAAGAAGAGAGAGAGGGGAAGAAAGAGAGAGAGAGATATTTGTGATGCAATGACTTGGTGCTTGTTAATTATTTATACAAGAAAAATGAGGCAGCCAAAAGACAGAGAAGAGAAGCCCAATTGTCCTTTTCCGTTGACTTATAAAAATGTCAAAGGGGGGGGCCAATAGAGCAATATGGGCAATGGAGCATAGATGGTTCTTATGCTTTAATAAGGACCAGAAACGCTGCTCTTTGAAATGATTGTACTCGATATTTGATTGGAAATTGTACGTGAATTTGTGGCTGAATGTGACGCCACTCGCTCTGTGGGATTGTGTAATCACTGACTTGTGGACGTGCACTTGGTCATTTTTGACGATTGGGTTGCATTCACTATGGAGGGTCTTCAAACAGCTTGTGTGAGAGTGGGCTAGTTGCCCGACTAAAGAAATTGGCTTGGGAATGAGCCTATGGGAAAATGTATCACATAATTTGTGTATCATTCTTTTTTCATCAGAAAGCTCTATCTTCAGTGAAAATATCATTCTTTTTTTTAATCAATTTTTTTGTGTTTTTATCCTATGTGAAGGTATATCTCTATATAGATCTACATAAATAATTGTTACTTCTAGATAAGTCTAGGTATGCTATAATAGTATTTTTTTTTTGGTTACTTTTAGTAGTTTTATGGGACTTTTTCCTAGTTTCAAAGTTTTTATGTTTTGGACATAAAAAATTCCAATTACAAAAGTCCATCTATTTAATTAGAATATTCCATGTCAATTGGAAGAACTATTACTAGTGTTAGAAGGAAATCTTAATGAGATTATAAGATACTTTCATTAGATCTTCAAGTTCACTATACAGACAACATATAATGGTGTATGATATGCCTAGTAAAGGTATCCTTAGTGCCCATACTTCCTTTTTTCTTATGATGATTTAACCAATTGTTTACTATATTGAATTATAAATATTTTAATATTATTGTCATGAACTTTTATTTACACCATGACTAGGTGCACGCAATCGCGTAATTGCGTGCATGTTAAGATCCCATTAGCGGAGTTATGTGATCCACATCAAAGTCCCCAAATGAAAACTCGACACGCACTCAATTGTACGCTTTCTCATAACCATGCAACGCCTTATGATGAAAGGGGAGAAAGGACAAGTCATCCGCCAATCTGTGATATACATACATACCTACACACATATCCGAAACTTAATTATTAACTTAGGAAGATTTTATTATGGAAGCTTGATCTATATCAATTCCAGTACTAAAATTAAATTGGGTTGAATTCATACAAGTCTATTTATGTAGAAAAGATAAATTGTCATCATTATCTCACATTCTTACGTAATTAAATTAAAAAATACAGTTAATATAGTTAAAAAAATGTAGTCACTTTCTCAGTTATAGATTTTTATGTTTTACCCTTTATCACCTCCGGTTCTTATGGTATCCCGTTACTCCCTTAGAGTTAAACCATTTAAAAAAGAAAAAAAAAGAAGAAGTGGGTTTTGGCTAAGATGAGATTTTCAATGAATTTTTTTTCCAACAAAGAGGCAATCTGGAGCATTATAAAAACAAACGGGATTAAATAGTAAAAACTTAATACTCCAGGGGGACAATCGAAATCTTCCTAAGAAAATAAAAAATATAGACCCTCCGTGTGGTGTGTATTGCACGCTCTCCTTTGGAGCGTGAACTTATTTACGTAGCCATTATGCGGTTCTCTGCACCCGCACAAACGTGATATGAAGTCACCGCCTTGAGTCCACAGTCAATCCATGCGCGTCTGGGGATAGAAACTACAACTATGAGTATGGGCCCCACAGTCCAATCTAATTACTCCTGATTTTTTTCCCTAAAATAGTGCTCACATTTACCTTCCTTTATCTAGAATTTAATGCCGGTTCATCACAAAAGAAAATAAATTAATAAAATTTAATAATAATAAAAAATCCCAAGCTACTGTTTGGCACGTTTTCACACTCATGCTTTAGGCAAAGCCCGATTGTAGATGAGATCCACGTAGCTGCTTTAGATAGTGATATGGGTGGGCCCCGTAACACCTGTCCGGGTACATGAAGGTAAAAGAAAATGTTCCTCTGTCAGTGGTCATTTATGCCATCTTTTTGATCGGAGGATCTTGAACCATTTAAGTTGGGATTCTTTCTTTATTGATTCTCTTAATGCATTTTGACGGTGTTGATTCGACGTTATTGTGCGGGTGACAGTACGGTAACTTTTCTGTTCATGTTAACTATTTGGGCGAAAGGAACGATCGGGTAGCTGCTGGGGTACAAAATAATGGTGCTCCCTCAAGCTCCGACACTGTATTACATGAATGGCTGACTTTTGTTGTATGATTACAAGATCAAAAGCCACGTAGAGCTTGAGGTTTATCTGACATGGCATTTAGTGATCGGCGGGAACATCAGCCATGTCAAATGTGCTTAAATTAGCTTCCTTAATCTATGGGTGGAGGAATTTTAAAATACATTCAAGATACTATATTAACCGTATAAACCGTACAGTAAGTAAATAATGTTATGATATATGTGTATTTATTTTAAAAAATTATCTTATAAATGATGATGGTATTAAATTCAACTATATATGTTATGCATGCATCAATTAATTGTAATATATTTGAGGTATTGTAAAATTTCTCTTATCGGAAGAACATTAACTTAAAAAAATATATAATCTTTTCAAATTTAATACGAAAATTGGGAAGAAAATGTTGTGAGACCAGCTCAAGGCTCGACTTCAAATTCTAGTCCATGCTCCATAATGGGCCATTACTATGGTGTATCGTCCACATCATTTTACCATTAATGTAGTGTATCATTTATAAGTTTCCTTTGTTAATAACTACATTGTCATTACAGGTCGCAAAAATTTCGCAGCAGGCATTACGCAAATGCATGAATTTGTACACTCAACAAAACAATTATTACTATTAACAAACAATGTTACCTATTGATGATGCTGCAACATAATCATTCCCAACGTTAATTTTAATGATAGCTAATCTTTTTGACGGGACAGTTATAATAGTCCTTTTCAACTTTTAAAATTTGTTAATAATTATGTATTGGTAGATTTAGATCGTAAGCAAAAACATAAGAATATATATATGCTTCTAGAAAACATATGGATTCCGTTTGCGTAATGATATTCTCGTTTTGTTTTGCCGACCTTTTGGTAAGGGAGAATATATATGTGTACGCACACACGCACATAATTTTAATTTTTCTCTAGTGCGAGCACCTTATTTTTTTATACAAACATATTGTTAAGTCGTGCGGTTCAATAATGTTAGCTTTTATATTGTATTGAAAATTAACTTTATTAAATCAAGAAGTTTAACAATGTGCTCGCATTAAAGAAATAAATAAAGGTGTCCGCACCTAAGAAAATTAACTCTATTAAGCAAGTAGTTTAACAGCATGTTTGCTTTTTTTTAAAAAAAAAAAAAAAGACATCAGCACTTGAGAATAATATATATAATATCATTCTATAGTGAGACCATCCTTACTCTGTAAAGTGGTAATGACATTAAAATACCCAATTTTTTTTTGCAGATTTCAATACATTGAAAATTATTTTTTTTATATTAGTGTATTGAAATCTATATCTTTTTTTTTTATTTTTTACTGGCATCTTCACTTTATTCCCTCACTAGAGAATGATTTTATACGTGTGTGTGTGTGTGTATTGTTCCTTCATCATTCACTGGTTATCATATATGTATGCAAGCATTTACATGGCAAATAATGAATAAAGAAGGAAAAAATGTTCCTAAAATACGGAAGACTTTTTCATAATGATGATGATGGAAGGTTTGTGCGAGACAAAAATGAACATTAAAAAGCCAAAAAAATATATACACCCTTTATTTTCCTTCAAATGCAAGATTTATGAGACAATGGATGATTGTGGGAGAGAGGAATATAGAATGTGTATAAGAATAAGTAGACAAAGATACGCATATAATTATAGCTTTTAAAGGAGGCACGCAATTAATAAAAAACTATAATTTTGGACCGCCACTAAGTATATGATCACGTAAAACATTCTTACCCTTTTTGTGCAGAGGTCCAATATGTTTAGCAGGCAAGGAATCGGATCTTTTGTGCTTTTTTTTCCCATTTTACACTTAGGGATACAAAATTGACTTTAGGTAGAATAAATTGTTAGAATGACATTTGAATTTGATCGAATAAGAAAGTTTGAAACCTAATTAGATTTCAAGTATTGGATGCGACTAATATTAACGAACTTTTAAAGACTAATATTCTTTAATAAATATAGAAAAGGGAGTAGTTTTATTAATTTCCGAGTTTAACTTCATGTCAATTTAGGGTTTGCTATTACGATTTCAAATAATGTTCTCACATTAAACAACCGCAGATGCAGTACCGTATTATATATACTTGCAAAAGCCTTCAATTGAATTGAAAAGTATGAAAAGAAAAAATTATACGAACTCTTAGAGCTGCTCAAGATTCAATGTTCTCACTGCATACTTGCACAAGTCTTCATGGCTTAAAAGAATGACAAGAATGAAAATAAGAAAAAGCTTACAAACTTTGTTAGCCGCCGCTTCAGGAAGGATATAAATACTGTTCCTTCCGATATCCTCTTCGACGTCTTGCTGAAACGGCCTCTAAAATCACATCCGATATCCTTGGCCCCTTTCCATACCGGAACAAATTGGGAATCCGCCGTTACGGCTACCCCGATAGTGTATTCCATTGCCCCCCTCTCCAATCAATACATGCTTCTGTTGACCAGGAACCTCATAATCTCATATTCTGGCCTCGGATAGAGTAACAAGTCTCTCAAAAACCTTGCATCCACTTATTTCCGTCAGCAATGTCATAAAAAAAAGTAAGCATATAAATCCAGCCTTAGATTTCTCCAAGAACGTAGGCTGCTATGTCCTTTGCCATGTGGCTTATGGTTTATTATGCTTTCGGGATCTAGGCGGTCGCGAAGACGAAGCCATTTTATGCAATCCTCTCATAGGAGAAGTCTTAGAGCTTCCAAGGCCACTCGCCCCATTTGTACAATCCATTACCTATGGGATAGGATTTGATAGTACTAAAATAGAGTAGAAGATTCTCCGTATTAATATCTCACCATTAAGCAAATTGGCAATATTAGCAATCTCTCCATCAATTGATTTCCTTTACCCTGATTATCTGGCGTATCTGAATACGGGGACATTCATTGGTTATATTATAAAATCTTTCGACTTCAGAAAAGAGGAATTTAATGAGACTCCTGTTCCGGATTTCGGGTACCGAGATTACAAATGGCTTGAATTGGTTAATCTGAAGGGATCCCTGCTGCTATTGTTATCTTTCCATCTGCTGAACAAATGGAGATATGGGTGTTGAAAGATTATGAGCATAAAGAGTGGGTACGAGAAAACATGATTAGTACTCAAGTGTGGGTAAGGTAGCCGGATAACACTTATGTTATACGGCCTTATAAATGTTTATTGAGTGACTACAGATCTCCTATAGCCGCTTGCGGTCGTGGATTGTTTTTTGAATCAAATTGTACTTCTAAGTGCATGCTTGTTCTTGATCTAGAGACGAATCGTGTTTGCTACTTGCAATGCCCTTTGCCAAAAGATGGAAGTGTGGTTATTGGCAATAGAGTCCTTAGTTATACAAGGAACTTTATTTCTCTTAGAAACTCAAGCAATTCACTTGTATAAATTTGTATGCTCAAGCGCAATTCACTTAAGACCACCGGCTGGGTTTATGTTTCTTATTAGGTTATTTGTTTCTTCTGATTTTTTTTAGGTAATAATATAATTAGTTGTCACGCTTTTCTTCCAATATATGACTAGAAATATTAAGTAGAGTATTTTTGTGTGTGCCATAGTGACTGATTTAGGGCTGCCCGACATTTGTTATGCTATTTTTTTTTTGCGAAACAGTATTTGTACACAAAATTGTACATGAAAAATAAAATAAGGGCACTTGTATTTTAGTGGTCATGTAAAGTTTTGTGTGTAACAAGTGCAAATAGGATCATCTCTCTCTCTCTCTTTTTAGGATTGGAGTTTGCCTCAATTAATGTTTTAGCTTCAATATTCTCACCCGAATTAATTTTTATTCTTCCTTATTCTTTTATCATAATTTAAACTCAAATAAACCGCTTGAAAGTTACATTTACAACTTTGGCAATTTAGCTGCTCAAGTTTGTATTGTAAATTCTTTCAAACGACAGCACGCACAGTGTATGACACGGTGCCTTAAATTATGACCATTAAAGTAGTTTAGATAATCCGAGACATCCCTACCATCAGTTAGTTGTTACAATAATATCCATGTAATGTTGACTAATAGAATATATGGGTTCAAGCAACAGTCCTAGGAGTTAGGAACATTAATAGAAAGGGGAAAAAAATAATGCTTACAGTTCATCTTGCTTTCGAAACCTAATTGGGAGATATTTTTTGCAATCCTCTTAGACTTCATTTAGTATAATTTTTTTAAGTGAAGTGCTTTTAGTAGATTTTGGATGTATAAGTGAAAGCCACAAAACCTAACTAAGAACAATCAATTAATTTTTGTTGGGACATAGGGTGTCTCGCTTGGTCGGGGTGTACGGGTTGTTTTTGGTTTTTTTAAGGAGTGAAGGAAGAATGAGAGGATGGTGGCTGTGGTGAGAGGTTTGAATCTGGACTCAGAGAGCTCGCCAAGTCGCCTTAGAGATGCAAAACAATTAGAAGGAGGTCAGAGATGGAGTCGGGAGTGGCCGGCGACCACACTCCGACGCTCAAGTTAGAGTTAGATTATCTCATGTTAAAGAGCTTGCAAACTCTTAGTAATGGTGGCTAGAGGAGGGAGAAACCCCAACCCTTATGGTGTATTTGTTGGTTGTATTGATAAAAATAAAACATGAGTATTTTATAAGGAGTACCCGAGCTGTCATGCCACCTGGCGTTCTTTTATTGGTGTTCCTTGCTGGCATGTCAAAGATATTGTTTTCCTTCACACTTGTGACCATTTGGGTATGTTAGGTGCATACACGTGTTGGGTGTAGAGGGGTGGTTCCGTGTACTTCTGCTTCGGTTGTTGGAGATTTGTTAGCATGGCAGGAGAGGATAGGTGGTCCCTCCCAACTGTCCTAATAGCAACATTTTTTAGCCTATTTGGAGGTGTGACAGGTTGGTGTCCCCTATTTTTTAGCATAATATTCCCTCATTGATTCCTTATTTTTTGACAGAAAATCAATCAATCCTTATGGGATTAGGCCTCTTTTATCACCTGATACCTTTTTTTAATATCTTTCTGACCTTTCTACCCTTGCGTAGTGTACCCCAGATACCCTTTAGAACACTTGGGGTACCCGACATAGCTCAGGATCCTTTTGATGATTTTTCTTCTGCTATAAAACTTAATATCGACATGTGGCACTTTGTTATTGGCCTTCCACTTCTTCCCCAAACATGGAGCTTACTTGAGTAAAACTTTTGTCAATATAATTTTTATAAGTAGAGCTTTTACCCAAAAAAAACTTTAGTTGTTTGGTTTTCAATGAGAGCTTTTATTAAAAATTATAAAATTTCTTTATTGAGTAAGTTTTTTAAAGTTATGTCATAAAAAGAATAAAATAAGATTGTCAAATAAGTTGATGATATTTTAAGTATTTTAACATTTAAAAAAAGTTTTCAACATCTACTTCCAAAATAAGTTGAGGATATTATTTTGGGCTTTTACTAATAGAGGTAAAATAATTTATTTAATATTCAAAAGCTCTACTAATAAAACAATTAAACAACGACAAATTTTTTATAAGAGCTGATGAGATTAAATAAACACTTATAACCATTAGATAAATTATACCAAATAAGCATTTAGGGGAGAAGTTATACAGCTACCAGTCTACCACGGCCAATGGTGTTCAAATTAACTCACTTTCACTTGGATTTTGTGAAACTGGATTTGTTAAAGAACTCTTAAAAGTGTGGATAAAATTAAATGCCCATTGATGTGTGATATATAACATAGGACGTGTTTTGCGGTTGTGGATTATTTTTTATGAAACAAGTGCATGATAGTAATTGTCCTTTGATTTAAAAAAAAAATGGCGCTTGGCGCGTGCAAAGCCTGTGTAAAAACGAGGGAGATTAATTAATTGCAGGAGCAGGGATAATGTCCAGTTTTACTCTGAGCACATTCTTTCTCTCAGAAACCTCGTCAATTCAGTTGTTTAGGTTCGTTTGTGCGGCTTCCTAAAGATGATTTGAATTGATGGGGTTCCACTTTGTCTACATGATCTCTGTTTGTAAATATTTTAAATGTGTTTTCTTTTTAAGGTTAACTCAATCCTATTCATTGCATTATCAAATAAGAAAAATTAAAATTCCTATTTAGGATAAGCAATGTCTAATCCTATATTCAAAATGAGACCAAGAAAAGTTGATAAAACTAATCCGAAAACAGAATAAACTCAAATAAGAGATTTCTTGATCCCGAAATTCCTCTGACTTTAGGAAGTTGCACAAACGACCTTGGTCAACTGAATGGCTAAGGTGTTTGAGAGACAGAAGGCTACCTGTATAACTGGTGATGTAATTCGAATTTGAGTTCACATTTTCATCATCATCCTCTGACCGAGGGCTATGCATGTACAGGCGATTCTTTTTTATATCAACAACAAACGAATGCTTACAGTGGTTATTAAAATCTCCGAAAAATAACCCTTGACTCCCGCAAGCACCAGCAAGGAAATTGTAATCACTTGCAAAGAAACGCCTATTATTTTCTCCCCAGAAACCGATGTCAGGCCTCATGGCATCCGTATAATCAGGCCTCATGTCTTGAAGTCGAAAGACATTAATGTACTCTCTCCTGGGCTTCTCCAGAAAGAATAAGCCAACCAATGCATGTCTCCATATGCAGACACTCCGTCGTGATCTAGATGATTATGGGTAACTGCTGAGGAGATTTCTCGCCATGAATCTGTGCCCAAAGTGTAAACTTCGGTTGTCAGTTTGTTAGGGGCAATTGTAATTACCTTTTGAACCACACGGACAATCTTGTACGTGTTGCCAGAGCCTAGTGCTAGCAAATCCGATTCCGTACTCTGCTGTGGTCCACGTTACCCATATTTGGTGTCGGTATCCGAGCCCGTGGTAGCTCGACAACTTCTCCTCTCAGAGGATTGCATAAAAACGCGTCGCCTACGCCGTGCATGTCTTGGAACCATGCACCGTTTTTCAATATGAACCTTTTTCCCATTGAGAACTCTAAGAGACGTTACCATCGTATGAAAGTGAATGCAGGGCTTTTGATAGGCCCAATGGAAAAGGTACCCGCAGTATTTGAGGTTCTTCCGCGGCAGCTGCTTCTGTTGTCACATGCTTATTACAGAAAGAAAAGACTGTCGATTATGATGTCCCAGTTCTTGGAGACGAGTCGGAAACCAAAAAGTGATTTCGTGGGCAGTTTCAGTAAGATGTCATAAACGATATCATCAGGAAGATCCCTTCGGTTTAGAAAGGTTGCAGCTTTCAATTCCATGGCAGTTTTTTGACAATTGCGTGCTAGTAACTAGCTAGTTGTGGAATTTCTCTTCCTAATTATTCAGTGAATGTTTCCTGATCGAACAAAATTTGTTTGGCCAAAAGCTAATAGATAAAATTATTCCAAAGAGTTAATTCTTTGAAGATGAAAGTAACTGTGATCAAATTTTTGGATTGCCTCTTGCTCCCGCTAATTACTTCAATTCCCAAATTCTATGGCACAATGGAAACCTACCATACAAGTTACAAAATTCTATATGGCCGAAGTTTGCTTACTGGCATAAATATAAAATATGCCCCAAGTTTGTGGCCCAAAAGTAGCTCAGTGCTTAGACAACGAGCGGGGAAGGGTAATCTTAATTTGACTTGAACTTTAAACTAGAGATTGGCTTCAAGTTGGAAATATAGAAGGAAACTTCATGTAAAATTACTTAAAATACAATACAATAATTATAGAATCAGTGTGTACAAAACACCACATATATCATGTAAGTATTTGTTGGAAGAAGAGAACTTTTAGCTTGCTTTTTGAACCTTTTTCGCCTAACCATGTGTTTGTTCTTGATCTTAGACGTACCGTATCTTGTACTGTCCTTTGCCCAAGGGAGGTGAAGTAAAAGATAAAAGCGGGAAACCTACTTATAACAGAAATTTGTCAGCTATACAAGAAGTCAAGAAGCATTCTTTCTCTCAGAAACTTTGGCAATTTAAATGCCGAGGGCCGTCAACTACTTGAAATCAGCAGGAATAGTTTATGTTTCTCCATTTATCGACAAAGGAGATGGTTGAGAGCTACTTTCTGTTTTTAAAAACTGAACCTTAAGTATGTTACTTATTTTGCTGCAATACAGATGACACGTCTTCGGTGTAATCGAACCAAGTATAATTATCCAGATCAAATCATACCTCTGTTACACTGCAGAATTTAAGGCCAAATTTGTTGCACTGCAGAATTTGAGGCCAAGCCAGAACAACGATTCATTCTAAAGAAACTGAACTCGAAACCATGTATGTACAGAGCCACAATTCATCTTCTTCCTACATTGTTTAATGGCAATAAAAAAACATAAAACGATCATCTTTCCTACATTCTTTAATTGCAATAAAAACACAAAATGCCAAAAGTGCTGCATATCTCCAAAATAATCTTGTATTCATGTACAATACCAGAGTTGCTCGTTGTACAGGATTGTACAAGGAAACAACATCACGCAGAAACAGTGCTATTCAGTTTACAAAAATGGAAAATAACTAAACTGTCAAAACTATAAGTCACATAGGCAACACCAGCTCAAGCAAATGACTTTCTGCATCTGACTGAACATCCTCACTTACACATGACCCGATGAACACTGCATTATATAATTTACACCTCACTTTATTTTTCAGATTTCATAAGTAATTTTTATCAACTAATTTGTGTCAAAAGAATGTATTGGTTAATAAAGGGCTCTTTCAGTTGTTGCTTCTTCCACGAACCCAACGAGCGGAGCCTGTTTTTGCCAGACCAGAATAATAACCACCAACATTTGCTACAAATAGGGGATCCCTATCTTCAATTATGTACTCGTTGCTGCCACTATTAGTGGCATTTTCCTGATCTGTCTGTTCCAACTCTTTTGTTAAATTCTCCATTGTCTTCTTTAAATTAGCTTTGGTCATCTGCCCTGCCTCCCCTGTCGAGATGCCCACCATTGTAACCTTTGGAAGAAATGGATTTAGCTGTAAGTTCCGTTTGGTGCATTCTATATACGAACTGCCCTGAGCTTCACAATCTTGCTTTGACCATAGGTGCCTAAACCAATCTCCAAAAGGAAACCGAAAATCTGGTCTCTGATCACATTTATCGAGATGTTTATCTTCCAATTTAAGATCTGAAGAGCCATTATTTGTTTCGGAATTGGCAAGGCAACTGGTTGACTCAGAAGCTCTTAGGAAAGAAGCTGCACTCCTGCAAACAGAATAAACATTGTCATTATGGAACCAATCATATTGATGATTCATGTATATGCAAAAACTGCATCTAAATAGGTTTTCAATTATGCATACATCACATAGAAAGTTTATGCGTAGCTTAAGTTTGCACGATCAAATTATAAAGGCACAAGAACTTATAGTCTTCAAGGAGTGAAGGTATGTGTTCAACCATCTTCAAGTTGCCAAAAAGGGGCATAGTATGTACCTATTCTCAAAGGAGTCAACCATGTACGGAAATTTTGGTTGAATTCCAGTAGCTTTCCGCAACCACCTATTACCGAGGAGTACTCTGTCAACAGCATAAAGGAGCTGGATTTCAGCAGCCTTTGAAATAACACTTAAAGGTATTGCAGGATGACCTATCTCATCCATCATTTCTTGAACCTGTAGATAAT
Source organism: Citrus australasica (assembly GCA_029618585.1). Lineage (NCBI taxonomy): Eukaryota > Viridiplantae > Streptophyta > Magnoliopsida > Sapindales > Rutaceae > Citrus > Citrus australasica. The sequence continues at coordinate 28,038,958 of JARCIV010000009.1, read as the reverse complement.
ACTGTCACTCATTAGCATAACAATTTTATATTGAATTTCTTGCCTTTGCCAAACTATTCCCAGAAAACTGAGCATACACAGATGCTAAAGACACTGTTATTACAAATTCAAAAGTTTAATTTCTTTCTAACTTCAAAAACTAATTTGAAGTTTCAAGAGCAAGAAAAGTACAAGATTATTAATCTATGACGTGTGTGTGTGTGTGCATCGAAGCAGTAAATAAGTTTTAATTCCCAAAGCTAAATTTATTGTCATCCCTGCCTTTTAGCATCCACAAACTAAAAAGAAGTTTTACCTCTGGAGGCTCCCATATACTATCCCCAATTTCTTCAACAACCTCTGCTGCCAAATTGTCATCAATGACATCACGTCGACGTTGCATGTGTCGAGTTTGAATTAAGGCATGGAAGTGCTGATCGACAGATTCTTCAAGAATGTTATCTAGCATGTTTTTATCAAAGAAGTATGGAGTATACCTAATATGAGAAATAGAAGGAATAAGCACCAGATACACTGAAGAAGCTGCAATTATAGTAAATGCCAAAAAACTCACCATTTAATTCCATCGGCAGTAGCTATTGCAATATCTAAATTTTGAGCGCTGAAAACAGGAACACCATCCACCTTTTTTTTTCTACCACTATCTGGAATTGTCCTAAGAAGTTTGTTTGCAGCCTTGACCTAATAGAGCATACACTTTCTTTTTAGAAATGAATGCCAACTTACAACAAGAGAAACTATATTAAAAATTGTGAAGGCAAACAAAATTCATGAGCATACCACTGTAATTTACCTGTTTCTCATTTGGAACAAATTGAAATAAGTCAGGCTTTTCCTGCATTGCACATAATAAAGGAAAAAAAATTGGTGGATTAATAGAAACAAACAAATTTCTCTGCTGACAAATACAGTATTAAGCAATGTTTCACACATTAAAAAAACATTAAAATACAACAAAGATATCCATGGTACAAACTTTGACAGGAGCAAAGTAATTCGCCAAACAAACATAGATTTATGAACCTAATTGTTCAATATATGCTGAGCTTTGGGTGTATGAGTAGGGATGCACATGTTTGCATATAAATAGTCAGAAACGTATTTACATTTTAATATTTGCAATCTATCACGTTTAGTAGCTCCCCAATGATAACACAGAGCGAATAAAGTATTTCCTATGCTTCATAGAAATAGAATCCTATAAGCTAATCGGTGGGTCTATAATCCTAGATTCAAATCCAATGATCCAACATCAACTATTCAACAAGCAGATATAACTTTAATCAAGTGAGCAAATACCTTAAAGTGTTCGTATGCCAAATCAAGGCGACATGCCCCTACCACACCACTTGGAATATTCAGCTGCTTAACATATGTGACTGAAAAAACAAACATAGGTGATATCAATTTCCAAGCGCAAAATATTTAAAATTTGGAAATAATGATCAAGAATAAGAAGACACAAGCAAGAAGTAGGTCACATAGACCTAACATCTAATAGATCCATCAAGAAATATAGTCAACTATGAACATAAAGACTTGAGTTTGTAATCTGCCTCCTTAACAAGGGTAATTTATTCTATCAAGTTCCATAAAACTAATTGAAGAGGACTGTTGCAATCATAAAAAAATTTCAAAATAATGCAGGAAATATTCAAGATTACCACTAAAAATTGGCATTGCGCGGACATGACCACAGAAAAAGAAAATAAAATGACTGATAATTCATACCTGCATCGCCTAAATCCATGAAAAAGCGAAAAACAGGGCCATTCCTTTCACTCTTAGTAATTGTTGCAAACAACTTCTTTAGCCACTCAGGTGTCCTATAATCGAAAGAAATTTTCGTCCAAAAGAGTAAAAAATGAAAATAATACACACACAAAAATTATTCTCAACATGCTCTAATAACTTCAACTCTTATCATTAATTTCAAAATTCGCAGGCATACAATTAAGCTTAAGCATAATTCACACGTGCGTGGTAGAAGAGATGAGGTAGAATAAAAAACCTTTTAGAAATGAAGGGGATATCGAAGTGAGTGGAGACAGCCATGAGCCCAGTGCCAGAAAGATCACACATGCTGAAAACCTGGCCCACAAAGGCGGGCCCACCGCCTTTCCCACTAGAATTAATCGCGGAAATCCTGACCGTCGATGGGAACCCCGAGCTGGGGGACTCAGACGACGAAGCACCTGAGTTGGACGAGACGGAGTCGGACCCGACGGGCGAACGAGTTAAGGAGGAGGGACAGGATGAGTCGGCGAATTTGAGCGGGATGCAGAGTCTGGAAGCGGGAGCGGACGACAGTTGGGATTGGGAAGACGGCGTCGTTTTGATAGGGGTGATGAGAGAGAAAAGAGTGGAGGTTGTCGCGTTGATGAAGCTTGATATTTGGTTTTGGAGATGGTTGGGTTCCGCTGGCGAAGCCATGGATTTTGCTGGGTGGCTACTGGTTTTTTGAAATTTTTATGTGTTTTCAGAAGAAAATTTTGAAAAAGAAGAGGAAGAGGATTGGCGTTGGAGTTTTTTCTATTTGGATTTTTTACACATGCACAAATTTTTGCAGGAGACTGACGATTCACTTTTGAAATTAATACATATTACACACTATATATCCGCTTATTATTTTCATATTTCTAGTAGTCAATAAACACTACACTATAGTTTTATAATAATATTATTATATTTAAATATATTTTATTTATATTTATTATAAATTAAATAAATTAATAAACCATATAAATAGAAATTAATATACAAAATTAGAGAATTAATATATATATATATATATATATATATATATATATATATATATATATATATGTTTGGGTGTGAATAAAAGATTAATATAACATTTTTTTTGTTATTTTTAAATATTTTTTATAATAAATATATCATTTATATTCTTAAGGTAAGTTATCGATTAACTAATTCATTTACTCCTTATTTTTTAAAATTTTTGGATATTGTAAAAATAATAAAAGATAAGTAATATATATTAATTTTAATATGTGAAAATTAGTGATCTTCCATCTTTTATTAATTATATATAATATCTAATTAATAATAGTTAATTAAACAATCCTTTTGGTAGTACAGAAGTGCTTATTCAGGTAAGAGTTTTTGTGATTTACTAAAATAGGCTAACAAGTTGTTAAAATTAACTATTTTGCCTTCACTTTTATTTGAATAAAAGAATCTGACATAATATAATGATGACAAAACCACATTAATATGGTATGGTGTTGTAGTGTTAAGTAATACTATCTTAAGCCACTCAGGGTTGTTGTCCTCCGACTTAAAAGATAGCAGTTTGAACTCTCACAAAAGTATTATGATGGTATTTTTTTTTAATTAAAAATTGAGTGAAGACAGTTCTCTTCCTTGCCCATGAGTGAGGAGTGGACGTCCCTCGAATATTTGTGAGGGTTAAAATCTAGGCAGCGCTTCATTAGTATTAATGTAAATTGGTCCCAGTAATAGTCTGATTTATAAATATCAGTTATACTCTCATGTAATATGAGTTGTAATTTAAACAATAGTCTCATGTAATAAAAAAAAAGTAGTATTATCTTCAAGTAATACTAGCAATAGTCTCATGTAATAGTATTGATGTAAGTTGGTCCCAGTAATAGTCTGATTTGTAAATATCAGTTATACTCTCATGTAATATAAGTTGTAATCTGAGCAATAGTTTCATGTAATAAAAAAAAAAGTAGTACTATCTTCAAGTAATACTAGCAATAGTCTCATGTAATAAAAAAAAAGTAGTATTATCTTCAAGTAATACTATAGTACCTTATGGTCTGTAGTTATTTTTATTACTAATTAAAATTGAGTGAAAACAGTTCTCTTCCTTGCCCATGAGTGAGGAGTGGACATCCCTCGAATTTGTGAGGGTTAAAATATGGGTAGAGATCCATTAATATTGATGTAAGTTGGTCCCAGTAATAGTCTGATTTGTAAATATCAATTATACTCTCATTTAATACGAGTTGTAATCTGAGTAATAGTCTCATGTAATAAAAAAAAAGTAGTACTATCTTCAAGTAATACTATCAATAGTCTCATGTAATAAAAAAAAAATAGTATTATCTTCAAGTAATACTATAGTACCTTATGGTCTGTAATTATTTTTATTACTATAAAATCATAATTAAAACTCTATCTAATTTTTTTTAATCAATTTCAATTAACTCTATAATATGTCATAATTATAGTTTATTTTTGTCATCATTGAAACACCATTAAAACTCTCTTTATTTATTTATTTATTTTTAGTGAAACACCATTAAAACTCTCTTTGTTTATTTATCTATTTTTTTAGTATGACTCTTGTCGCAATATATTAATGAAGTTGAATCCTCTTCTTATTTGGTAGTAAAAGATAAATAGTTTAGACGTAAATTAAATATCATTAATCATTAAGTAATTTGTCACACTAGGAAAATGGCTAATGAATAATAGATAAACAATAAATATATTTGAACATAAAAATAATTAATAAGATTTAACTTCTTTTATTTTTTTATTTATTAACAATCAATCAACAATTGAGTTATTTACTCAGGACATGATCAGATCAGGAGAGAATACTGATCCAATCACACAATTGCCACAAATGTTATATAGATGCGTCCGAGGAAAATAGAAAAACATTTTTGCAACATAAGAAAGCAAAGCAACATCTGACAGCAACAAGCATTTCAATTGAAGGTAATCTAGTTCTTTGATATGCGTTTGAGGACGACAAAAACTTCAATCTCTTTATGCAGTTTCCCATTGTGGATGGACAGAATCTCTGCTTCCTTTGTGTTGATATGGTTGAATACATTTTCCAAAAGCTCTTCTCCAAAGTGCTTCCCGATGAGTCCCCCTAAGGCAGCCCTCAAGTGTGACAAGTAGAATTGAGCAGGGAACGTTTTGTGCCTCATTGGCTGATCCAATTGATGCATCCTCTCCATAGCGAAATGCCCATTTCTCTGTATAAGTGATTCCAGCTCCTCCACATATGGGGAATATGAGGGCACATTGAAAGTGTATGCTTTTTCTTCGCTAATCACACCCTGCATTCAGAAAAAGCAATTTGATAGTTCTTCTAAATATCAATGCATCAAGTACCATGAATTAAAGATGAATTTGTCTTCACACACACCATCTTGGCCAAATCCCAAAGGCATGATCCGAGAAAGTTAAATAATGCTCCCTGAACGGTATCAGCGAAAGGGATCCCACCTGGTCCGGTAATTAATGAAAAGACCATCAATCCTCCAGGCACAAGTTCTTCGGCTCTAGCATTCAAAATGGACTCAAAGTCGCTCCTGAACTGAGCTCGAAATGCCTCATGCACTCCTTTCATGAACCTTGTGCATTTGATACTTCCTTGATTCCATTCAAGAGATTTTTCTAGCATATTAACTTTTGGAGTCTTGGAGAGCCAGTGCATTGCATTGAAGGAGTTTACAACATGTAATGTAGATTTGGGAAACAAACGACCATGGAAAGAACCCGGCACTCCAGCAGCATAGTATTTTCGAGGAGGGAGAGCTCTAAATAGAGTGTTGAAGTCATTTTCAGTGTGATCATTGAAGAAAACTTGGAAGTCCGGCACAGGAAGTGAAAGGTTTTGGAACTTTAACTCTAAAGCTTCTATGATATTTTGCACGGAAATGAAGGTGTTAGGACCAACAGAACAGCCTAAATCTGCAATCCTAACTGTGTAGGAATTATCACATCCATAGCTACCCACATCAAGCTTATTAATTATGGCCTCTTTGACCAATTCCTTTGCAGCATCCACCGTTCCTCTCTGCAGCCATAAGCTTGTTTGTCAACTTTGTGTACGAATGCAAAGAACATGTAAAGAAAGAAGTCTTACAATCTCCTGCTAATTATAACTGCCAAAAACAAGTAACTTTCTGCTAAAATCACATCTCATACCCCGCAATGATTTTGGATAAACAAAACCTTATATGCTTAAAATGACTGAGAAACTATCATAATTCTCTTGTGCTAAAACCGACCTTAATCAACTTACCTTACTCAAGCTTGTTTGGTCCATAGATTTACTCGACCTTACTCCACCCACTTACCCGACTTAACTTGACCTTACCAAAATTAATTGTCTACAATTTTAACGGGGGTACTCTGTTCCCGCGCATATCCATATAAAATGTATACGATCGGTTGGATTATATGTTTGGCATGTTCAAGTTAGTTGGGCATTATCAAATTTTAATGAGTTTTTAAAGTTTTCTTAAAACTGTTCCTCATTTCATTCCTCCAACACTGAGCCAAAACAGTTCTAGTTCTTACAAAGATATGAACAATTAATCTTGTAAATTAAAGATACTAAACTTGATTCCAATTACTACAAGTCTTCTAGCTAAATCATGCTATTTTCTGTAATTATTAATTATATAAGCTAAAATCATAATCATCATGCCTTTTTTTAATATTTTTATTTTTATTTTTTACGTAATGAAAAGAAGATGAAACGACTCATAAACAAAAAGTTTATATACCTGAAACTGAGAATTATGAGCATAGCTGCAAGTGCCATCTCCTCCCATCATGGGAAAGGTAACTACTTCATCGACAGCCATCTCTCTTGTTATTGATCTGATCGTTTCGAGCTGGTTGGTTTACTGTCGACTCAGTTCTCAGCCGCTTTATTGGTTTGGCAACATGCGATTTCACGCCCACAAAAAGTCAAAAAAGGCACGCATTATTGGAAAAGAAGAGGGATTATTTGCAATTTTGCATCCAACGAATAAAAAAAAAAATGAACATTCGTATTTTAAGAATTTTTCTTGTTATAAAAGTACCTATAGTCTACTTTGCATTCAGATGATAATTTAGTATAATTAAATGTATATAATTATTTTGGATACCCCATTTTATTTATGATTATTCTTTGTTTTAAACCTTAAACCTACCACTTCAACATCATGTCTAATCAAATAATTAGTTACCTGCACTGAAAGAAATTGCCAGCGCATGCATATATGATTACAAAAAGGCTATGTTTATGTTAAAATTTAGCTATGTAAAACACAAATTTCAGCCATACGCGTAAAGTGATAAATAATAAAAAAATTTTATTATAACTCATTATTTATTATTTATCATTTTTCGTGTGTGACTGAGATTCCTGCTGTAAATAAACTCCAATATAACTAAACCCTTACAAAAATTGAAGGTTTTTTTTAAAAAAATGCAACAGCAATTTTAGAAGCAAAAAGGAAAGGAAAGGAAACAATAGTAGTGGAGTGCAATTAGATAGAAGAGAATTAGATTGACACTGAAGTACTCTCATTGTAGATTAATTGTAGATTTTAAGAGTGGGCTAAGAATATAGTAAAACTTAAATTCTAAAAATTTAAAGATTAGCGTACAAAGTAATGAAGCGTTGATTATAATATTTAAAGTGCAAATAACCCGCCCAGTAACAGTAACATAAAGGAATGCTGTCTAAGCGACTGAAGTAAAAGTACTCCACTGATCCAGCATCTATGATTCAAAATTCAGATATTTCAAACAATATCCTAGCCTATGTTCAGTACTCTTTCAATAATTTTTTGTGGTAGGTCAACCAAAGTCATTACAATTTCTGACTGATATTTAACATAAATTTGGCACTTAACAAAAAATGCTATCTTCGTTTACGCCGTAATTGACTAGGTGATCTGAACCTCACATTTTCAGGGATTGAATACAATGTGATTTCTTTTGCCTCAATACCACAGTGTGATCCCAACAAGCTTGGAATCTAACCAATGTCTAGTAAATGATGATACAAACTAGCCTGGCACATTGCTCGTAGAAGAAATGTCACTTTCATTTGAAATTGCTTCAGCTGCCTCCAACAATTCTTTTGTATTTGCTTCAGTCTCCTCCAAAGATTCATTTAGATTGGCTGCAGCTTCAGGTTCTTCTGATGACTCATTGGGATTTTTTGTAGTTTCCACCTCGTTAGTCTTGCCTTCTGTAGCACCATCCAATTCATATTTAGGCTTTGCTGGGATCCTAACACGCTTTCCTTTGATATATCGATACTCCCATTTAGGTGGTGGGTATTTCTTCTTTAATTTCTCATACTTGTCCAACATACCTAGCTTTTGGAAGACGCTTCCCATCATTGAAACGATTGAAACATTTGGTCTAACACCAAGCTCCTCCATATCAGCAAATATCTACAAGAGTAAATGACTAGGAAATTACATATCCACATAGTGGAATTTAGAGTCCAATATAAAAACCAATAACAGGTTATGCAATATGAACTGACTCCAATCACGGAAAAAGAAATTTGAAATAATGAGTTAAGGTTTATGACATTTCAATAGCATGTGATCTTCCAGGAAATATTGATGATAGGCATTGCAAATACAGAGATGCACTGAATTTTAGTCCACTATGGTAGTGTTTTATGATCCAATTGGTACATAATTTTGGAGCACCACAAGAGGTTTCAGGTACAGAAAAGAATTCTGCAAAGAGTTATGGTCCACTGCCTATAAAGAAACACCAGTAAGTGTAGCTTACTCAGTTGGAAGATCACATGTGGATCATCAGTTGATCACAATGAGCAACGAGCACATGCAATTATAGGAAGAGTTTAAAGAGCAATAATACGCCGGACACCTATAGCGCTAATGGATGAACTTCACTAATACGAACAATTAAGTTGAGATTACTCATGAAACTCAACGCTAAAATATTTCATCTATAGCACAGACAATATTGTGAAAACACATGAAATGAAATAACAGAGTTTAGACTTTAACAATGAGATTAAATAACAATACCTCAAACATCTTCTCGTGCATGCCCCTGTTGTAGTAAATAGAAATCATCTTATCAAAGAAAATACGTGGGGTGCCTTCTAGGTGATCCAAAAATATTTTTGTCCAAAGTTCTTCGGCTTCATCAAGTCTCCCATCCTCTGCTAAAGCATTCAGTAGCAAAAAATAGGTGCCCATTGTTCTCCCTTGACCTTTGCTCAGCATCCATTTTGTCACCTACAACAAGCCCATTGTTCTTTCCTTGTTTTGCTTACAATCTTTCATGAAAATATCCACAAAAAGAAAGCAATAAAAAGGATTGCAAATTGTTAGTACCTGAATTATCCTTTTCCAATCCTTTTCATTTTCAAGAGTCTTCAATGCTTTCTTTACTGTAATCAACGGAAACTCTAATTCCCAAGCAATAAAGGAGTCGAGAGCCCCATAAACTTCTTCTTTAACATTCGACAATCCTTTTATCTACATGATAGTCAGCTAAAACTGGTTATTATCTCAAGATGCAAGATAGCGTCAAATTCAGATCCTTAACTGTTAGTTAAGCTTACACAAGTAACAAGCTTGGCTGACTTGGATATTGTCCCAATTCTCTTTCTTGCTTTCCATACCCGAGGATATCTAGGTCGTGGACCTCTAGCAGCACATACCTGAAGATTATTGACAAATTTATAGCAGGCCGTACATAGCATACAGATACAACGTGATCAATTGATCAAAATTAATGTCTTTACCAATTCAACAAAACCTTACCACAAGGCTTCTGGCATTTCTGGAAATCTTGATTGGTTCAAATATTTTCGTGAAGGGAGGCAAAGAATAGCTCAAACTAAGCATCCTGACAAAAACAAAGACATTAACTGCATTAATGCTTAGCACATTCATATTTCTATAGCATATCTTGCTTTCACAAAACAACCCAAAAACATAAATTAAAATCTGCTTGTGAATGCTATAAGCGCACTTTCCAAGCACGGATATATAGTACGAATTAACTGGAAAAAAGAAAAAATTGACTTCAAAACAACGAGCAGTAACCAAGAATTCAAAAAACTCTAGAACAGGAATCTAATTTTCAGCTTGGATGGAGAATTTAGCACTCACTTCTTAATTAGAACCTCTATTTGGTCACTTGCAAATGAAAATATTTCGCATTTCTTGAATAAAAATAAGCTGCAGAGTTGGAGAAATAAAGAAATTATCTGTGTGGAGAGCAGAGATAATAATGAGTTGATGGAAAAGTTTCTTGTTGCTTTCCTTTCGTCTGGTGATGTTCTTCTCTTGCTGTCTTTTGATTTTCTAGGGAATGTTTTCTTTTTCCTGCGTTTTTTATTTTACCATCATCCAAACAGCGAGAGTAACTGAATCCCATATTTTCCTTAAACTGGAGAGAGAGCCCCAAAACGTTGCGTTTAGACTCTCGCAGTGAAATGGTTAAAAATCTTTTTTTAACGCGCATCTCAAAAGTATCTTCCTGGATACCATATATCTGAAGGGGATCTTCTCTGCCACGTGTACACTAAATAAGCCCGATTGTAGTGAATGCCGATGGTCGTGGTTGCACGGAACCTAAACTTAGGACCTCATCTTCACACTCGTCGGGAGTAAGGGCAAGCTGGTGCGCCACAAGATCAGACAGCAGAGTTAAAGCAATAAAACGATAAATTAAAAAAGATGATGATGATTGAATCAACCTTGGCCGTCCGATTTCCCGCCGGTTCAAATTTCTGCTCCTCCGCAGCCTTATCCCGTAACTCTTTTTCCTCCCTCTCTCACAACCTTTAACTGTCAGCTCACAACCAAACAGTGCCTGAAGTTTTGAATTTATTTTTTTCATGCATTTTCAATTGCAGATTCCCGCTCTATCTGCCGCGCCGAAGATGTCACGGGTGTCCACGTCACCTCTCGCCGGCCTTTTCCCTCCGGCTGCTCCAACGTACCTTGGTAATGCTTTATTTTAACTTGTACTTTTCTTTTTCGCCTTCGCAATAATTATTCATTTAAAGAATTTAAGAAGTTACATTATTGAGTATTATTATTCGATTTGTATACATTAGCTTTTGCAGAGAGTTTGAATGTGTGGTATTCCTCTTCTTAGACTCGCGTTAAGAGTTTTAGATTATAAGAAAGAAAGTTATGAATGTGAAGATTAACTACTTGCAGGAATAGATTTCGAAGAGTAAATGGTAACCCGTGCATAACGAGAAGCAATGTTACGAAGAAAAGGATTCAAGCATCAGCTTCGGATCCTGTAAAGAAGAATGAGAGGACAAGCTACCATCCATTTGAGGACATTGCAGATTCAACATTGAAGAATGGTGAGGAGGCTAGGCTTACTGCTGCAGAAACTTCTAGGACCATTATTGAGGTATCATATTGACATCAGTTCTTGAAAATAATAGCTCCTTTTGCGATTAATCCCTCAAATCTTTGACAGTTTATGTAATAGTTTGCACTGCTTTTTAAATTATTTAGTTTGCATAGCTAAGGCAGCAGGTAGTGTACCATGTTCAGGTGAATAGTACGGCGACGCTACTGTTTACAGATTTTACCAATGGTGGAGCTCATGAGAATATTATCTGGCCAGACTTGCCTTATGTAACTGATGAACATGGAAGTAAGTCCGATGTATGAAGTTCACCTTTCCCAGGTTGACTTCTATCAATTTTCCCTTCTCTTCCACATTTGCTGAACTTAAGCATTTGTGTGGTCTGATGCACTACAGATATATACATTCAAGTGAAGAATGAGGAAGATATTTTGCAAAGCCTAATTTCAGAAAATAACTTTGTGGTATGGATTTTGTTCTCATTGACTTGCCTGCCGATATAATGCATGTGTAAAGTAGAACACTAATATGAAATCATAGGGTGATGTTTGTGTGACAGTTTGATTTAGAATACATACAGAACAGTTTTGTATCAAGAGAAAGTTCATCCTTTTGGTTTTGAATTGGTACACTTATCCTTAATTAAAACACTCATCCTTAATGACAAAACCATTAAAAGCATAATAATGGTATCACACTACGATGTGTTAGCCAGGTGCAACACAATATGTCAATATCCATATTTGTTAGTGTTTTAAGAATATGGTTTGTATTCAATGCAGCAAGTGATAATAGGCTTTGATACCACAGAAATGATCAAGGAAATGGAATTAGCAGGTCTATCAGAAATTGACTTTGGAATTGATGAGATTGATGATGAAGACAGTGATGTTGAAGATGAAGATGAGGATGAGGATGAGGATGAGGAAGATGGGGATTATGATGAGGTATGTTTTTTCTTTCTTCCCTTTTAGATATAATTGTAGTGCATTTGATTTTGTTTTTCAAGAATAAATGTAAACTGTTCATTATATGTAAATTCTTACTTGTAGAATTGGGTTAATGTTCTCGAAGATGAAGATGATGAAGATGAGATGCTTGGAGACTGGGCAAAATTGGAGACTATGCGTTCTTCTCATCCAATGTATTTCGCTAAAAAGCTTTCTGAGGTAATTATTCATTCTATGTCTTTGATTACTTGATGAAGCAAAATGGAAATGATTTTTTAGTAAGGTGTCCTCATTGATTGTGCTATTATAGTTATTCACTGTGAGTTTGTTCCTTCCTCATAACAGCAGCTTCTTGTATAATTAAAACAAAATTCTTGATTTACTGTAGTTGATGTATTGAATGTTCTTTTTCTTTTTTGAATAGGTCATTTCAGATGATCCTATAGATTGGATGGAGCAACC